>JAOXNZ010000074.1:14086175-14101839 GCA_028566095.1 Kryptolebias brasiliensis
AAGTACAAGGAAAACCCAGATATCTATTACAGTTTTGTGTGAGAAGCACAAGTAAGTGGAAATGAGGACTCAATTATAGGAAAAACAATCTGCAAATGTGAAATATTGATTCTGAAACACAAACCGTGACACAGCAGAGCTGCTCCATACAAGCTGAAGCATAATCAGTGAAGACTTATTTTGTTCTAATTTAACATGTTTTAGTGGTTTTCCTTACTGTCCAGCACGGTGACTGAAATGGGCTGCTTCTGCTGGATGGTTTGGGTGTGGGGGAAGCGAGCGTAGCAAATGTAGTCACTCCTGGTGTCTTCTGCGACAACATTGGAAAAGTACAAGTCTCCATTCAGGGCTTGGGACACTCGATTATCCAGGGTCAGCCTCTGAAAGTCTGAAGGATAAGCAACGAATTTACCAAAAAACAAGATCTTCACTCTTCAACTTTTAGTACATTGATCTGAAGGGGCGTCAATCCTATCCTCCATGACTTTATTGTAGAAATTATTGTTGATACTGATGTATATTTTGTTTAAAAATCCCTTTCAATTTTACATTTATAAACATGTATGGAAATAACCCACTGTTATCCATCCAAAAGATGACCGGAGGAGGCAGTCCAGCAGGAGGTCGGCATGGAAGCACGAGGGGGGTCCCCGTCTGCACAATGACGACCTCAATTATCTCCTTTGACCATAAGGGGGACCCTGTGAGTCACAAATAAAAATCAGTGTGGATAAAATGTATTCATACATTTTCCCATCTACACATTTTTAAAGTTAAAAAAGGCTAAAACTTTAAAAATGAATGTAAGCAGATTTATTGAGAGGTCTTACTGGACTGCCTGATGACAAAGTTATTGGACAGAGCTGCGCCGTGCTCGTTTTGAGCTCGACACTGATACGTTCCCTCGTAGGCTTCAGCCTTTTCCCCGCTGATGTCAATTACCAGAGTTCCTGCACCAGGTTTCATTAGGACTTTTGGGTCTTTATCCACATCAAAGTGAGTCCCATTCCTTGTCCATGAGAAACTAAAATCGACGAGAGGAAGCAGGAAAGAAATATATTAAAATGGAGAAATCTGCTTCGGGTGTCTCAGTGTTTGAATCGCTGATTAGATTTCAATTTCACTCAGATGATGAGGAAAGCCTGAGGAGGAGCTAATTCAACTCTTCCGGGTGATCTTCTCAAGCGGCCGGTCTCCCTGACAATAGTTGCTATGACAATTTACATTACCTCTGTGCTCCAGATGAGGAAGCCCTCAGAAACAGAGCCGTAATTTCACTGAGTAGAAGAACATCGCTGGGTTTAAATCATTTATCCAGCGTTTGGATTGATTGTCTCACCTGGGATGAGGCTTCCCTTTGGCCTCGCAGTGGATGACGATGTTCTCCCTTGGATCAAAGATGTAATCCTTTGGGGACTGCAGAATTATGGTGGGAGGCTGAGGCACTATAGAAACATGCACAGACGTTTCACTCAGATTCACATGGGCTTCTACACGGAACGATTTGTGTGAGCAACATGCAACAGACATTAACATTTTATCAAACTTTGTGGAGCTTAAAAACACTGCAAACAAAGACGCAACCATCACACCCCTGAAGACTGATATCTACAAACACGCCAAGCCAAGTAAAGCACTTAGTACCATTATAGTGTTGAAATAAGTACATGCACATCACTGCTTAAAGCCACACAGAAGTACATTTTGAGGACACTCAAGAGTCAAAGCAGCGTTTGGGCCAACTTACATCCTTCCAGTACTTTAGCTTTTTGTCCATCATGACATGCCGTACCACAGTAACAGAATATTGAGGAAAGGTGTTAGGTTTATTTGCAAAAAACAAACAGGCATTGGCAAAATAGAAGCACGTTAATTTGATTTGAGCTTTTGCTTAGAATTGCTCATGTTTTTGTGAAGCAGGTGGAATAATTGCAAAAGGATTTTAGTTTTGCATTACAAGTATTATAGAGGATGAAACATTTCCTGCTTTTACAGAAGTGAAATCTCGTGTAACATTTATCATTAATGTTATACTGATGAGGATGATACTTACGATCAAGAGGCACTTCGAGTCCTGACGTCATGTGGCTCAGGAGTGTCAATATCACAGGTCCAAGACCTGGAAGCCACTTTCGATTCCTGTCCATATTCCTATGTTTCAGTGTCACAATGATCATTTTGTCCACCAGGTTTTACAGCAGATTAAAGGTGGTTGGTGGGGTGAAGAAAAAGAATCCACTCTGTACAGAGTAAAAAAAAAAAAACACAATAGTAAGCAAAATCTGAAACAAAACAGACAAAATTAGCAATCCTGCTGACAAAAGGAAACAACACGTGTCTTAAAAATCATTTCTAAATGTTTCCCTGTACCACAGAATACCTGCTTATCATTCCAAATAACCAATGTAAAAAAACAAACAATGTTATAGCTTAGCCTAGCAATACACAGTATACAAACCTGACCTGCCACATTGTTAAAATATGTTGCTTTTTTTTGGGACTGTTGTATCACCGTCAAGTTTTATTTTTTCTCCTTACAGTGATAGTTAAGATTTTTTGATGCAGGGTTTTGAGGAAAGGTTAAAAATAATTAATATCTTACCGTTTGTAAATGTAGACATTTTAAGTAAAAACACTCTTCAAATTTGTCTGTAATTATTAGATTTATTTTCCAACAGTTTGAGGTGGAAGGGCATACATGTACTTTGGCCGTAAAGCTGAGCTTACTTATGACCATAGTTTCCACTTTAAAATCTTTTCAAAGTAAAATATGAAAGAGAAAGAGATGCTGAGGAAGCTCAAAGTGTTCTCCGCCCTCCACAAGAGGGACTCGACAGGAGGTGGTGCGTCAAAAAAATGCACTTGACTGAGAAAGCACGGTTAGAAAACAACTTCCTGTGTTACTGCCAGGTACCGGTGTAAAAAATACCAACATTTGTAATGGTTGCAATAGTTGTTCAAATTTCCCCATTTTAACAAGATTTTTAATATTTACAAATCACTACCCATCCCGAGAACTACTATGATATTCCTTCAGGACAAGTCCCTAGCTAAAGTAGAAGTGCTACAGCTAGCTGTTGCTTTTTGTGTTTGCAAGTAACCACAGAATTCAATGTGAATACCCATGTAACGCCAAACTGACACCAATGTCAAGCCTTATGAAAATAAGTTCACAAAAATTACTAAGAATTTTTTGACAGCAAAAACCCACTTTGGTCTTGACTGTGCCCTGACTAGCTGTTAGCTCGTCAGTCCAGTGAGAATTAAACTTTTTTTTTTCTCTTCAAACTGAGATTGTTCAGAGAGCTATCTACAATAGATAAGATATTAATTGTTCATATTCTCTCTACAAAACCCCACTGCAAAAAACTGAAGCTACATTTTAGGTCTTGTAAATCATGACATACATGCACTTAGTCTTTAAACCTAACTGCAGTTAAACAGGTATAAATATTTAGTCTGTACAAGTGAAGAGTTTCCTTGCTTTGCTAACTCTGACCTTCCCATGACTCAGTACCTGGAGTAGCACATCTTACGTTTTGAGCACTGTTAGTGGTTTGGCTGGTGAATAAACCATCATTCTACCAGAGTAAAGCTTCTGGTAGGAGCAGAAGTCAAAACAAAACGAATTCCAGATCTGGTAACCTAAACAACTTCTGTGAATGTGTCTGTATGTTTTCCTGGTATTTATATATTTTTGTGCAGAAGGACAAACTGAAACGTAGCAGCAATCACCCGTCGCTGAATGAGAAAGGGCAAAATGTTTTTGCACGTCTCTGTGTGCATGTGTTCATTTGTATGTACCATTAGCAAAACATTTCATAAACCACTGGATGGGTTTTAATAAAACTCTCGGAAAGTAATTATTAAATGAACATCTGCAACTCCTTAACTTTTGGAGTCAACGCAATTGAAGATGGCAGCCACCATCATTTGACCTTAGCAAGCACAAATATAAGTCAGTCAATTTTACAGACACCGAGCTAAAATGTGGTGCGGTAGTAGCTGAGATTCATCCCCAACGTGTACTCTGAGTGCTCTAATTGGATCTCACAATTTTGCATGAGATTGCAAATAACATCTTTTACAAGATCATTCCTCAACATAAGATGATCTTAATTTAAAACTTGGGCATGAAAGGTGGCGGGCGATATACATTCCTTCAAGGAATGCTAGGCCTTTAGAAAGTACACCCGGAATATTTTCTTTATCAGAGTTTCTAATTGGTGCTAGTTGTGCTCTTATTAACAGCCCCTTGTATGTGACATGTGCACAACAGCCCTTTTTAAACACGTGCTCACATGGAAACCTGAGACATGTGAGTGCACTGAACTGAAAAAATCCCAGCTATGATAGACGCAGACTGGCACATGCTTGTGTAAACACGCAACATTAACAAAAACACCCTTGGCAGTGTGCCATGTATATCAGGCTAGACATGACTGCCGGAGATCCAGCTTCTGTTGTGTAGTGGATCACAAAATCATGTTGGCAGTAATGAGCTCCTGGAAACTGCACCACAGGGCGAAGAAATTATGTTTCCCTTTTCTGTACACAGCTTGCAGTGTATAAAAGGTGCCAGATGTGCATTAGCAGGTTGTAAATAAAGATATTTATAGTTTTATTGCACTACAAGCAGAAAGACATGCCAGTCAACCACATTCACTAAACATTTGAGTCCTTGTAGGTCAACAAATTGTCTAATATCCAGAATTAGTCTAATCTGTGTTTTCCTCCCTCGCTCAACACCCCCCTGCCCCCCTCCTCCACTCATCCCTCTCCCATTCCACATGTCTGTGTGTTCTTTATGTTGTTTTAGATATTGCTTAAGTGTTGCTGAAACTGAAACTGAATTAGAATTAGCATATCTGAATTAGCTAAAACCATAGCAGAATTAGAATAAACATAGTTGAATTTGCTAAAGTATTCCTGAATTAGCATTAGCATAGGTAAATAAGCAGAAACTATAGCTGAATTAGCATTAGCATTGTTGAAATAACTGATATTATAGCTGAATTAGCATTAGCATAGTGGAATTAGTTGAAACTATACCTGAATCAGCATTAGCATAATTGACTTAGCTGAAACTTTAGCTGAATTAGCTGGGCCCAGAATTAGTTATCTCCAGCCTGTGTTTTTTTTTAATATGATGTTATTTTTCTAATCTGTGTGTTTTA
Organism: Kryptolebias brasiliensis; assembly: GCA_028566095.1. Classification (NCBI taxonomy): domain Eukaryota; kingdom Metazoa; phylum Chordata; class Actinopteri; order Cyprinodontiformes; family Rivulidae; genus Kryptolebias; species Kryptolebias brasiliensis. Next base: position 14,091,353 of record JAOXNZ010000074.1, read on the forward strand.
TGACTTTGTATTTTTGTGTTTTTATGATGTAAAGCACTTTGAACCGCCTTGTTAAATAAATTTGACTCGACTTAATAGAATATTTAGTCTGCTAAATTTAAACTTCAACACGTTTGTGTCTGGGTGTGTGCTGTCTGTTGCATTAGCAAAAAAGCTAGACATTGCACACAAGACTGTTGCTTAAAACTTTGGCTTCAGCTGTTAGCAAAATACTTAATTCAATTCACTCAATGCACACCTGCAACTCAATTCAAGACGGCCAACAAACTATCTGACCTCGTCAAATACAAAAAAGGCTATAACTCAGCCACTTTTACAGATATTTGTCTAAAGTTTGGTGTGGTGGTAGCTGAGGGTCGTCGCCCATTGTTTACGTTGAGCATTAAATGGTTATGCAAGATAACATTTTAAAAACCTTGCCATTAACTACAGGAGTCAACTGTGTCTCAAAAGATAAAACTCTCAGAAAGTACTCACTCTATGCACACCTACAACTCATTACGTTTTTGGAGTCAACCTGATTCAAGATGGTTGCCAAAGCTAATCTACCTTATCCAACTAAAAAGATTTATCTCTATGCAAACTTTAACTCTGTCCCTTCTCATCATAAGATGATGGCTGTTTAAAACTCAAAAATAAAAAGCAGGGGCAAAATGCATTGCTTCAAGGAATGCTAGGCTTAAAATCTTATGTGGCATAATCTGCTGACGAGTTCTGTAGCTTACAAACAGAACACTGTATTATTCATAACCATCGGTATATTGCAGACCATGAGGACACAGATGGTGTTCATGCATTCAGAAAGTGACACATACATAGGAAACTGAAGTCTTTAGAATCATGTGAAGGTGAAGCGATCATACACACACTTGTAAACTCACTCCAGTTACTACTCTGCGTGTCTGATGAGATGTATTGAGTTAATGAATACTCAGCAAGAGCTTCTCCTGCTGAGCTACACAGTGAGTGTGAGCTAACACAGCCTGAGGACACAGCTAATTATGCTGACACACCCCATTGGTGAGTACTTTCACTGGGGGAAAAAAGCAGGGATAGTGAGAGCAACATCCGTGGGTACATTAGAGGCAGTCCGTGCATGCTAAAGCTCTTAATCCCATTGTGAAAACAAAAAAAAAATAACATCCCATCTTCGGATTATTTACAATATGATGCTTCATGCAGCAGATACAACTCATTGACAGTGGTCACAGTTAACTGCACTGGGGCTGCAGATAGATTTCTACAAAAAAAATAAAAGAAATACATTCAACTTTTTTATAGCAACTTTTGTCTAAGAGGTATTTACTGACAACCAGAAAATAGATACAATGATGGAGATTTGATGAAGTGTGGTGCTGAAAATACACAGAAAACATCTTTATTCCAAAGAAGATAGCAAAGAGAGAAATTAATGTTAATGTCTTTCTATTAAATTAAACTTAGAAAAAAAAGTTTCATTTCCCTTTTGAACTTATTTGAACAATAAATAATCAGCCAAACTGAACACATCAAAATGCACTCAAGCATATTTTTTGTGATTTCTGCAGCAACAATACCTCATTTTTAAAGGTTTTTCTTTAGAAATGTAATACAAGTTATGCTTTAAATGTACTGTGCATGTTGCAAGAACAAGGGAAAATTGCATTTTTTTTTTCCATATCCTCAGTCAAACAAATTTATGATCTGGCAAAATATAATTTAAAAGGGTTGCACCTTAGAGGAGAAAAAGTGGCAAAAGCAGCAAGCAGATGAGCAGAAGCAGAAGAGATGACAACTATAACATCATTGTTTTATTTTTTAACTTTGTTTTTATTTTCCAAACTTTTTTGGGGAATATAAGAGAAATGGAAAAAAGGGAGAAAAAAAATAAACAAAAGAAAAAAAAAACAACATACATACAGAGATTCCACAGGTACATATCACATCCTTTCAGAATTGTCATCTATCACAGAACGTCTTGAAGTTCTTCCTGTCTGATCCTCTGTGCTAAGGGTTCAATAAACAAGTTAAATAGGAATGGGCTAGGGGACATCCCTAGTGGCAGCCTCTTTGAAGTTTAATTGGGTTAGAAAGACCACTATTTATTTTTATCATTGCAGTTGGAGATGTATATAGTGCCTTAATGTACTGTATAAACTGTTCTGAGAAGCCGAATTTGCTCATTGTTTGGTAAAGAAAATGCAAGCTAACTGAGTCGAAGGCCTTCTCGGCGTCTAAACCAAGAAGGACTGTGCTGGTTCTTTGTGAATTATGGAGAATTATGGATATAAAGGCCTCCTTCCGGGGGGGGCACCACCCTTTATAATGTTATTAAAACATTCTTCACCACTCAGCTGAGTAGCCATTCGTGCCAGGTGATTTACTTGTCTTTAATGCTGAGATTGCCTTATCAATTTCTACATCTGAGATTTCATCCACAAGGGTATCATTATGGGTCCTACCCAGCGATGTAAGGTCTGAAGTATTCAAAAACTTATTAATTTTATGGCTGTTAACTTCCTCTTTTTATGTATACAGTGACGTATAGTATTTTTCAAATGATCTATGAATTTTATTTAGTTTAGTTTTTCGTTTGTTTGTATCTGGATCCTTGATTTTATGAATTGCCCTTTCTTCTTGTTGCCTGCGTAGTTTCCATGCCAGCACTTTTGCAGCTTTTGGTCCAGCCTCAGTACCTCTGTTTCACGTACATTATGTTTTTCTCTATGTCTTCATTATAAATCTTATCCATCTCCTGTTTAATAGGTCACATTAGGGTTAGTAGTGAGAGGTCTTTGTTTTGGCTATGTAATTTTTCCAACTCTGAGTCTATTTTCCAAATTGTATAGTCAATCAAACTTCAGTTTTTTCTGAGACGCTGCTTTGGCTATGAGTTTGCCTTGTATATATGCTTTAGCTGCATCCCAGAAGATGGTTGCACTCACTTCCCCGTTGTCGTTTATGGATAGAAAGTCTTTGTATTAGTCTACTATTGCTTTCTTTTGTGCTTCATTGCTTAATATACCTAAATTCAGTCTCCAGTTTGTTTTCTTTCTCCCTTCATCCAGTTGTAAGTTTAAAAAGAGACCCCTGTGGTCCGAGACATCCCTTTGTCCTATTTTACAATATTTCACTCTATGAAGATCACTGTTTAACATTAGGTAGTAATCAATTCTTGAGTATGAGTTATGATGGGCTGAGTAAAAAGTAATTTTTATTTTCTTGTCTGGGTAGGACACGCCATACATCTTTTAGCCCTAGAGTTCTGATTGTCTTTTTTACCCATATTTCTGTAAGGTTCATTTTCCTCTTTTTATTATTTGTGTCTAACATGGGGTTCATCAGTAAGTTAAAATCCCCTCCACATATCATGGTGCCAGTTTTCTAAGGCTATTAAATCAAATACTTTTCTAAAAAAAAAGAAATTGAGGAGCATACATATTAAATAGGGTTATTTGTTTTTCCCTTTGATGAGAACAAATCTACCTTCTTTATCATAAATTTGAGAAATTAATTCAAAGTTAACCTTATTTGTAATTAATATGGCCACTCCCCTCTTATGTCCTAACTTATGCGAGGAAAAAAAGGTGTTATGAAAACCCCTCTTTTTGAGCTTTTCATGTTCAGAATGAGACAGATGAGTTTCCTGCCAGAAGGCAATATCAACTTTCTCCTTTTTCAATTTTGCTATCATGTTACTTCGTTTTATGGGACTGTATAAACCATTCATGTTCAATGACAAAAACTTATAGTACTGAAATATTTTCCTGAAAGTTTGTCTTCTGCATCTGCTACTTGTAATTATGTCCCCTCTGTTATAAAGGAAAAACAAGACTCAAAAAATAACTGTCAATAACAAAAAGAACTGTCAACTGATGTCTTAAAACTGAACAGGAGTTCCATCTGAGAGGATAAACAAACTCCTCTGGAAACAGTGAAGGGATGCAGCCACAAGGTAGGGCCCCTTTTCAACATGGTCTGTAGATGAGAAAAAACAACAAAAAACACAGAAACTGGGTATGTATATGCTAATATATTACCCAAGCAGGCAAGTGGGTGGGCAGAAATACACTGAAACAGTCCCCCTCAAAACCCCCGCCTCAATTTTTTATTTTTTTTTTGAGTAGACCTCAATGTCACGGGGTGTTTATGTATACTAAATTATTTACTGACTCAAAGGGAGTACTCTGATTGGTCATGTTTTGAGACCCCAAATTAGGTTAAGCCATCTATTTTTCCTAACTGTTCAACCTCTATACTTGCATACAAAGGCTAATAAGAAAAAACATGGAGGAACCGTCACAAGCATTTCAGTCTTCGCATTCTTTGTGTTCTGTGTCCTCCCAGGTAGGTCTTTGGAATTCCCTCAAACGCTCTCTGATGGCCTCCTGGTGTTGGTTGTCAGCTCGCCGAGTTCCTCCTATTGAGCGCAATGGTTGCAACTTTATCAGATCTCCGCATTATGTTCACTCAGTTTCTTCCGTCGTATTGGTCCCGTCGGCTAGCCGTGCTTCTCCATCTCCTCGGCTGCTTCACGGGCTTCATTGCAGGTGACAGTCCCGGTAGGGAAGTGTATTTGCATCTTTGTCAGCGGCGTCTGGAAGCAGATGTAGTTTTCTTTAAGCACGTTCTTGATCGGGATATATTCCTTTCTTTTGTGCTGTACATCCGCTGTGTAATCTTGATCAAAGTAAACATGTCTGTTTTGAACGAACAGGCGTTTCTTCCAGGCCGCCTGGAGGATCTCATCCTTTGTAGTAAATCTCAAAAAGCGAACTACTATGGAGCTTGCTGGGGATCCAGGCGGTGGCCGGGGACCCAGTGCTCTGTGTGCCCGTTCGATTCCCAGATCTTCCCCCACACTGAATGCCCAGACTGTTGCCTAGCTCTGTCATTATTAGCTTCTCAACAAGCCGTGTTACAGAGCTGCCCTCTGGTGTCTCACTCTCCGAGGCACCATATATGCAGATGTTCTTCCGGTGGGAACGACTTTCTAGATCTGACAACTTGTTTTGTAGGATTCGTTGGTTGTTGAGAAGGTCAAGTATAGTGTCCTTCATGGCCAAATCCCACTTTTCTGCCCTGGCCATGTTGTCCTCCTCAATTTCTCCCAGGTGCCATGTAGCCTCCTCAATCTTTCCAGTAGCAGTTTGTATTTTCTGGTTGATGTTAGCACTTAGCTTATCTAATTGGGCCGTTATGTCGCCTTTAATTGTTTCCCGAAAGTCTGAGTGATCCCCTTTCATCTGTGATTTTAGTTCATCCAGCCCCTTAGCCATAACTTTGCATACAACAGAGCGGATATTGGTGCTAATGGCTATCGGGTTAGCATCTTCGGTGGTGTTGCTAACCTCCAGGCTAGCGCAACCAGAACCATAGGTAGAACTCCTATCAGTTCTCTTTTCTTTCATTCCGGGCCTCAAGTGTCTATCCCTGATCATCTTCGAAGTATTGTTAGTCTGAATTTTTGATAATAAGACCTCGAGTTATGGGGGTATCAAGGACTGAAACCAGCGCTACATTTTATGAGTCCATCTTGTCCGCGCCACTGGAAGTCCCTCTATAACATCATTGTTTTCATTATGAATTACAAACTGATCTAAAAATAAAATTTAGGTTGAAAAGGAAATGATCAAGCTTCATTTAATTTGTACAAAAACTATCAGTCTACTTAAAGCTGCAAAAAATTTGGAAAGATAACAAAAACTCCTGAAACCATCACATCTGTCAGAGTTATAGGGATTTTTGTGTTTCGTAAGATGAGTTGGCTATGGTGGCCATCTTGAATCTTGAATTGGGTTGACCCTTAAAGTTAATCACCTGTAAACATACACCCAATGACTACTTTCTGGAAGTTTCATTAAATATATACAATGGCTCATGAGATATTTTAGTAACAGAGTTCATCCCATTTGTGTTAGGAATTCACTGTGATTTGAACGATTAAACACTATAAAACTGAACTTTTAGCCTTGAGTGACAAGGACAACACTTTTTCAGTACTGATTTTTTTTTTTGCACACTCATAAGGAAATGTGTTTGTGAGGCCTGTTGTGTGCATTTTTCACAGTTAAAGGCTGAGCCATGAGGCTGGAACTGTGCAGTGTGGTGGAAGATAAGGCTCTGGCAGCAATATTCTCCACACAAACACACATATATACACACACACATGCATGCACAGTATTCCATTCACCCTAATGCAAAATTAGTGAAATCAATTTCTTGTTGCACATGTTCTCACAGGCTGCACAAAGTTGATTACAGAGGACTCGGTGGATGAGTGGAATGACTTTAGCTAGTGGGCAGGTCAGCTCGTCATCTTTTTTTTTTCCTTTCGCTGACTCAGTGGGTCATAGACGTTGAAGTTGTGAAAGTCATACTTTGAGTTAGTTCATTTGCTGCTGTTAGCTTAAAGCAAGTCCAAGAGCAGCCAATTGTTTCAATGATCATGGCTACTTTCTCCTGTCCACTTGTTGCCTTTTGGCAGTGGGCAAATATGTTTTTGTCTATGTTTGTGTGTATGTGAATGTGTCTGTCTGTTAGCAAAATATCTCATGAACCACTGGGTTTTAATTGAAACTGTCAGAACCTAATCATTAGATGGCCATCTACAACTGATTAACATTAATACAACTGATTTTTCAACATAAGATGGTCTTTGAACTCTGACATGAAAGGCAGCGTGTGACATGCATACCTTCAAAGAATGCAAGGTATTCAATTTTTTTAGTATTTACCATCATCCACAGTTTCCACAGGTGTTCACTACACTGTTCTTGTTCAAAACCTTCTTCTCTTCTGTAAGAGATCAGATGACTGATAGTGCGGCAGTTTTAGTCCATGAACTAGTCATTATCTCTCAGTAAGAAAAAATCACGCCAAACATGCTGGCATGAGCCCTAAAGTCTTTCTGCCCCTCCGTTTGCAAAGCCTGAAGAGACTTACTAAGTTGGTCACTGCACTGCCTTCAGTCACACTCAGAGACACTATGGGATGATGAGACAGACGAGGAAGGAGAAACATGGAAGCAAAGAGAGAATTAGAGGGAGGGATGGGAAACAGAATCATCTGCAGTCACATCAAATCACAGTAACAGAGATATTTATAAGACAATAAACTGAGTCAGACTGCTGTCAGCCAGCATGAAGCAGAGTGTGTGTTCTATTATCAGCTCAGCTCATGCATAGATTCCTATTAACTGCAAATGAAACACTACATTGGTATGTACGTATCAAAGAGAAACTTACAGAGCCTGGAAATAAAATGTGTCTGAATCTGAACTTCTTTGGAAACACCTAAAAAGTATAGTTAAAAGGAATACTAAGCAGTTCCTGGGCTGTTTAAAAGACAATGAAAGGGGAGAACAGTGAGGACATTCTGAAAGCAAACACAAAACCAGTGCAAACTACAAACAGATCACTGTTCAACAATACAACTACCTTTGTGCAACCAGTGCCAGAGGTAAGAACTCGACCTCACTGGTTTATGTTACTTTCACATAGATTATATTTGCTTTTTCTTATAGGAAGTGGGTGTGCTTTCATGGTGTCATAACAAGTGCAAACATCCATGTTCCATTACCTCTCTACAGGGGTACCCCAAAGCTACATGCTGGGATGCCTTCTCTTTATCATTGTGTGAATGCTGACTCTGTACGTTTTTTGCAATCAAACTACTTTATTCCTATTATTCCCATTTTCCCATTTCCTATTTTATCCAGTCAAATATCAAAATGTTTGGCTCAATCAGGAATGTTGTGCTATGACTTTTAGTATCTGTAACTTTTAGTCTTATTGAATTTAACTTTATTTACAAAATAATGTATTCCCCATAGAAATACATTAGAAACTTCAATTTCTTCACAAACATCTACATAAGCATACATGCACTTTTAGCTACTTAATTTTAGCTTTTCGTTATGGCTTTGTTAAATTTAGTGTGAAAGCCCTAAAGATGGTCCAAAACAAAGCAAATGCTTCACTCCATACTTAGGGGGCGTCCACATGGGAATGTTTTTTGTGAATACTCAAAAACCATAAAAGACCAATAAAGTTTATTATCGTTTCACCCTTGAATCTACATGGAAACAACATTTTAGGAGCCCCAAAACAGGTTCAAGACTGACAAAATCTTGACTCGACATCCTTGCGGCCAAAATGCAACCTGATGAAAATGATGTCATTGTCCAGCCTTCAATCTAACCTATGACCATAGGGCGCCCACTTATTCTTCTAGCATTTACATTCATCACCAAACCTGCAAGCTTTATGTGCATGCTCCATGCCTTGTTTCCTGTTTCTGGTGTATTTTTTTGACAGTGTTACAGCTCCACATACAGGCCTAAGTTAGTTACTACAGTGTTTTGGGTTGTTTTCTGTGTTTCCATGTAGACAATAAAGGCACTTCTAGAAAGAGTGCTGTGTTTATGAGGACATATTTCTAAACATCAAATAAAAAGATTGCTTTGGAAAAACTGCAATTCTGTGCAAACAAAGCCTTATCTACCTCCACTAGCCAAGAATGGTTTCCAAACAGAAATTCAAGTCTTTAACACCTGCCTGTAGCGTGCAATATGCATCAAACTATTGCCAAACAGGCTTATGCTTTTTCTCAAACACTTCGTTTCTCTCTATACCAGCAAAACTGTTTCACAAGCCAATCTCAGTCAAGACAGTTTTTATTTGTGGTCCTTCCATCTGTTATGAGAGGAGGAGTATCCCTCTTTAGCTTTAAGAATTTCTTTTAAAAATTACAGCATGTCTGAAGAAGACATCCGCTTTCCTAATATCTTTAACGTGCTAACAGGCCATGCTAACAAGAATCTTGTTTCTTTTTAGAAGATACTTGCATGTCCCATATCTTTTTTTTCCTTTTAAAAAACAAAAAAAAAATCAAAGTTAAGTATTATTTACTTAAGCACAATTATGCTTTACACAATAGGTGGATTATGTTGCACTTTTCAATGCCCAAAAGGTAAGAAGAGACTCCAGATGAGCAGTGGAGTTAAAGAAGTCAAGCTTAAGTTAAGCTATCCATGGTGTTAAATGTACTGGGAACCAGTCAGGTGGTTGGGGCCAAAACCTGTATAAGGTATCTTCATACTTGTGAGACTGATATAGTTGTGTTATTTCCAGGACAATTACCAAATATCCAAATAATGTTTACCACAGAGCCTGTTTAGCTTTTACAATTGATGCTACAACTCCAATTCTGAAAAAGTTGGGACATTGTGTAAAATGTAGATAAAAACAGAATGCAGTGATCTGATTTGATAGCAGCAACACATCTCCAAAAAGTTGGAACAGAAGCAACAAAAGGCTGAGAAAGTAAGTGATATGAATAAAAAACAGCTGGAGGAGCACTTAACAAATTAGGTTGATTGGCTACAGGTTAGTAAGAGGACCAGGTATTAGGGTACAGCTTTTAGAAAGGTTGAATCTCTTAGAAGTAAAGATGGGCAGAGGTTCATCAGTCTGCGAAAAATTGCATGTAAAAACAAAAGGCTTGTTATCAGAGCACACTTCAAAAGCCGACCTCTCTGATGGTATGGAGGTGCATTAGTGCATATGACATGGGCAGGCACCATCAATGCAGAAAAGTATAAACAGGTTTTAGAACAACATGTGCACCCATTCAGCAAAAAAATCCAGCACAGAAAATCCAGGACTAGTGAACAGCTAGAATCCTACATTAGACAAGAATAGGACATTTCCCTCAAAACACCCCAGCAACTGGTGTCCTTAGTACCTAGATGTTTACAGATTGTTCTTTAAAACAAAAAAGATCAATGTGTTGCTACTATCAAAATAGAAATTCCCTTATTTTTTTCCAAACATTAAACAATTTCTTAAGTTTAGCATTTGATATATTTACTATGTTCCATTGTGAATAAAATATGGTTTATGAGATTTGTAAATCATTGCAGGATCGTTTTATTTTCATTTTATACAACTTTTTTCCAGACTTGGAGTTGTGTTTTAAATTTATTTAAAATAACAGAAAGACATCTATTGATTTTCTGTAGTATGAAATAATATGAAGGACTGTTATTTTCTTTTTAAAATTAGAACTGGCAGCAATTCAGTCAAAAGTTGCAACTACTTTCACCCTAATACCTTAACTGCTGAGTACATCACAAACCATTAACTTTGACTACACCAACACCACTTCTTCCCAATGAAAAGACAAAACTGACAGACCCTTTGTCTCCAACAGCTCCCAAACCGGATCCCACTCGCCCACCGAATCAAAACAAACTATCTCAGCCCCTTTTTAGCGTCAGTTATTCCAGCAGCATCCACAGAAATCCCCCAGCGCCTGCTTTTCTCTGAGTCTTTGTGAAGTGCTGATGGTCAGCACACAGCAGGCCATGCCAGCCTCCCATCCACTCCTCTAACTCTGACCCATGGGGGCTTTTGTCCTTCTGTGCTGTTTACAACTGGGATAGTGCTGAAGTGGCAGGGGTGTTCTATAGGGCACAAAGTGACGCCCCGGAGCGATGAAAGTAG
>JAOXNZ010000074.1:14101939-14115507 GCA_028566095.1 Kryptolebias brasiliensis
TTTACAACTGGGATAGTGCTGAAGTGGCAGGGGTGTTCTATAGGGCACAAAGTGACGCCCCGGAGCGATGAAAGTAGTGACCTCAGCAGCACTGCATACATGGAACAACAAAAACTAACATTTAAACGTAGGCTGTGACCAAAAACTCATGACATTATAAAAATATACTTCCAGCTATGAATTATTTAGTCCAAGATGTAATATTCATACAAAATGGCATCTGCCACCAAAAAGCCAAAGGTGGGCTATAATGTTTTTGTTTGTCTGTCTGTTAGCAAAATATCCCATGAACCACTTTAATGAAACTCTCAAAAAGTAAAATGGCCACCACAGATAATCAACCATAGAAAATACAAAAAATGACTATATTTCAGTCCATTTTGCAGATACTAAGTTCAAATTTGATTTGGTAAAAGCTGAGACTGATTTCCAACACATACTCCAAAAGCTAACACACCAGCACTTTGTTTAGAATTTTACCTTTAACTATTGGAGTCAACCCTGTCTATCTTGATGGACTTTAATGAAACTTTCAGAAAGTAATCAATGGGCATAGATCTACAACTGATAACCATCTGGAGTCAACCCAATTCAAGATGGTTGCTACAGCTAATCAGTACTAGCAAACACAGAACTGGATATACAGTAACTCAATCAGTTTTACAGATACTGAGCTAAAATTTAATGTGAATGATTCAGCTACAATCACAAAACATACTCCGAGCACAAACAGACTGCACAAGATCTTGCAGTATTGCTTGAGACTGCACATAACCATAATTTCTAAGAGTTGACCAAAACAGCTAAAACTCAATAATTTTTCAACAGAACTTGATTTTATGATGTGTGATATGCATATCATTTCATTATGAAATACAGTGCATTTGTGTGTGTGTGTGATAGTCATTTTTAGTTTCACAAGGTTAAAAAAAAACCAAAAAAACAGTGAACAGAAGATTATCTATAAATCGGTCTCTGGGGAATCTAAATGCTGCCAAACAAGATTTCAGTGGCATTGTAAGACGAGCTCAAGCATTAAAATTTAAACACTTAAGTAACCATTAAACATATATGGCCCACTAGCTGCTTAAACAAAAAGCAGCTGGCCACAGTTGTCTTTGATCCATAATAAGGTTATATGACTAAAACATTTATTGATCTTCAGATGTTAATATTTTATGTGCCAGATATTTAAGGCTGAGGAAAGTATGGTCTTTGTACAAAAAGGAATGCATCACTTGTTTGTCTAAGGTCATTCTTTAAAATCTGTGAGCCCTGTCAGAATGTTGGGCTGTGCTGGTCCCATCTGAAAATAAATTTTGTTTATTCGTGTGTGTGACAGGTACACTGACAAAAACTCAATACCCCCTGAAAAATACCTTGCTGTATAACAACAGAAAGAGACGGATGGACATTTTATGAGCTGCAGTCACTGAAAACAGCAGAGCTCTGCTTATGCATTAATGATGAATGTAAATCCTACTAACTGGGGCCTTGGCCACACAAAAACTTTTCTTCTATTTTTCAAAAGCAATCTTTTTTTTTTGTTGTTTCTAAAAAATCTTCATGTAAACACTGCACCATTACAAGAAATGCTTTCATTCACATGCAGAAAATGACCCAGAATGAAGTAGTAATTATGCCAGGCCTGTATGTGGTGCTGTAATGCTGCCACGACAACACACCTGAAACAGGAAACAAGATGTAGAGCATGCACATAAAACTTACATGCCAGGTAGATTATATACTGTAATTATCAAGCATAGACTGTATATATGTACAGTATATATACTATACATAGTTCAAACTGTAAACAGAAAAACAAAGATGCTAATTACAAGAACAAGAACCAAATCCTTTTTTAAACTGACAATAAAGTAGGTCAGATTAAACTACAAGATGACAAAAATGCAGGACTCTATTGACTAGGAGTTGGGTCAGTTCAAATACAAGGACAAAATGGATGATTTCAGGCCCGGTACCAGCGAGGGACGCCTGGAGGGAAGGGTTTTCCTCAAGCTGTTCAAAACATCCATCCATCCATTTTGTTTACCCGCTTCTCCGTTCCGGGTCACGGGAGCTGGAGCCTATCTCCAGCAGTCACTGTGCAAGAGGCGGGGGACACCCTGGACAGGTCGCAAGTCCATCACAGGGCCACGCATAGAGACAAATGGGACAAACACCTAGGGACAATTTTTAAGAATGACATGCATGTTTTCTGTGGGAGGAAACCGGAGTAACCGGAGTAAACCCACGTGTGCACGGGTAGAACATGCAAACTCCACCCAGAAAGGCCCCAGGCCGGGATGCGATCCTGCAACCTTCTTGCTGTGAGGCAACAGCTCTAACCACTACGCCGCTGTGCCACCCTTTTCAAAACATATCAGGCTAAATTCTTTATACAAAGTGTCGGTCTCTTAAAAATATTCTCAATTCACACGTATCTTTAAATGTATGCTTGATGTATATTGTAGTTTTTTTCCTGCAGCCTTTGTATTTTTATTATGGACAGTTCAATATAATTATAAAAACCTTTTTGTACAAAGGTTATTTGGTGTAGTAATAATAAGGGGTTTTTGCTCTACTTTATTTAAAGTGATGATAATGTTGAGTAATGTTATGTAGCATTCAAAGGTTTAGATATTGTTGAGAAAGTGGGATTTGCAGTTTCTCAACTATGGCTAACACAGCTGATCAAGACTGTAGCTGGGTGTACATCTCCCAGTTGGAATTGTATAAAGTGTGAAGCGTTTTTTCTTAAATGAAACATACAATGACCCTGCACGTTGAATGAAAAGGTTTAAAATCAATATTGGTTTCATTCCAATGCAGCGTGACTCTAAAACAGCCTGGGCCTGAACACGAGCCAAGTCTCATTGGTATTCCTGGGTGCTACTGCTAAGTAAAAGTTATCGATGAGCACGTGGCCTTGATGCGTGACTCTGGAGGTTACTAGAACATGAGTTACTGTGTGCAGCTCTTTTCCTTAAGGACAAGACTGTTAAACCTCTAAGGCATGTGTTGTTTTTGTTGCAGTACTAGATGGTTAAACACAAAGTCACAATGTGAATCAACAAGTTGATTGCCTCAATTACAGCATTTGTCAGTGAAATGACAGAACAAGAGGAGAACACTAAGGGCAGAGCAGTTTGACGTGCACACAGGAATGAAAAGGGCTTGATGGGAGAGGTTGGGCAAAAGGTGCAAGGGGGAGGGGTCTGATTGACAGTGCTCTGGCAACGCAACAAGCTGGCATTCCCTTCCGGTCCCTCCTCTGCCCATCTGTTCATCGGGATTACTCATGGAGAGGGGTGGATGGGAGGTGAGAGGAAGCAGGAGGACTGCAGAGAGGAAATCCATCATCGCAACCTGCAGCAACTGAACCGAATCACTTTCTGTGACTTTTTAAAATGCTGTGATAACTCACCATTTAAATTATGGCTCAGTGGACCTGAGTGCTTTCATGGGACTGTTATAGTAATACAGAGGTTAATTAAAAGTGGACACACTGTAGTGATGGGTTATACAATACTCTGCTACTCTACTTACTAAAACTATTGCTCTCTGCTGGCATATATTATAGGATTTCCACATGATGCATTATGCTGTATACTAGTGGGTCAATACTACAAGTTATATTAGTTTCTATACTAGACCTATAGTATGGCTTGGTAGTGATGCAAAGTAAAGATAATCTATAGCAGGCATTCTCAAACTTCACATTTAAAAGGTCTAAATCCAATTTCTAGAAAAGTTCAAAGGTCTGGAACAAGCGATAAGCAAATCATTACAAAGATTATTGTGTTTAATGTGACCTGATGGACTGAAGATCATATAAAACATAGATAGAAGAAATGGCAGATGTGAGGAAATTAGGAAATTACTAAAATATACAAAATTTCATGATCGTATTTGATGAGACTGCCTTCATCTGAGAAGAAAAAGTCAACCCCCCTGAATGTCACTGTATCATTTGCACACTGGCCAAAGCGGTATGATGTGGGCAACAAAGTAATGTACACGAGCTAGAACACCACTCTGCAAGCTATGCACATGAAAACAGGCTGTGATTTTCTAAAGTTCGCCGATTAAAATGCGGCCGCATGGCTGCTAGTTGCAAACACTCCGAATTAAGTGAGACTGCAACAGAAAATTTGCCTATTTTCTCATAATTTTGATTCGCTAACTAGTCTTCAGCATTTACAGTCCAGTGAGATACTGGCTATATGGAGACATGCTTGCTCCCTCCCTCACTCCCCCTCATACAAATCATTTTAGCATTATGGCCAGGTTTATGGAATATAAATTACTATAATAAAATTCAAGTAATACTTCAAGGTTTGGTGGGTTGTCACGTTTGTAAAAACTGATAACTGTTTGTTACACAGCTTGGCAATATTTCAGTCCCAAATGTACTAATATGAGGTGTTTGTTTCAAAATGTGTTCAGCTAGTAATATTTATTGTAGTTAGTTCAAATATCAAGCTACTTGTTTGTTAGGTTGCTTGGTAATTTGTGACTCCACATTACTTTCTTCACATACTTGAGGCAAATTGAGGTCACAACAGATTAACAAACAAAAGACTTTTTCCAGTACTGTTTTAAAGAAGTTTCGGTTGAATAAAACTAACAATTTTAAACAAATTTCATACTCACACAAAAGAACAATAACAACAGTCATTACGCTTCAGTTTGTGCTTGAAGAGCTAATTGGATTCTGCGTGCAGATACTGCATATGCAAAGAGTGCAAAGCCAAGACTGCAGAGGGTATAAATCACTCACTGCCAGCTGTGAGTCACGCTTCAACACTCAGCACTTTTTATTTTTGCAAGCTGACCTTTTTTCCCCCCTCTTTTTGTTTTGGACACAGCCATTGTAAAGCAAACATCTAAATTTCACAAAAAAGGCTTTTTAAATCTGTGTTTATAAACTACATAAACCTAAGAACCAGCCGCAGTTACACATTTGGTAAGAAAGGGCACATTATAAGTAAATTCTTAAATTATTTTACTTTTAAAGTGTTGCCTTCTTGGCTATACCTGAACTAAATACAATAGGCCCAAGAGTGAGAAGTGAAAAGGCAAAAATCAACACAGCAGCTCTAACATTATATCCAGCATGATACACATTATTACATGAATTACACCTCTCTTTGCAGCCTCTAGAATCACATGACGCAGATCAAAACCTAAACCACCTCACCCACTCAGACCAACTGGATTTGTGAGCAATTTGTGAGTCTAATGGACCAACCCCAGAAGACAACAATTTGAGACTCACCAGTTTGGATTAAACCTCAGAATACCTTCAGATGTCTTCAGATAGCGCATCAAATCTGCTACATAAAACAAGAAAATTGTAATGAGTCTGGTTGTTTCTTACCTGTGATAAAATCATTTCTTCTAAACAGTTGCAAAACTGTGTACTATTAAAAATAAGTATCAAAGCATCAAACCAAATGAATGAATGAATTTATTGTCAATATACTAAACAAAGTACAATGAAATTTAGCATGGCGTTCTCCATATAAAAAAAATGTAAAAATTACAAAAGCTACGCTACCATTACTGTTTCCTGTTTTGTATGGCAATGGGACATGTTTATTGTGTAACTTAGATCAAATTAAATGGACATCGACGTCCTCAAATAACCTGATTAGCATAGGACATTCTGCAGGTGCAAATAAAACATTCACCACATAATACCTAAATTTCTTTCTGTTATTAAAATCTTTGTCAATTATATTCAAACCACATTTAGCTGTGTTTATTAGAGGAGCTCAGATTCAAAGGGATTAAATTAGTCCTCAAAGCAAATGTACTTGAATTCACTCATCACACAAAGCAACCGTCTCACAGTCACTTCTTAACAGAGGTGCACATTTATTAAAACCCCCAGAGAAGACCAGGTAAATGACTGTCTTGCTGAACACATGATGTTAATCAACAAGACTGCCACTTATATTGCTTCTACCTACAGCAGGGTGCAGGCACAAATTAAAGTCAACCTACTAACATGCACACCCGTGCACTGTGCCCTCCGCCCCCATGTGTGACCATGAATGCATTATCACGGCCTCCAGAGGGATTATACATTTATCTCACATTAGCAAAAACTAATGTAACAAAGAAAGCACACCTATGTAGGAGAAAGACTTTTGTTGTCCCTGTTTTTAAAATTTTCTATCCATTTCTTTTTTTTTTTCCAATTTAGCTACTTCTGCATACTTTGTGCTATTTTGGCTATTCATATATCAAAAACATTCAGAACATTCCAGAGATGGGTGCTATGATTTTTGGGTTTTGTAACTGTACTTAAAAAAAAATAACAGTAAAAACCCATACAAATTATTTTTAAATATTTTCCATACAGAACATTAATCTCTTCATTTCTCTTTGAAATCTGCTTCAGCTCTTTTGTCTACTTATACTACTTTTAGTTAACCTTTTGCTATTTTTGACTTTTAGCTAGCCCTTTGCTACTTTTAACTTCTAGATAGTATTTTGCCATTTCTAGTTTTTACCTAGCGTTTCGCTTATTTTAGCTTTCAGCTAGCCTTTTACTACTTTTCACTTTTAGCTAGTGTTTTTCTACTTTAGCAAGCCTTTGCTTATTTTAGCTTTAACAAGTCTGTTTCAGCCACTCCAGCATGTGTCACTCAGAACTCTGCATTCACACTGCATTTTCTAGTAAAGTGTAATTTCTTCAGTTATAGCAGTACCAACTGAGTTGTTTTAACATAATGAGAAGGAAGACTTTTCATTTCAACAGTAATTGTGTTTTATAATCCTGCATCAAATCTGTCTTTTCTTCAGGCAACTCAGTTTACTGATCTGAACTGGCCGAACTGGATCAGTTCGACACTGCTGACTGATCTGCCTTTGAACTTGGTTTGCATTGATCTTATCTGAGCTGAACTGAAACAAACTGAGCCGAGACAAGAGGCAGCAGACGTGCACGGGGGGGGGAGAAGGGTGTCAGATCCTAATGAATGGAGACAGCAGCGCACCGAGACATCAGAACAGAGGCAAAGAGAGGAACATAAGAGAGGAAGTGCCTGAGATGGATAGAGAGAGAGAAAGAGAACAAACATGAAAAAATGAGGAGCGAGTAGAGATCGAAAACATGCATTATTAAGGAGAGAATCTAAAAGCGCTTCATCATCAGAGAGCAAGGGAGGGGGAGGTTAGGGGGAGATGGAGAGCAAAACGAGAGAGGAGAGAAATACTGGGAGGAACCGAACAGAGCTGACCCCATGCTCCGGCTCGTTGCCATGGAGACAGAAAAAGGAGGAAAAATACTCCTGCAGCACGCTAACTCATCTTAGCATAAAACACATCGTTTTAATCTGGACAAAAAAAATAAAGAAAATCAAATCTTAATAGTCTTGTAGAAGTAATTTGATGACATGATATTTAGTTAGCTTTAAAGGCATTAGGAGACAGAGATTGGTTTGTAGTTTCCTCTTGTTTCTTGCTTTATGCTAATGAAGAAGCTAGCTGCCAAAGCTTTACTCCCTACATTATTGTAGTTACAGACTAAATGAAAACTAAGGGGGAAAACAACAGAATAACAAGTGAAATTTGCAGATGTTAAAACATTTCTTTTAGGTGAATAACCACCCAAAGGTGTTGAAACGTCTATTAGCTAACGAAGTGTTGAACTGCTAGCCAACCTGTTTAAGTGATGTCTCCACGTCCTTCCACCATCTACAGCGGGACCGCTAGTTTTTATAAGTGAGGCTGTATATTCACAGGCCCAGTGCCAATTTTGATTTAGTCTCTTGTTTCATTTAGCCTTCAGGTTTTATGGATCCACAGGGAGCCAGTAAACTGCATGTGTCTGATTCTTAAACTGACCCCCAGGCGTGAATAGAAATCTGTGTGTGCGTCTGAAAATCCCTGAGGAATCAGAGAAAGTAGCAGCTGCTAGACACGCCTTACACATCGTTACCTTGCCCCAATACTAATTTACACAACTTCAAATCATTATTATATTACTTACATGCATTTAACTGAACTTTTTAACTTTGTATCAAAATCAACTACGTGAAGTTTGATTTAACAGCCATGGTTTCTATCTTGTAAGCGTTCTAAACAAGAAATAGGAAAAACAACTTGACATTGTTTAAAGTTTAATGTCCAGACTGCAATCAATAAAGACTGACTCTGACTTTTACTGGATGTGTTTGATCCCAGGTACATCTGTATGGGAGGTCCAGGCAAGCTAATTGTTTAAAGGGTCAGAGTCCACAAACCAGCTGCCCCAGAGTTGAGCAAACAGCAGGAAAACAAAAGCTACACTTGTACTAAAACAGTTATTTTTCCACTCTGTTTTTTTACATGACAAAAGAAGCTTTTTGTTGGGTTTATGTGACTGCCTCCTACTTTAACTACAAGTAAAATGAAGACAAAGGTGTTTGTAGCAGAGCAAGAGAAGTCAGCGCACACTGTAGCACCTGGGAAGCGACCATTACTGTCTGTTCGTAAAAGCCTGACAGTTGTTT
The DNA here is from genome assembly GCA_028566095.1 of Kryptolebias brasiliensis. NCBI lineage: Eukaryota > Metazoa > Chordata > Actinopteri > Cyprinodontiformes > Rivulidae > Kryptolebias > Kryptolebias brasiliensis. The sequence continues at coordinate 14,110,447 of JAOXNZ010000074.1, forward strand.
TGTTCAGTGTTTTGTACATGCCATCTGTGTATGAAAAGGTTCTGGTTTCATTAGCCTTGTGTGTGTGTGTGTGTGGTGTGTGTGGGTGTGGGTGTGGGTGTGTGTGTGAGTTCTATGACCATAAACATCTGTCTACATGTTCCTTTACACACAGAAAGTGACAAACAATCTCAAAGAATGTGAGCTTGTTGGTGTTAGTGATCTGTGTCATTGTCTCACAGCCCATGGGCATTAAGAAATTCAAGCTGTTCTAATATAAAATAATAAAAAACTGTGTTATTAATCTTTTCATAATCAACGACATAATTCGTTTTTTCCCCCTCTTGTTATTGTGTTACTGTTTAATTAGTCTCTGATATGCAAAAATATTAAAGGTTTCTCTAAGAGTTTCTGGCTAACAGATTTTCAATATTGTAACAAACTGCAGTAAATTTATATCACACCTATTATGTATTGCAAAATAATTACAGATAAATATTCATCTATGTAAATGCCAATGGTTGACTGATAATGGCAGATAACCCTTTTTATTACTACATTAATAGCTTATCAGCATAAAACCAAATTTATTGTCTAGCAACTGCCATTCACTCAGTCAACTGGAAATAAGAATAAAATTAAACCCGTAAGAAGCTAATTTTATTGCCATTTCTAAATAAGCTGTAGATGCTGTGACATTTCATGACTTTTTGTCAGACACTGCAATTCAAAAGGTGGCAAAGGTTACATTGGATGCATTGTAAAATCACAGCATCAGCTATCTACTTTTATTTTACCATAAAATTCTTTAAAATGCGGGGATTAAATTATAAATGAGCAAATTAAATTTTACTGTGAGTCAGCACTTTAAAAGATCCTTGGGTTGCCATTGCCAAAGTCCACCACTGTTTTTTTTTTGGATTGCTATACTAAAAGAACCTTCTACACATTCAGTGAGCTTTGAGGTCACAGTTCCTGGTGCCCAGACAGATGAAAATTACAGTGTAAAATAGTGCAAACTAGAGTCTTGAACTGTAAGTAAAGTTAAAAATACCACAAACCAGTGTCAGGTTGGTCGTTCAAGTTGCTTTTCACATCTCCATGGAACATTTCAAAACCCACACCTTTCCTTTTGTGTATGTTTGATGTGTGTTGGAGACACAGACTGAGTGGGAGGTTTGGTTGCCATGACTATCCCCAAAAGTTTTTAATTTTACCAGTCTGGGAGCATCCTTCAGATGACAGACAACTCACACAGTCCAGTCCCACACACAAAAGGAGCAGTCTCAAAGAGCTGGGTTTAATCATGAAGATTTACTGCCTTCCAGACGTTAAACGGGACAATTCCACTATCCTCACTGTTCCCACTCTACACCAAGCAGTGCACACAATACCGACATCAAGAGTGTCACACAGAGAATGCAAGGGGAGAAGGATAAATCAAGATTAAAGAACCGTTGGAAGTATCTTTCTACTGTTTATCTTCTAGCTGGTAGACTATTAAAAAAAAACAGAATTATCTGGCTCATTTTAAACCCTTCAAACGAGGAATTGTATGTCTGGAAGAAGAGAAGAAAGTGACCTACTGTGGAAAAGAAACACTTCTTTTATGTTGCAAGATGACTTAAAAACATTTGACATGAATCACAAGTAGCGCAAACAAAAAACCCACCCAAACCATATGAGGTCTGACTCCATTAAATCAATCACAGTGACTGGGAGACCTGTCAAAAGGTTTGATTTCTATGGTAATTTGTCAGGATATAAAGTCTCAATTAACACAAACATGTAGTCCCTAATAGAACATCTGACTTTCAGCAGGATGTTAAATGTTTTAGGCATATAAAGGTACATGAGGGGAGTGAAAGAAAGGGGAGCATTTAGGAACCCTGAGAAATGGAACACTTGTCTCTCACAGTTAGCTTGTTATGGCTGTGGCTTGTTTGCTGTTGACTTTAGGGAAAAAATGCTGATGCAAATGTCAATGCCTTCTAAATACTCAGCCTTGGGCACCTCTTAGCAGATGTCCAACAATATTAAAATGATTCCTGGCCACAAACTACAGCAAATAAATTCAGCACAGGTCCCCAATGCAAAAAGGGTTAGTGTAGGCCCCGTTTATAAATGTAAATTTATTGGGCTTAACTCACAATTAAAAAATACACACAAATGAGGTGAAAGATTAATAAAACTGTTTGTTTACCACTCTTTCTATAGCCCTGAAGGAGCAGCAAGATTAAATTTTTTAATTTCTGAACATTAAAGTATAAGTCAAGCTTTTTCTTCTGGAATATTAGTTGATCCACATGATCAGGTTGAACCACACTTTCAGAGTGTTTGCTGCTGTTTATACCAGTGCTGCTGCAGTTCTCTTTCTAAACAATAGGTGTCGCTGATGTAGGTGTTGATAGTGAACATTGTTATTGGCTCATATTGCTAACAATAGTTAGCCTGGTCACTGAGCACGACCATTAGCAAATCCTACTGGTTGTTTGAGTCTACAGGAGACAGTCTATATACACAAACGTAACTCCACTTCAACTTTTATGTTATGTTTTAAAACGGAAAAAAACAAACCTGCTTGCAGAATTTCATCCAATAATCAAATGAATCACATTGTGCATGTCCTTGAATTGCTAATTTTCACATCCCTAATGTAAATGGTCTGCACCAAATAGTCTTTTTAAATTCACAAAGGTTCTGCAAAGCACCTTATAATGTGTTTCACATTCACCTGTTCAGGAACACACACTCGTGCAATACTCCTTACTGTATAGTTCTACTCTATATTCAGGACAATTTTATGTTTTAATATCTAATATTGTATCACAATGTTGAGTTCCTTCTTCACTCTAAACCCTGCCTTTACTTTCTGTCTGTTGTCTGTTATTACACACAGAATAAAGCAGTGGATCAGTGACATGCAGTTAATCAAAACATTAATAAACAAAAGGTAACAGTTTAGTTGGAAATGGAAGAAAACAGTTTCAGAATAACCAGCAACAGCAATACAATCTGGATTTTAGATGCCTTGACGAGAGTATAAAAAAGCAAAGCTTTGCAGGAAAAAAAGAAAAATTAAAACACACTTCATAGCTGTGCATGACACAAATGAACACAAAGTCAGCAAAAACACACCTGGCTATGTCAAGACCAAAAAAAATAAAAAGACTCCCCATAATGTTTGGGGGCTTTTAGCTTTAAAAAGCCCAAAAAGTAATTGTGGTCATTTATGTAGAATTCTGTTTTTTTTTTGTAAGCACACATAGCAGCAGCAGCTAGCTGTAGTACTTCAAATGCAGCCACACAACCTAATTGATGGGTGTAAAACATATTTCTCAATATGTAAGAACAAATAAAAAAGGAAAACTAGGCCAAACAAGGCTGCAGCTCATCACCATGGTGAGAGTGACGCAGAAGTGCACAGAAAAAAAGCTTAACGGGGTACAACTTGGACATCGATGACACGACATGTCTGAAACACTGAAAAAGAAATGTCTGCGCACACAGCACCCCGGAGACCATCTTATTTAGACAACACCACAAAAGGATGTAAGGGAAAGCAAAGATGGACACAGATGTTGAGGAAAGCCATGAGAGTGGAGGTAAACGAGAAACAGAACTGTGGAAATGAGTTTGAGGAACAAAAGGTCTGTTGACCGGCGTGTGCAAACAGAGAAGAGTATGAACCTATAGGATGCCTGGAAGATGTCTAATATTGACTGCACATAAAGACAAAAGACAGAAGGAGAACAAAAGATTGAGGCCTGCTAATATTAGCAACACTATCAGAGAGGGATTTCTCCATTGGATCTAATTAATTTTGGACTACTAGCACCTCTCACACACTTTGAAACTGTGATAAGCTGACACAAAAGCCTTCAGACACTGTAAAGTGTAGAATCACGCTGTTTTTTTTCTGTCTAGCACTGTTACCAAGTGAGAATAAAGTAGAAGAGATCAGTTTTTTGATGCTACAACAAAGTCACGCATGAGGATTTAAGCCTGATTGGAGCCTGATTGTAGGCACACTTACTCCTTCTATCCCAGATAAGAAAACAACCTTTTAACATAAGACAAGAAGAAAGAATTTAAACTGGAAATGTGGGACAATATTGAGTTTCTAATTTTAGAATGTCAAGGATCTGGATCAGCTTTTGATGTTGAGTCAACCCTCTCCAATGATTTAGATGTATTTTTAATACAAAACCCAAAGGAAATCAATGTATCAATCCTCCTGCACACCATTACAATTTTTTCCCTGAAACCTCCCTAGTTTATGTGAAAAAAAGATCCTCATATGTGAGGCTCAATGAAGGCAAGGCACAATGCCTTCTCCATCTAAACTGCATGGTTTCCGCCCCTGAATCTAATCAAACAGCAAGTGAAAAAGACAGGCAGACACTGAAAATGAAACTGAAGTTTAAAAATAAAGTACCTGTCAGTCTAGAACTTGACTTGATCAGACGGGAGGTGAACTAAGGTTATTTTGGTGTACTGAAACTGGAACAAATGTAGAAATAATAATAATAATAATTTAATATGGACCTAAAGACCACAACAATAACCTGCAAAAAACATTTATGTTCTGGCTGAATTTGTATGTCATAGCTGAGTCATCATCCAGCATAAATGGGTGCTAATGTAGACTGTTAAAAGATAGTAATCAATGTTTTGTCAAATAAGCAATGTGTTATCTTGAGACAGTTTTATAAACTGCTGTGAGACAGTTTATTTTTTGTTTCATATTCATTTAGGACATTTAGCACAAATGCATGTAGCCTAACAATTCTAACTTCAGTTTTGTTACAAACTAAAAAAATTATTAAAAATGTTGACCCACCCATCCTACCCTTTGAGTTAACCCAGTCATTTCAGCTCATGTGCTACTTAGACAGCATTCAGCCATTCATTCATAAAGCAAAACTCAAATCTTTAGAGCAGGGGTCCTCATCCTGGTCCTGGAGGGCCACTATCCTGCATGTTTTAGTTGTTTCCCTGCTCGTCAGCAGGTCTTCAAGTTGTGCAGCAGCCTGTTAATCTCTCAGTCATTCAAATCAGGTGTGTCAAAGCAGAGAAACA
>JAOXNZ010000074.1:14134140-14146827 GCA_028566095.1 Kryptolebias brasiliensis
AAACAAAAGCGATCCATCACAGAAAGACACTTGGCATTCGTGCGCGGCTCCATTGTGCGTCTTCCTGTGAATTGAGTGTGGCTTTCTGTTAACTGGCACAAGTGGCATAAAGAAAAGCAAACAAATCTAACATTCCAAGAATACCTCCATTTCAAACAGGCAAGATGTCAAGCAGAGCTTTTTTTATTGAGTTTCATGACATTTTGAGTTATTTTTAAATACCATTAAAAGATAAAAGAAGGCAGGAATCACATCAGTTAGTTTCTCACCAGGTTAAAAAAAAAAAAAAAAGCGCATTCAGTGAAAATAACAAAACCGAGGAATTCAAATTTGGCCAAAGACAGGATTTTTACACTAAACTAATGGACCACAAGTCATTGCTCCTCTTAGAACGGACATGCTTTGTACAGTTATGAACAGATTGCATGTGAATGTGCAAGAACTTAAAGGCATTCATTATTAGTAATTTCAAATAAATGTAAAATTTCTAAAAACATCCTACAAAGTGCACTTTTCTTTACCTTATGTAAAGTGTTACAAACAGGCAGTCATGTTTAAGTTCTCACTATTTATTACACCTTAATGTAGTCAAGTTCCCACGAACAAGCGTCAGTCATTTGTTTATAAAATTAAACACACTGACCTAAAGTTTGCGTGAAGTGTTCATGTATTTCTCATGCAATGATCACGTGTCTCACAGACACCCGTTTGCTGCTTTTGTGATTGAAGAATAAAACACTTTTAGGAAGTTCATATATTTTCTTTCCCCGTTCATCCGGCTGAATCCACCCTATTCTTTTTAAAAAGAAGATCTATCACCAATGAAATCACATGGTTTTTAACACTTATTATTGTTTTAATATATTAAAACAAAGATGTTTTAGCGTTGGCTGCTCAGGACCAACTTCTGTAAACTTTTGGCCTCAAAGGCCCACATTGTCTCAACACTTTGTGTCTTCTTGAACTAAAAGCCCTGTTTTCCAGCTTCTGGTTAGAGCTTGGAGGTGAAGGGCGCTCCCTCGTACATGTCGGCCTTGAGCTTCGCCCACTCGGCCAGTCTCTGCATGGCGCCCTTCTCCTGGCCCAGCACGCTCGCCGCCTTCCTCAGCTTGGCCTCGTTGCGCTCGAGGTAGTGCTCCGCTTGGCTTTTGAGGAAGTTGAGCTTCTCGATGCGGCTCTCGTTCAGCGGGACGTCCTCGCTCATGTAGGGGTTGAAGCGGAAGTAGGTGTCGGGTGGCAGGAGGGCATCCAGCATAGTGTGCACCTCTGAAATTAAAGATTTAATGTAGCGGAACTAGATGTGCTTCTTTGTGCTCATCAATCCAGTCGCCTTTTCTTTTGCTATAAAGTTGACTTGAATCATCTTTCCATAATTCACTCCATGATGTGTAAATATTTGGTTCAACTAACCCTAGAAAAAATATATTTTGTAAATGGTTCATTATAGCCCTTAAATGGCAATTATAACTGGCCAAAATCAAAACTGACAGGTCAGACAGTCACAAAAATCAGAAGTCAGAATTGACTAATGAAACTTTAACCAGTGCATGTCTAGTTTAGATCCTCCCCTCTCTCTCTCCAGTAGTTTGGTAGTGACCATACACCTCTAACCATGGATCATAGATAATTGCGTATGGGGCGTTAAACACTTCCTGGTACGTTTTGTGTGTTCTTCTTACCCTCGGTGTCTGTAGCACTGCTGATGACATGAGCCAGCTTAGTCTTCAAGCTCGTATAGGCTGTGCTGTTTTTGCCCGCTGTCTCGTAGCGCCCGGTGCCCAGAGACAACACGCACTGCAGAGGCGTGTTTGGCCACAGACATTTACACTCGTGGATGGCCAAAGCTGTGGGGTTGTTGATGAGAAGCCCTCCATCCTGAAGAGGAATAAGCACACCTTTGGTATCGCTTTAGAGATTAGATTAAGGCAATGAGAGGAGCGTTTTTTTGGTTTTTTTTAGATTTGGCATAAATGTAGAGATTAAGAGGACTGGCTGTCCCAAACGGAAATAAATAAAAGATTTATAATAATCCCAACAAACGGAGAATGAGGACAATCTGTTTGGATGAATGGGTCACTGGATTTAGCTCTCATGTTTTATCTCAGTGTTCCCCACACCCAAGTCTGGAACTTATCCAAACTCTGAATACCTCCGATGTCGACTCTGATAAAGATAAAGAGTGGAGACTTATCTTTACTCAGCAGAGCACAGGATAAGGTTACTTCCACAGGTGATGGAGCTGTAGATAAATGCCCACAAATCTACAGAAGCCACTGTAGATCTGAGCTATACCCAGAAAAACATTTATTATCTTTTCAGAAGTTGAATTTCTTATTTTAGCATTAGTCTGTGCTTGTTATGAATTTTGATCATTTGTTTTTCTAAATTCTTGTCATTAGGAAGGTATCAACACAAACAAAAGCAGATATATTCAGCATCTGAGAGCAAGACGATCATTGGATATAATTGTTTGACACAATAACATAGTTTAGCTATAGAAATCAGTAAATGAGGGACATTTCTACAAATTCCATCTCTGCACTGAGTCGGAATGAAACTTTTTCCGAAGTTTATTCGTGGGTTTTATTATTTTTCTGAATTCCCCTGAGAAATACCTCTGCTGGTGCTGAAAACTAGAGTGAAAGTGAGACCAGTGGGTGGCGAAGTTAACTCAAACAAACGGACGACTTATCAATCTCCATCTTTCCCTGGCAGCTGCCGCATCAGTTGGAGACAGCGAGGAGCAAAGAAAACCGAGAAAGACAAAAGTGCAAATAGAAATAAGATATTAGGGGTTTTAGGTAAATCCTACACCATATTTGGCAAAAACAGACTTTGATGAGAGGTTGCAGTTACAACTGATAAATCCAAACTACAAAAGCTTATGTTTTAATCCTAGTTTGCTGGAAAGACCAAGGCTTAAGTTGGTAAATACAAGAACTAAAAAGAGTAAGATGATTTCCTGATTAAAACATGGCACAGGGCCATGAACGTGGACCCTTGATGTAATAAATACCAGAGGAATGATGAAGGGGCACAGCTAATTTAGATTAGGTAGGTTATTAGAATGAAGCTAAGCCTTAAGCCTAATTGTTCCTAATTAGGAGCATCTAAAGATATCTGACCCAATAATCAAACGTCATAAAATGGTACAAATCTGTGTGAGCTGCTCCCAAAAGGCACACACACAAGACCAGAGTGGTAAAAAGTAAAATTCATCGGTGCTACTTGGGTTGTAGCTGATGTTTCGCTCTGAAAGACAGATTTACACGCTCATTCTTTAAACTCATCATGTATCTTCTCCTTCTGTTTCTGTGGTCTGACAGATGGACTCCTGGAGTCAGAAACGTGTTCCAGGATTGCACGCAGAGACATTTACAAGCGCTCAACAGGATTCTCATTAAAAGCATTCTATTCATTTTCAACAACAATCATCAAATCTTTCCTGCCTTTTAATGTCTCAGATGAGGACCCCATATTTCTTTATTTCCTTCTTGCTTCTAGCACTCTATACTACATTTGCCTTTTGTTTTCTGCAAAAACAACTGCACAACTAGAGAAATTGCATTTTCATTTTCAATGCTGAATGAACTGTTAAAGTCAAAACAAAGCAAAACTGTATCTAAAAGCTAAACGGTGCATTAGAGGACAAAAGTAGAGCAAGGATGTTCAAGTAGATTTCAGAGAACAGTGTTTTTGATTTCAATGTATTTCTATAGGAATTTGTTTTTAAATAAAGATAAATAATAATAAAAAAATATAAAAGTTAAATACTAAAAGTCATTGCACACTATTCTTGATCAAGCCAAATGTTTTGATAAATGAATCGTTAAAATAGCACAAAGTGTGTTTTAATTAATTAGCAAAAGAAAAGTTAAATCAACCTATCCGAGCCATTAACTACCCGCTCTCTTAGCCCCGTGCCGTACCTGATGAAGGTCTTTACCCAGAACAAATTCCTGGAAGTATCCGGGGGCGGCAGATGAGGCCCTGATAGCCTGCCACATCTTGTGTTTGCAGTCTCCGGGGTAGTGGGATCTCACTCCAGGCATGAGTCTGTAGTTCCTGAACACATAGGCCTTCAGAGGCAAGCCTCTGTTGACAATGGTGCTCACTGCTGACACCTAGTGGACAACACGAAACATCAGTCAAGTCAGCTTTAGTTTTAAATCATCTCATCAGCAACTGTGCAAAAAGTAAACAAATTATGAGCACAGAAAGAAGTGCATGTCAGTGTGACTAAAAACAGCTTTTATATGCTGAAACAAGAACAAAGGCTGTAATTGAAATAACAAGCTTGTAGTTTCTAAGTCACATAACTTACTTTGGGGCAGTGTTGGTTCCTGGCACTCTCAATCATGCTCCCCTCACCCATACGATTTCTAAAGAAAACAAAACATCCGATCACTTTCTCTCCCAAATTATTAATGTCCAAGTTGTGAAAAGGGAAAACTGAATCTTGCAGACTTACTTGAGGAGATTTTCCCATATTTCACTGTCATAGAAAGCATGGCTCCAGCCCATCTTCACAGTTCCAACAATGACATTCTGTTTGAAGACATCTGAACCCAGTGTTTTGTACATATCCTCACACTCTTCCAGGGGGATCTGAAAAATCCCCAGCATGAAAGCCAAGATGGCACCTGTTACAAAAGAACATGATTAGAATATGAGCATGACCAGGACAATGAATGTTGAAAACAATGCAAATCCAGATCCAATCTGACATCAAGCCAGTGAAAAGAATGACTATAAAGCCAATCAAAAAGTTGTCCGTGCCTGTACTGACTCCACAGATGTAGTCAAAGAGCTGGTGGATTGGTTTTCCAGTCAGGTCTTGTAGTTTATGAAGAGTCTGTAGGGCCAGCAGTCCCCTGAGAGAAAACCACAAACTTTATGTTTCACAAGACTCAAACATAAATCAGTTTTTTTACAATTAAATGAACATATAGCTGAACAGAAGTAGTTCATTTTGTTTTCACGGTCAGGAGATATATATATATTTTTTTTTACATATTATTCTTAATAAATATCACAGATACTCAATGAATCTTCAGAAGCTGCACCTCGTGCCTCCTCCATCTATGGCCAGCACCCTGATTCCTTTGCCTCTGACTGGATCTGTGTAGCCGACGACAGCCAGAGCTTCTCTAACAGCCGCCTGAAGAGGAAGGTCTCTGGCCTGGCGCAGTCGCAGCAGACAGGGCAACACACTCTCCTAAAAGGCACAAATATATGAACCCCAAATTGGTAAAGAACTTGTGGATTCTACAGCACTGACAAAAGATTGAGCCGTTTTAAAAAAATCAAGGCATACTAACCTTGATGGCCACCCCTCGGGTCTCAGGGAACTCCAGGAGGTGAAAACTGAGCTCCTCCACTCGAGTAGTGAGAAGTTTGTCATCAGTGACCCTCTGCACACCTTTCACCAGAGCTCTGGTCCTGTTGTCTACACTTACTCTTGCTATTATCTGCAAAACAAACTGACAATGTAAAATGTGTTTATGATTTACAGTATCTTAAGAAGTCATATTTAATCTCCCACCTTTTCCCTTTGACTCAGGAGCTGCTCCTTTGCCTTCGCAGCTTTTTCCTCGTCACTCTCCGTCCTCTTCCCCGCCCCGTCCTCAGTGGAGTCATCCATAGTGACAACTGAAGACTTGTCCTTTTCAGCTGTGACTCTTTTGGAATCACCTCTGAATTTGGGGACCAGAGGTGCGATGTAGCTACCGACAAACGCCTGGACGCTGGGCCGAGGGTAGGACAGGTACTGGGTGAAGCCTTTTTTTTGGGAAGCTGTCGGCTCAGGAGCGGACTGAGTGGTGCTTCCACTTGAAGGGGGACTCTCAGCTTTAGGACTGGGCTTTTCTAATGGAGAGGAGGGGACGAGAGAGGTAGTAGGTCCTTCAATACTCTTTGTCTCTGACACCGGAGACAAACCAGGAACGTGATCCTCTGATCTCAGAGTGGTAATGTGAGATTCAGAAACAAGATTGCTTTTGTCTTTTAGATGCTGCTGCCTGTTCTCTCCATCTTCTCCCTGTGCATTGCTGCCAAAGTAACTATTGATGTGGTGGGACAGGGACTTGTACGTCTCATCCATGTTGGCTGACAGAGCTCCTGGGTGGAACAGCTGTATAGTTTGTTTTGCTACATTTGAGGAAGAGCTCGGAACAGACACACTTGCAGCTGAAGCCAAACTGGAGGACTTTTCTGCCTCTTCTGCTACTCCGTTCTTCCCGTCTGCTTTTTCTTCCATTGCAGTTTTAGACGGCGGCTTAGAGGCTATGTTGCCGGAGGTTAAAGTCTCCGCTTTGATCAGTACTTTCCCAGCATGGGCGCTGTCAGCTGTGGTGTTGGTAGGCTTAAACCGGGAAAACTTGGAGATAAGGTCCGTGCTGCCCACTGCCTTGGTTACACTGTCGATTGTGGACCTGAGCCGCGACATGCGTTCGATGACTCGACAGGAACATCAGTGGAGAAATAACCGATGCAAAGGGATGAGGCTAAATGTTTGAGTAAAATAACGCAGCATTCTGGCACACTACAGGTGCCTTTAGCTCCATTTTGAGGAGAGTTTATCAGTGTTGAAGCTTTGTTGTGGGATCCACTTTTCTGAAAAATAGACAAATTCAAAGATTTAAGTAAATAAATACCACAAGAAACAAATACATTTTGTCCATTTTAAAATCAGACATGTTCATGAACCACTGCCAAAAGCACAAAGGGGATAATGTTTTTGCCCGTGTCTGAGGTGTTAGCAAAATATCTCATGAACAAGAGGACTAATTTTAATGACACCCTCAGAAAGTAATTATTGGATCTACATCTGCAATTCATTAACCTTTAAGGTAAACCTCATTCAAGATGGCGACCACAGCTAAGCAAACACAAAAATGGATGTAACTCAAGCAATTTTATACAGCTTGAGCAAATATTTAGTGTGTTAGTAATATTTAGTGTGTTAGTAGCTGAAAGTCACCAAAATCTGTTTAAAAAGTTGCTATTTACCATTGGTCGACTCTGCCTGTCTGTTAACAAAATATGTCATAAACCAATGGATGGATTTCAATGAAACGTTCATGAAGTTATCATTGGGTGTATATCTTCTACTAATTAACTTTTGGAGTCAACTCAATTAAAGATGGCCGCCACAATTAATTGATTTTAGTCAACACAAAAAAGGCTGTTACATAGAGTGGCCAGCAGGGGGCTATATTGACTTTCCTAATTTGGTAACCACGGAAACTGTCGAGGCAACAAAACGATGGCTAACGCCGTGCAGAGAATTACGACGCAGTTTTGCTGTTTTGTTTGTTGAGGTTACTAAGTCGAGATGGGAGAACATTCCAGCAGCCTGAATTATGCAGCAGAGTCTGCCTTACTCGCGAAAGCGTCGCTGGAGAGACACTGCCAGGCCACGGAGGAGAAGACGGACACATTTCGGTGGAGCTCTTGCGAAGACTTCACCGTCGAAGTGGGTAAACAGCAGATTAACGCGTACATCCAAACATGGGAGCTTCGCCCCTGCTGGCTTTACAGCCTCGACTTTCTCGTCACAACCGAGGAGGAGCACGGCGCCTGCTTCTACCACTACCGGGCCCGCTTCAGCACCCCGACGACGCGCGAGCCGATACCGGACACGGCCAGCGTCTACTTTCTGGTGGAAGTCACTAAAGGCAAAGCCCAAACTCTGCCGGTGGAGGTCCGTTTTCTAGTGGAGTCGAACAGGCTTGTACACACAGCCGGGGAAAGCAGGTTCAGCGAGAAGTGGCTGTCGTACATTATTCAGAGCAAGGCTTTGGTCCGAAGAATGATCGATCTTTAATCCAGCTGTAGCTGAGCTACGAGGCCATCAAACAGTCAATAAACTACCCGTCAGCGCATCTTCCATGAGTCCGCCTTGTGCTAATGGTTATATAACCCTCTTTGTATGGACTTTGTACGTTTTTCAGGGTGTCTTCTGAAACGACGTGGCTATGTAGGAAAATATATCTTTAATAAAAAAAAGGTATAACACAAAACAAAATGATATTTATCATGCTAGCTTGCTTAACGAGCAGCTAACAAATAAAAGTGAATTCCTGACAGGTTAACAATTATAAAGCCTTGTGAATGAATGAAAAGCTTATTGCTAGTTTATCGAATTTTACACGTTTTAAAAGCATAAATAGACCGTCTTCTTACCTGTCCAGACAAAAGAATGGTTTACAACAACAGTTCACTGATCGTAGAGGTGCTACTGCTTGTTTGGAGGCTAGTTAGATAGATAAACAGAAGAAGTTCTTCTTCGTTGGTTTTTATTAGCCGTTAGTAGCTAGCTGATGCCACATTACCGCCACCTACTGAACGAATCAGGTAAAAAAAAAATCTTATTTAAATGTTAAAATGATCAGCCGTACAAAAATGTCCATTTAATGTTCTCCTCAGGCACTTTATTTAAAATACACATTTCTGTTTGGGACGCCATTTTCCATATGTAAAATAGGTTTATGTTTGAGTATTCAGCCATCAGTGAAGAAGGCTGTGATATAATGTCTCTATTTAAAAATTTCACCATTTGCGTCTGTTTGTTTCCTTCCTGACAATTTTGTCTCTGTGCAAGGCCTATTTTATCATTTTATTACACCAGAGATTAGTTTGATGCAAGGATTATAACAGCTGACTGTTGGTACTGCATTTTATTGCACGAGTTTTAAAGTGTATTTGGTTATAAACGCTGCAGTACTTTATTTTTACCACTAGATGTCAAGTTAGCTAAATTAATATAGTAATAATAATAATAATAATAATAATAAACACTATATCAGAAAACTAGAAGAAAAAATAATGTAAGTAATAAACGGCAAAGGCTTCATCACTAGATTTAGATTATATAAAGCAAAATTATATTCACTTGTAACGTCCCTTTTAAAATGCCTCATCACATTTTCAGTGCAATACAAAATTGCAGATTTTGTGTTTCAGCTTTTGCATAAAATCAAATTAGAGACAATTGTTAATTTATTTTATTTTGGAGTAAACGCTCTACAAATACAGCCAAGCCACTGGTTTTTGGATTATAATGCACTTATACTTAAGAACTTCACAGTCAAAGGAATTAAAGTGTGATGATGACAGTTTCCTGCTTGTGATGAACCAGTAAATGTGTGCCTTGTTCTATTTGACTGAACCTACTGATTGAGGCGTCTGCAAAAGATAATAATTCCTCCACCACATGACAGATAAATGAAGATGACTTGTCCGGTAAAGGTTAATAGCCCAAACTGGAGAGCTGCCTTTTCAAGAGGAACTCAACGGGAAATGCGTATTAATAATGGGGAAAATTTAAAAAGAAATACGTCTTTTAAAAAGTGTTGGAGTGAAAACCTAAAAGTGCATCTCTGAAAGATGTTTATATGAGTGTTATTTCATCTGATCAACTTGTTAGACTAAATCAAACTAGGTGGAAAAGACAGAAGCTATGATTATTTTAATTGAAAAGCTGATGCAGTGCCACAGTGACAGTAATTTTGAATTTGATGACAGCAACACAACTCAAGGTTTAAACAGGGGCAACAAAAGGCTGTAAATGTAAGTGGCAGAAATAAGAGGACTGGGTATAAAAAGGACATTTTAGAGAGGCTGAATCTCTCAGAAGTAAAGATGAGCAGAGGTTCATCAGTCTGTCAATAACTGACTAAAAATAGTGAAACAATTTCAAAATATTGTCTCTTAATGGAAGACTGGGAAGACTTTGAATATCCCATCATCTACAGTTCATAATATCAAACATTAAGAATCTGGAGAAATCTCTGAGCTCAAATGACAAAAGGCTGAAAGTCAACATTAGATGGATCTTCAGGCCCTCAGGCAGCACTGCACTAAAACCAGGTCTGGTTCTGTTCTGGACATCAGTACATGGGCTCAGGAACACGTCCACAGATCAATGTCTGTAAACACAGTTCACCGTGCCGTCCACACATGTTGCTTAAAGCTCTATCAGGCAAAGAAGAAGCCAGATGTGAACACCATGCAGAAACGCTGCCGTCTTCTCTGGACCAAAGCTCATTTCAAATGGACTGAGGCAAAGAGGAGAACTGATCTGAGGTCAGACGAATTGAAATTTGAAATTCTTTTTGGAAACTAGACACCATGTCCACTGTCCACACAGTTCAAACACCTGCCTCTCTGATGGTATGGGGGTGCAATAGTGCCTCTGGCATAAGCATCTCACACATCTGTAAAGACACCACCAATCCGTAACAGTAGGTTTTAACATGTGCTCCAATGCAGCAAAAAAATGCTTGTGTTTAAAATGGCTCCATTCCAACCTGTCTGAGATACATTGCTGCTATCAAATTCAAAATGACCTTATCTTCTTCCAGATTTGTACAATATTTCATAGTTTCAACTGTTGATATGTTTGCTATGTTATATTGTGAAATAAATATGAGTTATAAGATTTGAAAAATCACTGCATTCTGTATTTTTATACACACATTATATACAATGCACAGTTTTTCATTAGTGGGGTTGTATCAGCATTACAGTTTTCAGGTTTGGTTCAGTAAGCTTCACAAAGATTTGAACCAACAGCTCTTAGGATTAAATTTTCATCTAAATATTTAATCTAAAGCTAAAACAAAAAATTAAAAAACATAAATAAAACACCTGCTTAACGAAAAAGTCAACTCCACGTTTCCAAAACTAGAATTCCTCCAGTTTCAACCATTCGGGGTGAATTTTTTAGCGTGTTTGACATTTGGACAGAAGGACTCTTCCAGTCACTCCTTTTTCTGTCACGTCCTTTTCTATCTCTACATCAGACATATAATGAAATCTCCAAGTGCAAATAACCAGACTTAAACCGCACAAAAGGGCCAATATTAATTCAACAGATCCTGACTCAATCCTTCTTTTTAAACGAATAAAATGAACGGCCCAATACTCAAAGACAGAAGGGAAAAAATATTCTTAATTGCTTACTTTATCTGCTTAATTGCTAAAAAAAAACAAAAAACAACTGATATTCAGGATTTAATTTAAAAAGCATTGATGGAAGAGAACATTTATGTACAAATTTTCTTTGCACGATTTCATATGGGTTTCTAAGTTTTCTGTTTTCTATAGATCATCTACTATAGATTATAAAATGAGAGAGATATAAACGATTGTACCAGGATTAGTCCTGGTAATCAATAAATCCTTATGACTTATGAGTGTTTGCTGCTAAGAGGCGAAGGCAGACGAGAATGTTTTTGTCCCTGTGTGTATGTGTCTGTTAGCAAAATATCTCACGACTGCGTCAGGTTTGGTGGAGAGTGAGGCGAACCCATTGTGCAGACTCATGATGAGCTCCAGGAAGAAACTAATGTTGTTACACAAACCAAAACTAAACACAAAACACTAACAAACTCCAGACTG
Organism: Kryptolebias brasiliensis; assembly: GCA_028566095.1. Taxonomy (NCBI): domain Eukaryota; kingdom Metazoa; phylum Chordata; class Actinopteri; order Cyprinodontiformes; family Rivulidae; genus Kryptolebias; species Kryptolebias brasiliensis. Next base: position 14,145,547 of record JAOXNZ010000074.1, read on the forward strand.
CAGGGAAACCGAGAGGCGAGACGCGAGGATAACCACACGACGCATGAAAGCGACAAGGACAAGTGAAGGAAATGTCCAGGTTTTAAAGGCTGCAGGAAATTAGGAGAAGTGGGCACAGGTGAAGATGGGCGTGGCAGGCAAACAAGTGATGAGCTGGAGAACAAGTGAATGATGACAGGAATCCAAAAGACACAAGGAGCAAAAACAGAACAAAGACAGGACTAAACATGAAGACAAGCAAATAACAAAATAAAGGAAAACAATAAAGCCAAACTGAACACAGGATAACCAGAAACGTGAAAAAACAATAACCCTAAATAAAAAAAGAAACTCAAAGAAAACCCAAATCCTGACAGAATGACTGCATGGATTTAATGAAACTTTCAGAAAGTAATCATTTAGGAACTTTTGGAGTCAATTCAAATCAAGACAATGACATTAGCCAACACAAAAATGGCTCCAACTCATTCAGTTTGACAGATATTGAGATAAAATCTGCTGTGGTAGTAGCTGAGAGTCACTGTCAACACATACTCTGATGGTGACGTCTCATGAGAATGGGGGGGGGGATTAAAGTATCAAAGTTTGACCAAAATGCCTCCAACATCAAATAATCTTAGTCTAAAATGTTACAATAAAAGGCAGCGGGCGATATGCATTCCTTCAAGGAATGTTAGGCGCTTAATTTGAAATTGTTTTAACTCTAAATAGTCCTTTTTGTTTGCTTTGAGCCCCCCCTCCACCCTTCAAGCCAGTACTTCCTCCCCTCACGGCCGCTTTTCTTCTGCGGCGGGGCGCGCGCTCAGAGGAGAGAATGTTGCGTCAAAATCTACAACAACACGACGGAATTACATCCTAAATATTGTTGAAGAGTGTTACCTCAAAGTTGGCGTTAAAAGACAAAATAAAACAATTCGAATTGGCGTCTAAATGGAAGCCAGCAGCCTCCCGGGAAAGGCAGCGGACGTTGAAGACGAGACCGCGCGCTTTGCGCTCCTCAGAGCTGGAGTTCTGGGCTTGGTTTTTGTGCTCGCGACGTGCGGCAACTTCTTCTTCCTGGGCACCCTGTGGAGGAGGAGGAAGAGGAACACGAGGACCCAGCTGTTCCTCCTGCACCTGTGCCTGGCGGACCTGGTGGTCGCCTTTTTCCAGGTCCTGCCGCAGCTCTCCATGGAAATTACGCACAGGTTCCGAGGCACGGACTTCCTGTGCCGCTCCGTGAAGTACCTGCAGGTGGTCGGCATGTTCGCCTCCGCCTACATGATCGTGGCCATGGCCATA
>JAOXNZ010000074.1:14212026-14222606 GCA_028566095.1 Kryptolebias brasiliensis
AAAAAAAAAAAAAGTCAAATTGGGGGCATCTAAGGCTAGCAATGACGTTAAACGTTAATTGGGTTTTTATTTCAAAGAAGTGAAAGCTTTGTTTTTGAAGGGTAAAAATGCATTCCATTGTGTAAAGGACACTTTAAGAGGTGTATGCAGAAAGAATGGGACAAAATGATAATTGAAGTGCTTCCTGGTTTGGTATCTTTCATGCTAGAATGTCTTTTTAGTTTTGTAAAAAGAATTGGAAGCCTTAATGTCCTTTTCTTCTTAGATTTGGGATTTTAATATAAAAAATTTGGAACAGTGACAATTATATTGATTCTCAAAAGCCACTCTTCGAAACCCTGTGTTGTTTTTGTTGTTGGCTACTAATAATTAGAATAAGAAGGTTTGCATGAATTTTCTGTACATTTTGTCCTTAGAGTGTACTTTTAAATTTGTTATTATTGCACACAATCAAAGGTTTCATTGTGTTAAATGGTCTTCCCAGGGAAGTGAGTGTCATGGAGATAACCTAGGAGAATGTGCTGAGCTGGACTGGACCTTCTGCAGGCAGGAAAACACAGCTATCCACAAGCAGGAACTCGCTTTCTGTCAACTTACTTCATCCTACACACACACTCTCTCCTGCTGTCAGTATTTTTGCCTCTGTCAGGCCTTTTCATGACCAAAAACATGCACGCAAACTAACACGCACAGGAAGCAGTTCATGCCCCCCCCCCCAAAAAAAAGCTTATGTATAATGCCTTCCTTTTTAATTTTTCTGCAAAAGCTCAGAAAAGAGGCTCCTGTACCTCTCTTCTTCCTCTTTGTGTTCTCATGTCTTGATGGGAGACACAGCTGTGGCAGTAACCGCTGTTGTTCTGTAAAAAAAAAAAAAATCTGCAGCTGCAGTAGTAGGAGACGTTTCCACGTTGGGACAGCCATGAGCCGTTGTGTGGTTAAAGTGATCACCTTGACAGAGATCCAACTTCTGCAGGTAGGGTGGAGGGATGACTTTGATTCAGTTCAACAAGTTCAGGGTAAGATCTCAAGCGGAAAGGCGGATTTTTGCATAGATTCATGATTGTGGTGGAGATTATCTGCGTTTTATGAACGGAATGCATGTAGAATAACTGAGCAGTCACCGTGGAATGCAAATTTTGTCATCAGTTCTCTATCCCAGTCTTATCTACCCACACATTTCACAATCTAGTTTGTGGCTACAGATATTTACTGGTTAGCAGGCTCAGCAAAAACACAGTAGGCATGATTGACATGACAAGGCTTTTTGTTCCACTTTCATCTTATCTCCATTGATTCAAGATGAAAAAACGTTGATTAAACATTGCCTCTTTGCATTCTGTAGCAGTCAATACGCTGTAGTTTTTTTTTTTTTCTGTGTTTTTTTTTTTACAGAAATGAATCCAAAACACCTACTCGGTTTGTCCACAATTTGTACAGCTAACTAATGTCACCATCACCCAGTGTTTCATAAGTTGTTAGATTTTTCTGAAGTGAAAGGAGAACTTGGGCAAGACTGAAACTGAATTTGGCAACAGCGTTTCATTTAGTAGGAAAAAAAGCTGTGAGTATGGTGGATGAATGACACCCTAAATGCAGCATTTCAGTGCGGACTAGAGAAATACATCTTTTAACTGTGAGGTAAATAACACATCTATTAAATGCAAGGAATAAGTTGAGAAAAGAAAGCCATTTTTGAGAGAGTACATCAAAGTTTAGTTAAGGCTGCAGATATGGCAGGATATGGATGTTACTTTCCCTTTCATCAGGACAAGGACAGCATTGCTGTGATTTATTTTATTGCTGCTATAGTAATATGTTTTCACAGATGTGTAGCAGTTGTTGCATTTGGTGAATTCAGCAAAGCTACTCAAAACGTGTTAATGACAGAGTGAGGAGGAATTGTGCATGACATCTTTATTTTAGTGGAATAAATATCTTCAATGAAGACGATTAAGGTGGAAAGATGCAGCTGATTTTGTGATGTCAGGCAAGTTTAGATTTCTTATATTCAAACACAAGAAGTAGTCTAATGCTGCAAACTGGGAAAAAAAAAAGTTAATTTCTTAATCAAGACTTATTATCAAACAAACTGATAAAATAAGTTGAGCCTTTATTCTGAAATTAAAGTATTTGTATAAGAAATTATGTCCAAAAATCCAAGTAAAAATAGTTGGGTTTTTTTCCCTATAGGTTTGCATGTCTGCAATGACATGGCAAGTGTGTGTGAATAGAAATTGAACCTGTGACCTCTTCTGTCAAATACTGCTTCAATTGTTAAAGCAGGTGCTGGTGAAAAAAAAAAAAAATACTGAAACATCCACAACAATCCCAAACTTGAACGCTGATTGATTCGATTTCTATCTCATTCCTGTCCCGACCAAGTTTGTGACTGGGCACTGATCATTTTCAGCATGTCTGCTTCACACATGCACAGGCACGCCATTGTCACGGCTGTGGCCTTGGTGACTGAACCATCATTTCTGCTCAAATCTAATCAGATCCCCCTTAAGTGGATAACAAGTGTGTCTCCGGCATTTACAGTAGTGAGAGGGGCCGAAGTGAAACCAAGACAATTCTCTGTCACACAAAGCAGACGCGGTGTGTAGCACTTTTGGCATCCCTCCTGCCATTCGTAGTGGAAAAAAATGTTGATTGGCTAACAACTAGGATCTTGTCTGACCGGGAGAAGTCAGATAAGAGCTCTCAGTTATTACTGACAAGTTGAGTATTGTGATGAACTTGTACTTAGTTACATGGACGAGAGCTGAATAAGGCCAGAAAAGTCCAGCTGACATGGGGAATTGAATATGTTTAGGGGCATAATGCTTTTCAATATTTAAAGCTAAAACCGCTTAGATGCTAGCAAACATAATGAGGATAAGACAAGATTTATTACAATGGAAGCAAGTTAATTTGGGAAATTAAGTTTTGAAATATAAAAAAAGAAGTAATGTTTCTTTTAGGGGCTTTTCTTTAGCATTTTAGCTAATGCATGGTTTGTTAGCCACCGCTAATCAAAAGTTGTACTTTTATTTTGATTTTCATGAAGGTTTAAGTGCTTTAAACACATCACCATAACAGGTGAAATGAGAAATAATTATTTTTAATGTCAGGCTTTACCAGTTGGGAAAAGCTGCAAAGTCAAATGAATCCACTGCTAAACCCAAGGTTTCTGCAACTTTTAGTCAGTTAAATTTAGGACATTTTAGGACCTTTTAAGAACCATTTTCATTCAAATTTAAAGACCTACAGAAATTACAAAAATTAAGTCACTAAAAATTAGTTTCGTTACAGCAAACTGAAATCCTCAGACAGAACCACAACACACAGGATGAATGAATGCTGACTGCACAAAAGAAAAAAAGGGAAGAAGCAATGAATAAAGAAATGTGCAAATTTAAGATGTAACTAAACGTATTCTAAGACATACAATAGAGACTTTTTGGTATCTAAAATTGAGAATATTCAATTTAAGACTTTTTAAGATTCTGCAGAAACCCTGTATACCCGTAGTGTTGCTTCCTCTTGTTTTAATCCCTGAGGGAATATATTTATTCTCATCTGAGAGAAAATAAATGAACTTCATAAAATATTTTCTTAAATTACACTGAAGTACCAACTGCCTTGCAGGCAGTTTAACAATAACATCATTAAAGGTATTTGTGAGAACAGTGAAAATTTTAAAAAATGGTCATATAAGGTGTGATATTCTTTCTGAAAATTACCCCCATTTTGTATCAAAGACTTCAGAATTGTTTTATTGCACTTATTTTATGCTGAACTACTAATGTCTAACCATGCACGTTTAAAATGGTGAATGAATGAAAAGATTTAGTTAAAATGGCATTAGAGAAGTTATTTAAAACCCTCCCTGAAAAACAAGGGTCAATTGTGCTGCCACAGCCCCTGAAGCAGGAAGCAGAGGACTCTGGGAAATGACCAGCGATTGGTCAGCCAGACAGAAAAGGGTGGTCCAGATGAATTAGTGATAGACGCTAAAGGCAGATATCCTGCAGTGATCAAACCCTGAATGATCTAACAGTCTGACGTTTGAAGTGATTATCATGCTACGCAACATAAAGGCTTACACCCAGCTGTGGGGCTAATTAGTTCACTTAGGGCCCTTTATAAAACACTGGTAGGGACTGGAAGGGACAGACGGTCACTGAGAAGTCAGCAGCCTAACAGGACAGCAGCAGCAGATCTGGATCCCTAAAGCTGACCCGCTGCTACAAGAGAACGAACTGGTCCGAAGATTACCTGCTTTCTAAGAATGCCACATTTAAGTGACTGCAGCTACTACAAAATGCGGGATGCAACTAGAGCTTCAAAAGTAAGATTACCAAGATTTAGAAGAACAATGAAAAAATGTTATTTTGTCTTTTATCATTATTTGTAAAGCTCTAATAACTGTTATACTAATTGGGCAACTGGGTGTTTTAAAAAAAAATTAAATTTGGTTCAGATCCCACAAAAGAATAAAAAAAAAACTAAGTTATGTCAGAAATGCACAATGGTTATATATTGTGTTGTTTTACCTAAGAAAATCACACGTTCTTCATGTCATCGGGACGCTCCAGATTTAGTCATAATTGTGTAAGTCTGCTGTGACTGAGTGGATTGTAATGAAGATTGAATATTGAATATCTTGGCGTTGAATAAGATCATAATGTTGCAGCTGCTTCCAGTAGCTCTTCTGAATATAATCTTAGCCAACACTGTCATAGACCAAAAACAAAGCAACGCGCAATTAGCCGCAGTCTATTCTGATTTCCTATTTAGTCAAACTCCACTAACATATGCTTGTGGTACTTTTTGTTGTTTCTGTACAGGTACAAAGCCACCTAGAGAACTCCAAGTTCCATCTCCACCAAAGTCAGAATCAGCCGGTAAAGCAGTACCTGACGCTGGGCTCCAAGCTGGCCTCTTCGGCCGGACCGGGTCACACAGTGCCACATCCACACTCTGCTGGCCAGCCGCTGGCCACTGTGCCAATCATGAGAAACGGCCACATGCCTCCTGTCAGCGATGGCAGCAATCCCAACAGCCCGGTCACCTTGCTCACAATGGCCAACCACGACAGCGAGGTGAGTTGAAACAGAAACAAAAGCTAAACACGACTACGTGGAACTGAAATTAAAAGAGAGCTCAAAATGTGCCTGGAAAGGGCGAAATCGCAACAAAAACTTTTAGCCACATTGTGTGACACGCTCACGAAGAGTGGATCATAACTTTTGAAGATTTCACAATGCTCTTGAAACATTTCCTGTCAATGGTTTAAATTCCTGTCAAAATATTTTCTTCTGTGGTGATGTAAGAGATCTGCTGTACTTCTAAATTCTTTCAAATGAAGTCTGGTAAATTATGACTGGCACTTTGTTTTGATGAACAGTTACCACAAAAAGGAGCATTAAGAACTACTTTTATTTCTGCATTGGCTTTGAACCTTTAACACACAGAGTAACTCATCATCCAAACAAAGTTCTGCCACTATTGATCTTCTTCTCCCTCTGATGTGCTCATCAATAACTTCAGACATGCAGTCTCTGATAAGAGAACCCTTTCAAAGGAGGAAACTAGTTTGGTAACAGATGAGTGTTTTTCCAACCAATAAACATGACTATCCATTATTGGATTCATCTCTCGTCATTCTTTTCCTTTTTTTATGGATGTTGAATGTTCAGATCTCTACAGACGCCCACAGTCGACAAACATCATCAGGCTGTACACTGAAAATACTGTTTTCTTTTAGTTTCCAATGGATGAAGTTATTGATGACCTAATTAGTCTTGAATCCGGCTTCAATGATGGAGGCTTGGATTGCATGGAGCCTAACATCATAATGCAAAACAATGTAAGTATGAATCACTTTCATTCTTGCTTTAATGGCAAGCTACTAACTAAGTTTTCCACTATCTATCAGCATGCCTTTTGTATCAGTTTCTGAATAACTCCCTTTGTTTGTCAAGCTGTTCTCAACAGTTGTGGTTAGGTTTATGTCACATTAGTTAACTAATGACTTCTTTCTTTTTAAGCTTAACAGGGACTTAAAAGTGAAGTCCCTCCACCCAAATACCCACTCCAGAAGCTAGACTAGCTTGGGAAAAAATAAAAGAGCGCCAATTTACTTTCAGGTCAGCTTAGGACAAGAAGCGAGTCAAAGTTCACTTGGGCTTAGCAACATTTGTTAGAGCACTAAAGAAGATTAGATTTTTGGAAAATAAAGGACAATGTCTAGCTAAAGTTGAACCTTGTAAAGACAACTAGGAGTCAAGAAGGAATTCAAGAACTTCCGCAGTGAAGAGTTTGTTTGGCTGGAAAATATGGCAACACCAGGAAGGAAAATAAAGGTTGTTTGAAGGGAATGTCACATTTTGATTTGGCCATTGATACAAAAAAAGATAAAGCTACAGAACAAAACACAACAGAAAGAATGAGGGGGAGTTAAAGATAAAGAAATGAGGAGTATGTGCAGGGAAGAAAAGGAAGAGTCAGTAGGTTTCTGAAGAAGCAAAGTGTAACAAAGGAGAGACAAGTGAGGTTTGGTTGGAAGGAGTTACTGAGACATTGGATTTGGATAATGCGTACACTCCCCATGGGCTTGTTCAGAAATGATACCATGCTTAACTGGATCAATTCATCCTAATTAGTCATACAGTACGATGCATCACTTCGTTTCGCCTTGTCAACACATTCGGGAACACTAACGGGAGAAGGATTAGAGTGATTACAGTAGGAGCAGGATGGGAATTGTTGCAATATTTCATTTTCATATTCACTTTTGTCTCCTCCTCTTTTTTAAAAGTTTCCAGTACTGGTGAGGAAGACACAAGCCCACAGCAAATATCTGGCACGACAGCAGTGTTTTTTCATCTTTTGTTGACTTGACATGCAGCTTTATCCCATTCACCACTCTCTCAGCTACATTTGACACACATGTTGTTTATAAAAATCAGTTGTTTGTTTCTTGGAATCCATGGTGAATTCTGTTGGATTTGCCCATAAATAAACAAATGCGAATTGGACACACGTGTGCTAGCATGCCATATTGTGACATGTCTCTGCTCCGTGAAAAGGCATTAATATTGCATGCTTTACAAAACAAGAAGAGGCCCGTAGGAAAACAGTTTTGCCTCTGTTCGAGCAGTTGACCTAGCTAGCCTTTTCATCTAATGGGCTGCTGTTTTTAACACAGACAGAGCACACCAGTGTTCAATGAGGGGGCTTTGAAAATGGTGCTTTTAGTGAATCAAGACAACATCTGGTGAAATCGCCCCTTGAGAGTGGCAAACCAGGGGTTGGAGGTCACCAATTAGGATTATTCAGCAAGGCTACATTCTTCTTGAATTATTTTTACTCTTTGTCATTCAAGGCAAACAACTAATTTTAGCATTGAGGGTCAAAGCACAGGGTTTATCCTGTCCTGCTGTGACAGACGAGGGGCTACTTCCCCATGCTGGGAAGCCCAGATTCAGAGGCCTCGAGGCTGACAAGGTTCTCTGATAATTCCACTTGCCTCTTGTTGTATTTGTCAGGAACAGACAAAGCCACGCGGCAGCTAAAAAAATTAATTTGTCTAGTGGCTTTTGAGAAGGTGGAAAAGTGGTGTTTGTGAAACGTATTTCCCTTTTGATTGACCTTTTCAATTCCTCTCCCCCATTTCTGTAGGTCTCCCTAAGCAGCAGCATGCTGGACATCTATGGGGGTGAACAAGGTATGAACCCCCCTAATGGTGGAATCAGTCCCACATCTAACCCCACAAAGCTTACTATTAAAAGGGAATACACAGGTATGAACTCATACCATGGTGTTGAGCAAACAGCTAATCAGTTGTAAAGTTATAAAACTGCTCACATTTTTTATAAAAGATAAAAACAACAGAGTTCTTAAGGAAACAAAACAAAAGAAAAAGGGGTTCCTTTATGTGTTGATTCTTTGATGGAGGGACAGAAAGTACCTGTGTTAGCTAAAAATGGTAACATGAGGGCAAACCATCTGGTTAAATGTGTCACGCTTATTTTTGTCTGGTACTTGACACTGTCTTGCTTGTCACAGTGTTTGTGAATTAGCTGCAGAAAGGGAATGGCTTTTCACTACAGTGCTACAGAGGGACCAAATTTAACAAAGTGCCCTTCAGACATTTCTTAAGAATCCCAAGCAAAGCATAAAGCCAAAAAAAAGAAAAAGAAAAAAAAAACCTAATTGATTCAGGAAATAGAAAGGATGCCTGAAGAATCCTTCACTCTCAATGGGCAAATAAGTAAATTACAATCCGTTTCATTTGAATGTGGACAGAGAGAACAATGGGTTGTTACACAGACTTTAAATTTGTCTTGATTAAATCAACAGAGACAAATTGGGAAATCCAATCTCAGGGTTCCTAATTGTGTAATTCGGAAGAATGTGAATACAAATATGGATGCAGTGGCATTTTTTGTCCCTCCCCAGGCCACATCAGGGAATTTGCTAACCATCTTAATTGCAGCACAAGTAGTCCAAAAGTGCTCACAATTATTTATTTTTTCCCCCCTTTACAATGAGCTTCAGACATGCTAGTGGGGATAAATGGGGCACAGTGTGTGAGTGTGTGTGTAAGTGAAGGTCAAACTTGCGTCTTCAGTGCAGGCTCATGCATAGCCAAACTGCACTCTGACCCCTTCCTCAAAACAACTGATTGTGTGTCTACTGACTGGACCTTGTGTGGAGTTTTGTGACTGTTGTCTTTCAGCTTCTAAATCAGTGTGCGTTGCTAATCCATTTGTTACCCTCTGTGATTTATTTTATTGACAGAGCACGACACCAGGGTGATGGCCAAAGAGAGGCAGAAAAAGGACAATCATAATTTGAGTAAGCATCCCTCTCTAGGCTTGTTACCTATTTTTACAGAGCGAGTTGCAGCTATCACAAAGCACATCAGTGGATAATGCACTTATCAACTCTTCTTGTTCTTTTTTCTCGGTCTGTTTAGTTGAAAGAAGGCGAAGATACAACATAAACTACAGGATTAAAGAGCTGGGGACGCTTATACCAAAGTCAAATGACCCGTAAGTTCCAGAATATTGACATAAACGGTACCCTATCTTTGGTTTACTTCAACTGCAAAAGCTTGTGTGGTGACGGAAGCATATAAAATTCAGAACAGAGGTACTCTTAAATGTTGCTCATTGAATTTAAATGAGTACTTGAGCACATTTCAGTCATATTTCAAGGGTGCACTTGAGTTTCTATTGTAGTCTGCACTCTTTGAGATGTGCGTTGCCTCACCGGGTCCCAGCAGTTCAACTTAAAGCATGAATGATGAGGAAAAGGGGTCAAATGTAAAGAAGCGGGCCACACCATTTAAATCAAAGTTTGAAACTCAATTTGAACATACAGATAGAGTGTGGAACACCAGCCATCTAGTCGCAGTTGAACTTTGCTTCAAATATAAATGGAAGGTTAGAATTGTCACCGTGCCATTAACAAAGGATAAAGGAGATTATTAATGCTGATCAGACCAATGTCTCACTTGTGTGGAAAAGGACAATTTTACTGAGGTCCCTTGTCCTTTTTAAAAAAGCAATAATACCTGCAAAAGAATGACTTGCACTCTAGCACCTTAAGTCCAATTCTCCATCTTTCTCTCTGCCTTCCTACTTAGCTCATTTTCCCTCACCTATTTTTACTTGAGGATTAATTTTACCGAACAAGGATGTACAAGAATGGACTTTCCACATAGCTTCTTAACTATTCTATTAAAATCCCCATTCTGTGTCCTCGTGTAATGTCCAAGGATGAATAATTGCCCCGTGTAAGACTCCATTTCTTATTCAAATCATAAAAGAGGGAGGGAAAAAAAAGCCTCTGTTAAAACTTTCCCCCCCTTTTTTATTGCAAAGGATATTCTGCCGACATCAGGGGGTTCTGCGTAAAAGGTTATTTCTGACATTTTTTCCTCTCTGTAGTGACATGCGGTGGAACAAAGGCACCATTCTGAAGGCCTCGGTGGAGTACATCAGGTGGCTGCAGAAGGAGCAGCAACACGCTCGGGAGCTGGAAAACCGTCAAAAGAAGCTGGAGCAAGCCAACAGGAGGCTGCTGCTGAGGATCCAGGTAGTTAAATTTTACAGTTACTATGTGTTTAGCGCACATTTGCAGTAAACACACCAATAAAATACATGCTTGAAGCAATAAATCACATCTTAAAGCAGTTAGAAAGACAAAGAAAACTGCCAGTCCATTAATTTTGGACTTTATTTTAACATTTAGTTGTTTAGTTAATTGAGCTGACTTTGCCAACCTCTTCGGCATCATTTATAGGTACAATTTCCACCTACAAACTAACATAAAAAGTAGATTAAAAAATCCAAGCTAAATGCTCTTACTTGACTTACCACCAGTGTTGCCACAAATATTGAATTTAGTCAAAGCTCAAATCCCATTTTCTGGCCTTTGCCATTAATTTGAAGTTGCAAAAAGTAGCAGGTTAATATTCTACTGCAACATTGGACACCCCTTCAGAAAATCCATCCATCCATCCATCCATCCATTTTCTTTACCCGCTTCTCCATTCCGGGTCGCGGGGAGCCGGTGCCTATCTC
>JAOXNZ010000074.1:14236545-14275687 GCA_028566095.1 Kryptolebias brasiliensis
TGTAGAGCTGTGTATCATCTGCGTAGTTATGGTAACTAATCTTATTTCCTGTTATAACCTGAGCTAGTGGGAGCATACAGAGACTGAATAACAGTGGTCCCAGGATTGAACCTTGGGGTACCTCGTATGAGACTTCTGTCCGCTTTGATGAGAAGTTACCCATTGAAACAAAAAAAAAAATCCCTGTTCTTTATGTAAGATTCAAACCAATCAAGTATTGGACCGGAGAGTCCTACTCCACTCTCTAGTCGTTTCAATAATATGTCATGGTCAACAATGTCAAATGCTGAGATGAGGTCCAACAGAACCAGCACTGTGGTTCTTCCACAGTCTGTATTCATGTGGATGTCATTGAACACTTTGATGAGGGCAGTCTCAGTACTGTGGTGAGCATGGAAACCAGACTGAAAGACATCAAAGCGGTTGGTCATCGTTAGGAAGCCATTTAACTGTTGAAACACAGCTTTTTCAATAATTGTGCTGATGAATGGAAGGTTGGAGATTGGCCTAAAATTTTGCAGTAGTGATTTGTCCAGAATGATCTTTTTTTATCAGTGGTTTGATAACTGCTGTTTTTAAAGCCTGGGGGAAAACACCTGATGAGAGGGATGAGTTAACTATTTGAATCAGATCAGATGCAATGACAGGCAGAACTTTCTTAAGGAAAGTTGGGTAGGATATCAAGACAGCAGGAGGAGGAGTTTAATTGATTTATAATTTCTTCTAAGCTTTTATAGTTGAGTAGTTGAAATTTAGTAATTGTCCCTGCATTTGTTATGTTTGGGCATAGCATTACTATTGGATTTGGTGTGGATGTGCAGATTAACCCTCTAAACTTTTTAAATTTTCTCTGCAAAGTAGTTGACAAATTCATTGCAGGTCCTATTAGAGTGGAGTTCAGGTGATACGGTCACATGAGAGTTTGTGAGCCTGTCAACTGTGGCAAATACAACACGATCATTGTTAATGTTTTCGTTTATGATTTCTGCAAAGAAAGTTTCCCTTGCATGTTTTAGTGAAGAGTGATAGCTTCACAGTCTTTACTTACTAAGTTTTTCTTTAATACCTATCCACTGGTTCATGAGAAATTTCAGACAAATCAAACAGACCAGAAAGATTAATCAAAGGCTGCCCCCCACTGTCCGAATACAAAATTTCTGGTCCTTGGGCAAATTTGGTTGATGACCCCTGCTATGGAATCTGTAAAACCACACAAATATAGGCACAAAATACTGTATATGCTTTGTTATTATATTCACTTATTCTCTATACTTAGTATCTTGTGATTGTGTGTTGAGACCTATAAACTGAAAAAAAAATCACGAACAGTCCTGAGTCCATCACACGGCCTAGAATAAGATATAAAAAATAAAAAATAAAAATCTTTATTTGTGCTCAAGAATCATATACTTTAACTAAATCCTGTTAGCTTAAGGAATGAATCATGAACAAACTATTTTTTTAGAAACTACACCTGCCTTGCATATGCACACACTGTGTGTACACGAGCAAAGGTGGAACTCTAAAAACAGAAAATGAGGACATTTCCTCAGTTTTCCCCATGGCAGCGGCCTGCTGGCCAAGCAGGTTTCCTAAAAGTACCGAAACCTGTTGAATCACACTAAATGTATTCAAACTCTTCTGCCTCTCGTCTCTTTCCCACTTACCCGCCGGCAGGATGTAAAGTCTGAACGAGTGGCTGAGAGCCTTAACCTTTTTACCTCGGCGCACCTGCGCTTCGGGTGAACCCGTCATTAAAATGTACAAACGACTTGCTATTAAATGCGCCCGCTCGCTGTGTTTTTCTTTCCCGTTTAAGCAAGCTCCTGAGCAAACGCAATGGTTCTCTGGGGCGTCATTTCAGCGTTGTTTACCTGAATAACGAATGTGATTTACAATTTCTTCCAACCCCAAAGACACCATATTGATGGCGTCTGACTGCGACCAACAGTGCATGACAGCAAAAACAAGGGTGCATTCAAGTGCACAATGAAAGCTAGGTTTAATGTAAACCAAATGCCTACACAAGAGCAAAATACCTTTCAGAAAGCAGGCTGCTGTCATCACAATCACCATGAGTGTGTATAAGAAGAGACAGACAGTGTAAGAAAAGAAGAAGAGGTTAAGAGACTTCTCATAACTAAATATAGCGTCTGGCTTTTGTAGCCTGTTAGAGCCTATATTTCAGTCTGACCCTGATCTAAAAAGCAAAGCAGGAGCTTGCTATTTTCTGTCTTGTTCTTTATTTATTTCTAAATCCTGCGACCTCTGCTTTCACTGTGTCTAAATTTACCGTTAACACAACAGAGAGCAGGCTTTTCACACGCGTCATCTTCGTAAACAGCTCATTTGTTAGTGGAGATGTTACACTCGCTGTCATGCTGAGGTCCCATCTTGTTTTGCCAGGTGGACAGGGAGGGCCCTGCCCTCCCCTCCCGCTCCGGCAGCCTGTTTTGATCCAAAGCAGCTGGTTGGACACGATACCCGTTTAGTCTGAGAAATCAGCTTGTACAAACAAACACCTCATCGGCACAGGCCGGTGCATCTGCCAACTATTACAGCCTGTGTATCTGCCTCGTATCAGCCTCTGTGCAAAATAAGCCAGATGCAGTTTCATCTGACAAATAAACAAAATTGACCTCAAGGATCATTATTTATTATTAGCAATGATTTGGCTTAAGTAAAGGCAGTTCACAAAGTGCACCTGCACAGTACTAGATTGACCCAGTCGATGTAACCCTCTTGGGAAATGCCTTTTACTTCTCACAGGTGTGGTGGGTTACATATGCAGCACCTGACAAGAACGTTAGAAGACATGTCTTTAAGATATGTTATCACCCCATATGGAATTTGTTCATTTTTATTCATTTATTCAACCTGTCATCAAACCAAAACCCCAGCTGAAAGTCAGTCTTCGACGAGAATGAAAACTCAAACTTATGGAAAACTCTTGTAGTTTTCCTGACATATACAAGGTACAAACATGCCGCTGATAGCTGTGTGTTGTCAGTCATTCAAATGCAAAAGTGCCAGGCTGATGAGAAAAAATGCTGCGTTAGGCAACTTCGAAGTGCCACAGCGGTTGAAGTTAACTTGTAGGCCTATACTGAGCACTTTTCCCCCCAGAGAGCAAAATTGTTACAAAGTAAGGAAGCGCTTTTGTGTTGATGGAGTGAAACTGAAAGCCGCTACGGTTGGTTACAACAACTTGAAGCTCGAAGAGACCTCGCAGCAGTGTCACAAAGAGATGGGAGAAAGGAGAGCACAAAAGACAAATTGGAAGGTAAAGAACAAGAGTAAAAGGAAAGACAGAATAAGAGAAGAAGGGTGTGTGCACAAATTAACGTGGATGTATGTGGACGAGTAAAAAGCAGGGTGGGTAATATAGGCATGTTTTCCTTGGCACCCTTGACCAGTAAAGCAGCTGTGAACTGAAAGGTCTAAAAGTTAATTACATCAGTTCTCTAAGCCAAAATAAATATCATTCCCTGACGAACGCAGCAACACTTCCTTGACTCGTTTGCCTCTCAGCAGGCAACACACCTGCCTCGATTTAGATACAGTATTTGAGCATTAATGAGCCGGATTTAAATCCTTGCAAAATGTTTCATCTTAGAGATTTACTGAAATAGATGCTACTTCTGCTTAAAACTAATCACATATAATTTGCATAAGAAAAATTTAGGTCTGAGACGAAATGCTCAGGTGAAATCAAACCTAAGTGTGTGTTTTGTCTCTCTCTGTGAGTTTGTCCTCATATTCCTCTGAGCAAACTGTTAACTCGACCTTGCTCCCAAGAACTGCTCCTGGTCTTTCTTGCTTCTTAATCATTCCTAATTTCCCAGAACACCTACGGGTGGCCTTCCTTGCTCACGACTTTCCTCAATCCAGCCCCTCTGGACTTGCCTTCACTGCCAAGTCCGTCAAACCTCGGGTCCTCACAAACCTCAAAAGGGCTGCCAGCGCCAATCCAACCCGAAGCTGCCACACCACTGATGCTCCAAGCAATGCGGACTTGCTATCACCTTGTACACTCTGTTGATCCCTTGAACATTAACATAATGCGATACCTCAGGTCAGCCTTTACAGAAAACAAGGAAACTTTGACACTTGTCAAATTAAAAGACAGACAAATGCAAACATATACCTTACAAAAAACAGCAAGAGTTAAACATTAAGATAATATGAATTTGCTGTGCAAGGGTTCTGTGAAGATAACAGAAGATGGCATTTCCCATAACAGATTAATAATCCTCTGACTGCTGGTTTCAACAGTTTGCCATCCACATTTTATTGAAACTTCACCACTATAAATAGCATCAGATGGATCAGACAGCTTCACATGAAGAGAAATACAAACTTAAATTCAACTTTGGAGGAAACTGTGCACATCTATTTAAATAAAAGACGCACTTACTTGTACTTTACAAACACATTTTTACCCATCTACATTTATTTGGCAGCTTCAGTTATTTTCAAGATGAATAGTTTATCCAGTGGATAAAATATTAGATTTTAATACTATAACAGTGGCAGACTGAAAGTTTTCAATCTCTTAGGCGTCCGTATAATCAATGTTCAAATGTAGAAAAATTATTTAATGTCTCAAATTTACATTAACTTCCTAAATGTCGGTTTGTGTGATTGACTTGTAACTGTGTTGTTGGATGATGTCTCACATTTTCCCTAGTTCTTCTTCTTCTTCTACTAATTTTTATTTTTACATATAATGATACTGTAACTACATTTTGCAGCAAACACTTTAATTTAATATAAATTTCCATTTCTGTGCAGGACTTTTACTTGCAATGACATATTTCTGGATTATTAGAGGTTGAAAAATGTATTTTTTTTAAATTTTGCAATAGATGTAGAAAAATGTAATCGTCTCACTTAAAAAAAAGGAAACTGGCAATGTCGGAACATACTTCATCAGTTACCAAGCAGGAAAATAAAGATGCAGCAGGAGCTGCTAATCAGCTCATTATAGCCCACAATTAAATTTTTTTAAATTATTTTTTATGAGATTACTTTCATTTTATATTTTTAAGTGTACAACTTATTTTAATAGTTGTTAAATAAGCTTTTATCTATGTTAAGCAAATATTTTTATATTTGTTAAATAAATAAATTGGCCAAAAAAACAAATTGGTGTCATATCGGCCATCGGCTGCCCTGGTTTCTAAATATCAGCATTGGCCAAAGAAAAAGTCAGACCGGTCAACATCGTTTTTCAACATGGTAGTAAAAAGGTAAAGATGTCATTTATGACACATGAGATGTCTATTTTTAGGAAGAGCTACAAATACAGAGATGATTCAGATGAGTCTGCTACATTTTGATTTTTTCCGATGTGATCTACCACCCAATCAGATCAGAGAGGACAGGAAGATATATCAGTCCTGACCCACACCTGGAGGTTTGATGAGCCAGGTAAGAAATCATAAACAGCTTGAATAAGCAGTGTCATTTATTGGAGTTCTGCTTGCCAGATGTCTGTTCATGTGAGCACTTGTTCCACTGGACTCTCCCATTTCTTCCAGCCTCTTTCATACCTTGCTCTTGCTTTGTCCATTGCAACTTTGACTTCAAACCAATACTGAATATTAGCAACCTTCTATCTAACAAAGCAACAACCTAAATTCTATATGACAACAAAAGTGCTAAAGAAAATCTAGATGAAACTTATGCTAAGCTGTTAAAAGTCCTAAACAGAGTCCATGGTCATTTTTAGCTTTGATGAAACATTTGTGCATCTTCCTTCACATCACAGTGAAGAAAGAGCGGGTGGGCAGAATGTAAAAGGCAGCACATCTCACATCTTCCTCACACTGTCACTTCTAGCATCTCCTCCCCTGTCGTCCTCTTCTTCTCTCCTCCTCTTCTCTTTCCACTCACGGCAGGAGCAGTGCGTGGGAGTCGCTCAGGAGACATCATCACGAGCCACTTCACTTGAGTGCTGCCTTCAATCAGCCATTGAATTAATATTAATTATTCCTCCATCCCCCCTCCCCCCACACACACAACAAGCCATTCATCTTCCTGCTGCCAATAAATATCTAGGAGAAAAGAAGCAGCAAATAAAATGTGCCAATGGCCACACATTGACAAAATCTTACCTCTACTGCAGTCCCCCCAAACTGTGATTCGAGCTTTAATTGTCCCTAATCACTGCAGAAGGTCATGGCTACTCAGCAATCTCCCTTCCTTTGGTCTGTCTTTCTTTGAGTGTAACTAATTTTTTTCCCACTGCCAAAGCCGTGATACATTCACATAAGATGACTCCGGAACAAGCTGTCCATTTGGTAAAAGTTCAAAAGAAATGAAAAGGGTTAAATTTTATTTATTTATTCACGAGGACATATAAGAGAAAAGCTTGGCGACATCTACAGACTAACTGACAGAGATGAAGACAGAATGAGAGGATGAAAATGCGAGGCCTTAAAATCAAAAGTCATCATCTGGAGGAATGTTTGCGTGAGTGGGTGTGTGTGTGTGTGTGTGTGTGTGTTAGCAAAGGCAAGAGTGCTGAAGATGGCTGAAGGTCAGGGAGACATTGAGGCAATCACACTAATGAAAACAAACGAGGGATAGACTTGGAGAAAGACGTGGAAAGAGAATGAGGGACGAAAGAAAAGACAAAAAAAAAAGGAAATAAAGTGCTGTGTGTGTGAGAGAGAGTGAGGAGAGATCGCCTGCTCTGGCTCAGGCTAATCAAACACAACATAGCGCTATAAAAGGCAGGAGAAAATGTACAGATATGTAAGCAAACTCTCTTTGCCTGCCAAGTACAGTTCTTTTATTTACATGCCCTCCTAACCTTCAGTGAGGCTTGAGGCTCATACATACATACATATACTGTACGTACACAAACACACATACACATGGCAGCAGTAATAAGTGAAGGTTATTCCTGCAAAGGGATGACAGTGTTTATTTAGGGCTAGCAGGCAGTCTCCGTGACATTCAGCTTGGTGAAAATGATTAATGCTACAATATACATAGGCACGGAGAAAAAGTCGACGAAAAGAAGGGGTGCACTGTTCCCCCACAATGAGCGGAGGCCTTTGTAGACACACACACACACACACACACACACAGTTCATCCAGCTGTCTTTTCTTAGTTTACTGGTACGTTTCCACTTCTGTATCAGCGGGTTGAAATTAAAGTCATTATGGATGTGCTATCTGATGCTTTGTCAGTTTTTATATCAAACCTCCTTACTTGTAACATATTTCACATATGAGGAACACAAAACAAAAGAAAGATTTATTTTAAAGACCAGAGAGCATGGGAGGGAGAGACATACATGAGATGTAAATAAATAGCACCCGTTTATTAGACAGGATGTAAAAGAATTGAGTTTTTATAATCAGAAGCATGTTAATGTACACCCATTTACAAACACACAAAAATACCTCAAAATGTACACCAACATTTTCAGTTTATTATGGTTAAAACCTCACAACACGAGGGGTGTCAATGAGGCATTAGTTGTGTTCAATAAATAAGGTCTAAACAGTTAAAACTTCTTCACAATGCTTCTCCTAAATCTCAATATAAATAGAAGATGCCTTGAAAGGTTAAACCGAAAAACATTACCAAGACTAATCCTGCATGCCATTTACATCAAAAGCCAAAAGTTGGATTTGAGAATGTCGTCTCACAGGACTGAACTGTTTTCCAGATTTAAGTTGAAAAACCAGTCGATTTGCTAATTGTTGTGCTCAGTATCCAGGCTAAGTATTTTTAACAATTCAAGCAAATAATTTCATTTTTGCATTTTATGCATCCAAGCACTTTAGCAACACGTTTCCTAATAGAGGCAGTACAGTACTATGTGTGCAACTGATTTATTAAGACAAACTAACAGAAATAAAAATAAAAAGTTTGTTAAACAGTTATCATCACTCTTTATGCATGAGACAGCCATATTGCATTTGACATCAGGGCTGGAGAGAAACATCTGAATTCAGAGTTGCAATTGTGACTTTATTGTGACTATGCATTCCAAATGGAATGATCTTTTTTTTTCTTTTTCTTTTTATTATTTAAGGCACATTTTTCAATATTTACAACAAACGGTTGATGGTTACCCTAAAGCAAGAAGGTTCCTGGGTTTGAATTTCAGTTTGGGGTCATTCTGCAAGGAGTTTGTATGTACTCCCCATGAATGGGCAGGTTCTCTCCAGGTATTCTGGTTACCTCCCACTGTCCAAAAACACGCAAGTTAGATTAATTGGCAACTCTAAACTGCTCCCAGGTGTGAGTGTGTGGTTGTTCATATCAATGTGGTCCTGTGACAGACTGGCGACCTGCTTAGGGTGTATCCTGCCTCTCACCTAATGACCTCTAGACATAAGCAGCAACTCTCCACAACCCTTAACAGGATCAAGTGGGTACAGAAAAGGAATGGATGGATGATTTAAACTTTAATTAACCACTTACAGCTTTGCCTGCAGGAAGGTTTCACAGCTTACTGGAAGTTGAAAGAATACATTAACAATTATTGTATCAATAAACCGGACTCCTGTCTAGTTTATTGATATATAACCAGACAAAAAACAGTTAGAACTGATTCACTCTTTAAGGATGACTAAACCAAGACTTATTGGCCTAATCAAGCCAGTCAAGAAAAATGACCAGTCACTATCTCAGTCAACAAGCTGATCCAGAAACCAGAGCATCCCAACCCACTTACTCAGCATCTCTTACACAACATCCCACCCTAAGCAAATTGCTCAGCACTAGCCTGTTTCGCTCCAGCGAAGCTTCCCTAGTTTATTTTTTGTTGGAAGGGGATTTGGCTGCTATCAAGTGGTAGCAGGCCACTATCAAACACATGTCTGGCTTGTAAACAGGCAGCTGGCAGCTCTCCAAGCTCCCCACAGTGTGCAGCAAGGCCGAGCTGAGCAGAGAGGAGCTGTGACACTGATCCCACCCCTATCACTCCCCAACAGCCTGCACTAATAGACCCTTCAAATACTCTTACCTCTATCTATATTTTACTTGAGACATGCCAAGCCTGTTGGGTGTGTGTATGTATTGTGTTTGTGTGCAATGATTGAGGATGTGTGCATCTCCTGCGCATCTCTCCGGATGAGGCATCTTCTTTATTGCTTGTTGTTGACATGGATCCCTTTAGCCCTTAACAGGAGTCAGCGGGAGGGTTAAGCTGCTAACCACCCACTCCGAGGCACACACAAACACACACGCTCACACAAGCACAGTGCTTTCGCAGTCTAAAAGCATTATTCAGCAGGTCAACAGCCACTCTCGCAGCTTGGGAGTGTGAGAGTGTGTCTGTGTGTACAGTATGTGTGTGCGCCTGTGCTCAGCGCTTCAGGCTAAGGCACTCAAAGTGAAATTATGTTCTCAGACAGGCTCCGTGTTGCCCTCTTTATCCTGACAGGCGAGGAAACAGCCACAAATAAATAAGCAGAGAGCTCATTCCCCAGACGTGACCGCCATGGCATACTAGTACTCCAGAAGACGGCGTGAAGAAAACAGAATTGTATTTTATTGTACGGGTGGCAAGGGATTGTGACTTGATAAGCATGGTGTATTTGTCGTATTTGTGCCACTTAAAGTAAAGCCGCTTCTGTGGGAAAAGATGTTAAGGGGGCGTGCAGGGACACAACAAGCATGGAGGAATTTGTTACTGGGGCAGGGGCCATTTATAGCTACAGACAGTCTTTTCAAGCAATAAAACTACTGATTTTATTATAGAAATTTTATTTTTAGGGATTAAACCTGCAGTTTACATGTCCAAATTCTTAAAAACAAATATCCGAATGTGGAGAAATTCTCACACTTTTAAAGAATAATGACCACAGGATTTACAGTTTCTGGCAGGTGATTGTTTTGTTTCCAGTTTGTAGCCCACAATTTGGGAAACTAATCCTTTAGCTTAGATTAGAGTAACAATCAGCCCATTAAAGCACAACAGTTTTACCAAACGTTTTGCAGCACATCATTACATAGGTCTGGACATCGAAAAGAAGAAGCAGAACTAAACAAAACTAGTTGTTTTGCATTTGTACATTAGGTAACAGGAGTGAAGTCTTTAAGAATTTAAATATGCAAACTTTTTTTCTCTGTTAGCTAATATTACCCTCATATTTTCTCTCAATTTAGTTGATTATGTTTAATAATTGTACCCCTAATTTTTTTCACAAATTGTGTTCCAGAATTTTCTACTCTGCATATCAACTGTTAATGCAATTGGAAGAAAATAAAACTTTCTTTACATTTGTGAATTTAAAAATTTGATTTGAAATGAGAGTTTTCTGGAAACCAGTGCAGCTGGTAAAGGTGTAGCTGAACCACATCAAGTGGTACTTGTAGCTCTGTGCTCTCAGTGACTTAAATACCCAGTCGGTTGTTCTTCATGTTAGCTGCTGCCACCTAAAAGTAAAATCACGTCTGCACTATTTCTTCACGAATCTGCAAACATAATTTAAAGTGCTGCCAGAAGTATATTTAAAAAAAGAAAAGTAAAAGTTTCAATGTCATGAAACAGTGTTTGCATGTGGGAAAAGGGTCAAAACACATTACAAAGTTACATTTTATGCATGTAGACAAAACTACTGGCTAAACTAGTGTGTTAAAATATTAAAAGCCTCTAAGATCTGAAAAATTATAGGAACTGACCAAAGACCAGTGACTTTCAGACATTATTTAGTCGTATCAGTTGACCAGGATTCTAATAAATACATGTTGCATATGAATACATCATAATCCTCAGCCTAAAAACCAAAGTTTTCTAAGTCACCATCACTCTAAATGGTAATATGCTGATGTGGTGGATGTTCTTAGTGATTATCATACAAACAAGGGTTGGTTGAAGATGCGCACTGAGCACATGAAAGCAAAGGCCGAGTTGTGCAGTTTCGTAACGAGCAGTCACTTTGTTTTGCAGGAAGAAATGTAGAGATTTTGTGTGTGTGTGTGTTGACAGTTTTATTTAAATGTCCACAGTCGTAGCAGAAAGAAAAAAGACTGTTCAAATGGTGGTTGATGATAATGAAAAGAAAACCCCTCCCCAGCTGGCCTATAAAAGACTCACAGAGACACATCTTTGAAGGTTCTCCTTCAAAGCCCCGGCCTGCCTCCGTGGCTGCATCAGGGGATTTCTGTTATTAATTGAAGTTAATTTTCTGGGATATCAGTTTGCTGGGCACGTGGGAAAGATTGATAGCCCCCACGCATCTCCTGAGTGTTGAGATGTGGAATTGGGGGGGGGGGGACGGGCGAGAGGACAGAGAAATGACACTATTCCCTCACCATCCCAGAACCAGGCTTTCACTTTTATCATCCCCCAAATCAAATTACAAATATCGGAGGCCAACCTTGGCTTGGAGGAGATTTCCATAAGATTAATTAGGCCGGCAAGCCAAAGACGGAGTAAGGGAAAATATAAAATAATAAATATAGGAAGTGTGGGGGGTTTGTGATGTGGATGGGGGTTGGGAGAGGAAGAGGGGGTGAAATGTGTGTGAGAATGGGCAAGTCAATTGGACAATGGGTAATTAGTGCAAGAAGCAGGATCTCAAAGGCACGAGGAGGACAGCCGAGCAGGGCGCTCTGTTTGCCCCATGATGTGGAGGGCGGTGCGGCGGGACCCACATTTAATTAGCACCACTTTGATACCCACAGGAGTGCCAGGGGCCCCGGGGCAACCCAAACAGTGACTGACAACCCCACACCTCCGGACGCTCCCTTCTCTCCAATTATAGATGTACCAAGCTGAGACGACCTGGTACAAAACCTTATAGAGAGGAGCTCGCACGTGCACACACACGTGCAGATAATCACACATCTTTGTACCGTGTGCACAAAATGCCCAAACAAGTCAGCCGACCAGGCAGGCTGGCTCCAGCCTCTTCCTATTTGTGTGCTACAAATTGGCATTTGGATTAAATGGAGCTGGAGATGCCCTAAAGGCGAGAAGAGAAGACTATCTCTCACCTGGCCTGATCTTCCACCGGAGCAGACGTTTAAAATGAGGATTAATTTTGTGGGAGTCGGGGCAGGGGGGGTGCCTGAAGCAGCGATCGAACGTGGAACAAGGAGCAGGAAAAATCCTCTTCTGCTTCCTAAAGACAAGGAGCGAACTGGAGTTAAAAAAAAAAAAAAAAAAGGGCAACTCTCAAGCATGAACACACACAGACAAACACACATGCAAAGCCTTTGTCGTTCCAGTGTACAATCTGCAATATTAATGTGTGAGTCTGAGTAAGTGACTGGAAAGCAGGAGGCTTTCCTGTGTTGCATTGGTGTATTTTTAATGTGCAGGGATGTTCTTGACACCACAACATTTTGCAAAGCATCGGTTACGCAGACAAACAACTCCTGGCTGCATGAATTATGCATCTACAGTGTTTTCATCCCACTCAAAACACATAATTAGTAAACAAACTGCTTACTCAATGCTAACAAGATGTTTGTGTAAATAATAGATATTCAAATTGGATTTCCTGACACAGAAAAAAGCAAGCTGTGGTGTAATTTGCTATATTATTTAGCACTTTTTTTTATTATGTCGTTTTCTGACTCCCTTGTTGACAAGTCACAGTACCACGGTGACAAACAAATGAAAATATCAGCAGGGTTGTTTTTCTTTCTTTTCTCACTATGCCTTGAGAAAGAGCTTATTTTTCCAACTAACAATGACTGTCTGTCATAAATGAATTACAAGGTTTTTAAATATTAATCCACATGGCCCACAGCTCATGCGAAGGAGCAACAATGTGAAGATTTTTGCAGTTGGAAACCAATAGTGACTGCTTTTATTTAAGGTAAATAAATTATTTATCTAAATAAAACCCTATCATTCCTTGAAGAAATGCATATCACCCCACTGCCTTTCATGCCCACTCAGAGAATTGCGAATGACTCTCAGCTACTACTACACCAAGTGTTAGGACAATACCTGTAAAATTGACTGAATTATAACGATTTTTGTGTTTTCCAAGGTCAAATGTCATTGGCAGTCATCTTTATTTGGGTTAGCTCCAAAAGTTAATTAGTTGTAGAAGTAAATCCAGTGATTCTTTCCTGAAAGTTTCATTCAAATCTGAAAAGTGGTTCATGTAATATTATGCCAACAGACAAAATAAATAGGTTAATTATTATTTAGTATGTAAAAGATGGCATCACTAGCAACAGGACATCTGGTCATCGGTGCACTGTCAAAGATAATTCCCTCACAAGTCCTCTACGGGAAGCCTCAGTGGTGATTAGATGTGGACATTTTTTAACAGCAGATTGGTGTCTCTGCCCTCTTCCCCACGACGACGACTTCAAGTGGTGTCATGTTTATCCAGAGCCCCAGAGGTTGTGTTGCTTCATCGATAAGGCTTGTTTGATCAGAGATTGTCTTTAATCGATAGAGGAAATTAAACAGATACTGCTAATGGTTGGATAATCAGTGACAGATATCTGAAATCCACTGAAATCTCTGGAGTTTCGTCTACCTCACACCTCGGGGCACGAGGAGGGGCGTTGAGAAAACACATGCAGAAACAGCCTTCATATCTAAAGAAAGCAATCACTGAATGCTAATTATTTGTTTTATTTGTGGTTACAGTTGAGGAGGTCATTTATCTAAGACGATAAGACACCATTTTAAGAAAATATGAGCACGCTATTGTCATGGTATTTTTAACTGCATACAACTGCAAAATAAGCGAGTGAACAAGATGCTGCAAAACAGAAAAGATATTTATAGAAAATGCAGGAACAACTGTTCCGAATTCTGCCGATCTGGAAGTGTTTTAGCTCAGTCAGAATACTTTTGACCAACTGGCTTTAAGCTATTAGGATGCAATAAACTGAAGCATGATATGGGCAATTGTCTTGTTACAAAAATAGGAGAATGTCTATGAAGACAAGGACAAACTCTTGGTAAGATACTCATAGAGGCGATTGGTGAACATCTGTCTACAATCCTTTAGCACAAACCAAAATCTTAAACCAATCAGAACAACAAGGCATTAACAAAATAAGTCAATGGTTGTTAAGTGTCATCACATACAAAGACGACTTGGAGAAACCAGAAGGTATCAGGATTTTGATTGATTCAAATTAGTTTTTTCTTGTGGCTTTATGGCAAATTGTATTCTCTGTTCAATGTTACCTTTATGAGAGTTCAGTCACCTAGCAATGTAAGGGGAATGTTATATTGAAAGCCCAAAAAAGTTCTAATGACCCTTTATAAAACAACAACTAATGCACAATTTAATATTCTTGGTCCAGGTAGTTTGAATCGGCTAGTCAAATCTCCCAAAGACAAAAATAAAACAAATTGGTTTCAAAATTCTTGCAACACTATTATCAAAGCAGTTGGAGTGGGCCACATTATTTATGTGTACTTACACAAACTCTATAACCACAGACATTAGCTGCAGCAGTCATTTTGACATGTCATTGTAGGTGTGATTAATAAGACTAATTATGGCTGCTTTCCTTCTAACTCAGCCAGGTATAGAGGTGATGTTGAGCATGCTGGCCAACTTGAATGTCTTACAGACACTTTAATGGACTGAGGCCATAATTATTGTTATAACTTACACATGTGCTTTTGCTGCTGTGTGTAAAAATGTGAGAAGTTGGCTGCAATGTTTGTTTATTTCTGCTTTAGGGCCAAAACAATTCATCTGGTATTTTGAATAACTCAATTACAAAAACACCTTGAGGCAAAAATCTATGATCTGATGTTTTGTTTAATCCATGTGACTGGGTAATGCTCTGTGATCCCTGTGTTCCAGGTGGACAGTTATTATAATGGACAAAAACATGCTTATGTTATTTTAAGTGCAATGGATAAAGAAGGAAAATAACATAAACAAAACTCTGGGGAAAAAAAGACCAAAAGTCTGGGATTTTATAAAACAGAGGAAAAGTGAAAATACTTTAAAGTAAGAACAATATAGCTCATCGCAATAGTGCAACAGCTACAACTGCATAGAGATGCAGTCTGAGTGGAATTCTGCAAAGAATGCAGTGTCTTGAATCCTCCTGCAGAAACTTCAACTTGGCTCAAGTGGAAATAAAGTCCAGTTTTACCAATGATATCTTTGTTATGATGAGGAGATCCCCTGTCTTCAAACTGATAAGTGCCACATAAAATATTCTAGGAAAAAAGAAACAAAAAGTTTTGGATTGTCAAAGGGCAAGATGATGCACTAGGGCCAAGTTCAGACTTTTAAGTAATTCTTTAATTCAGTACTACACAAGAAGGTAAGAACTTCATCACCTTGTAACAAAAAGAAAGAAAGAAAAGCCTGATCCAGATGAGTGATTTAAATAAAGATAAAGGTTCTGAAAATAATTTTTAAAAGAAAAATAATAAACAAGTGAATCAATCTTTGGTGCCACGCCAGCATATGCAAGTGTACAATAGCACATACAGTTTTGATTGCAAGAGGAGAGGCTCAACTTCTATTGTAGCTACAACTCCAAGGTTTCCAGGACAAAAGGTGGGTGTAGCACTGGTGTATCTAATTACTTGATTAATCGATGGATTACTTGATAAAATACTCAGTTGCTAAAATATCTGACAGCTGCAGTGGTATTAAGGTTTACTTCTAAGTACACTTCTGACCACAAGGTGGTACATATTTTTTTTAAGCAATTGAGATCTATATTTTAAGGAAACTTTTGAAATTTGAAAGAAAAACCTGTGTTTCTGGCATGTAATGAAGCAACATTTTAAACAGACTATTGTCAACATATGCTGTATAATACAGAGTTTAAATTGTGGTCGATCATTACTATCACTGTACCCCTGACACAGAAGTCACATGTCAGGCACCTGAGGTAGTCTTAACCATCTTAACCTCGACACTCTTTCATGCAACTGCCCTCTGAGCCTGGGGTGTCCCCTCTGCAGCCGTATAACCTTCTCATATCCTACCACCACCTCCCCCATTCACCCACTTTTCCTTCTGTCTGCACGCGGAGCCTGGGGAACCTAAAGCAGCACCAGATGGGGCCTCTTGTTTCCACAGCAGGCAGTCATCCATTTGTTGCAAAGCAGTCTCTCCATTGCCCCGTTCACCTTATACATATTGATGAAGAGAAACTTGGAACAACACGTAGAATTTGACTCAATTCATGTAGCCCCCCGACAGCTGTCAGACATTACATCCATTACATCAGTTTGGCTCTAAACAACAAGTGGGCAACGAGCCCAGACTGTTGAGCAACAATGGCCTTTATTGGAGACGACAAATTGGGCCCTCTAAAACACTCAGTCATTTGCTCTGTAATGCAGTTTGTCACTTTCTTGAATAAATTTTTTGGTGGTCATTGGTGGTGTTTCACCTTTCTAAGAGAACATGTTACTTAGATTAAAGTGTACTCCCATCTGCGCATTTTGTTTGAAGTTTCTGCTTTTAACTAGCTCGTGTCACTTCTGGAATGATTTTTCCTCAACATATCGGTGTGATTTGCCTTCACCTCCTGTTTATCCGTTCTCCCCATCCAGATTTCTCGCCTTCCTCGAGGTGACGTTTGAGAAGAAGGAGCTGTCACAGCATGAATAACTCATCTGTACATAATTTGTTGTTAAAGATGTGGTTTATGTGCTTATAAATCTGAGACTACCAGGTGAACAGCTGCTCAGTCATCTAAGTCTACCGGCAGTCATCACATCATTATTGTTGTTATGCGTGTCATACAGTTGTATGCTTAATTAAGGCTCCAGGCTTTTCGAAAATCATTAAATTGGATGTGTTGTTCCATTGATTAGCAAGATCAAATCAATACAATGACAGTAAGAAACAAGCCTGACTGAACTAAGTGCATCAATGTGATACACAGACTTCATTAGGCGGCCTTATTTAATATGGTGACAATTTTTTTCTCTTACAATTAGTTTTAATAGAGTCAGCAGGTCGGACCATAAAGATTTTGATTTGAACTTCTTTCACTGAGCCCTTTTGAAACTTCTCAGGACTTTACTCACATTCTCACGGCCCTATTAAATCGATCCCCCAGTTTACTCTATCCAGAAAAGAGCAAAATAGTCATAAATATCATATTACAGCACTTAGAGGGCAGGGAATGGTATTAGAATTGGACACAAAACTCATGTTGAAGCCATCAAGCCATCGGACGAAACCACACCTCGCCTGTTCCACACCTGCAAATCATTATCATTTGTTATAGATTCTGTATATCAACATGGAAAACATTACATGAATTGTTCCATATGTTCAAGAGAACGCCATTTTGCATGTTGGACACTAAACGGTTTGGAGTAATTTAACACAATCTTTTTGGAGAAGGAATCTCAACCCCCTTCCAGCAAAAATTACCAAAAAAAAAAAAAACATGTGGTGTTGATGCATGTGAGTGCAATAACATTTACTTTGCAAATCACTACCAAATTGTTCTGAGTTGTATCAGGTAAATTGTGCTAGTAAAAACAGTTTATACAGTAAATTGCAATTTATGCTTCCACAAATGAAGGGAGAAAATATGTTGATTTAAATACATCTTCATTTACTAAAAAATTTAGTTGATTTTGTTTAGCCTTAGATTGCATGTGGTCAATAATAAATCCTTGGAATTCTTTTTAAATTGTGCATATGCCACAAGAGACCGAAATTACAGTTGAAGCAATTGTTCAGCATGTGTCTATTTGCTGGCATTCCTGTGAGGCTCAGACCTGTTGCTTCTCGGTTGCTGGCATTGGCAGGAGCCCAGGACTTCCAATTAAGATAAAACACCAACAGCAAGCACGACACTAGATCCTGTATCAAAGTGTGTGCCAAACAAAATAAAGGAGTCAGGTCTTTTCTCTGCGTTGCTGAGCTACATTAGGGGGTTAATGGCTGTCAGTTTGTCACTTAAGTGGTGTAAACACCCCCTCCATCTGTGAACTGTGTGCAGCCCTTGGCAATCTGTTGGTAAATTAACCAGCAGTGGCACTTTGCCAGTCTGTGGAAGCAGCAGGCTCGTGTAAGAAGCAAAGGATGTACGGGGAGCAGCGAAGGGTTAAGTGTGACAAGATGAGGCGAAAGAAAGGAAACAGTAATTCGGAAAATGAAGGAAGGAAAACATTCAAGTTGTTTCCAAAGTATTTCAGAATACATTTGGAAGCAAGACTAGCTTTTTTTCAATCATGTTTCCATTACTGCCAAAGCTTTGTTGTCTTGAACCGATTTCTAGCTTTACCCAAACCTCTTGGCTCCTAATATGAAGTGACAAAGAGTAAAATATTCAAACTGAAATGTCCCTTCAAGAAGCCAATACCTCATTAGAGCTGATCCTTTTTAATCTAAACAGAAGCAACGTCAAAATGTCCTCATGAGTCATGTAATCTAGTTATCAAGCCTTGAACAAACTTAGAAATATATTGGTTTTTTATAACTGTTAAAAAAGAAGAACACAAATTCAAGTATCACTTCTAATAAGAGCCCTTCATAAAATATTTATTAATGTTCTATAAATAGGTTATTTATGTGCATTGGTAATGCTTTATAAAGCATTGTCAATGCACATAAATAACCAATGAGTACATTTGCAAGCACAACTCATACTGCTTTATTTGAAGGGTGACCTTGAAAAATCTCCTTTTAAGGAACCAGATAACCTGACCTATTGGCCCTCACAATTTGTCACAGAAAGAATAGGGATACCACTACTTCATGAATGTTTGAACATGAGGGAAGGGACTTGGTCTCAGTATTTGAGATTATTGACTGATGGACCTGTGATGGACTTGTGACCTGTCCAGGGTGTACCTGGCTTTTGCACAATGGCCTTTGGAGATAGGTACCAGTTCCCCCACGACCTGGCATGGAAAAGCAAATAAAGAAAATGGATGAATAGATAAAAGAATGGATGGATGGACATTGATGTTCCCTTTGACAACAACTCTACACAGATAACATAAAATATATTAAGTGTTGCAAACAGAACACAGTACAAAAATACTACTGGACAAATTTTGGTGAATGTCTGACAACACAGAGGGTTGACATCTACAACTAAGTAACTTTTGGGGTCAAGTATATTCAACCTCAGCTAATCAACATTAGCCAACACAAAAGTGGCATTACCCTAGTCAAATTTACAGTTAATGAGCTAAGTTTGGTCTGGTAATAGCCGAGAGTCCTTGAATGAGATCAAGCATAAAGTCATTTATAAAGTTTGACCAAAATGGCCACAACTGTGTTTCTTCTCATCATAAGATGATCTTAGTTTAAAACTTTGATATGAAACGAGGCGGGCAATATACATTCCTTCAAGATATGTTAGGCTGGTAATTTACTAAATAGTTGGTGAAAGCAAATCTTTGACCAGTTCTTCTCTTTTTGTAACTTCACTTCAACGAAATTTTGAAGCGGATTAAACTGTACTTAACCTTTAATGACGGCATATAAAAGGTGCAAGAAAGAAGTTTCTCTATAAAACTGTTTGATTTCATTAAAAAAAACAGCTGGGGGAGATGAAAGGAGTGCACAGGATGACAAGTTCCTATCTCAACAAAACTTCCCCCTCCCTGTCTGATGATAAACAGCTGTTTCCTTCCTCTTCGCCCTCCTCTACAACCTCCCACCACCTTCCTTTTCTAGTCAACCTCCCTCCTTCTCGCTTCCCGTTTCCCTGTAAAAAAAATAGGCCAAGGTAACTTGCCGGCATCTCTCCCTCCCCACCACTCCCTTCTCCTCCTCCCCGGGGGTTTGTGTGATATTTAACTACGGCTACAGTGGCATTTACTAATTTTATATGTGCAGAATTTATGTCAGATTCTTATTCAGTGAGAACAGGGGAGAGGAGCAAAGGTGGCTGGCTCCGTGTCCACTGTGTATACACTGGTATTATATGAACTATTCACAACACGTCCGCTGACACGAGCGTCGCTATTTTGTCTATAACTCTGCTGCTTTTCGACCCAGGTGCCACAATTAAAGCCTAACCTTAGCATTTGGAAAGGGAGACTCGAAAGAGCCAATTTGTTGTCCGCCAAGCATTTGATTCAGAAAGGTGACTAAAGCTCTTTTTTTTTCTGATCCCTTTTCTTTTTTTTTTTTCAGAGAAAGCATAAGAGCTACATCCTGTTGACAAGGTTAAGAGTTCAGTTAGATCCTCCTGGTACAGTGACGTAAAACAAAGAGATGTGTAGGGTTATGGCATCTTTGCTCAAAATTAAGCCTTGATTAGTTAGACCCATCCTAGTAGCATTAAATCAGCGGCAAAAAAAGTTATCTAAATTACCAACCCCAACCTTTCTGCTTTTAAGGAAAGAATAAAAGAACTCCCCTTTATGAATGTATGTCATACATCAACGATATCTTAAAATGTTTTGTGTGTGTGTGGTTAATTTTGGAAAGACTGGAATTTGCTCTTGGTTCCGGATTTAGGATTGGATCCTAAATCTAAAATCCATAATCTGAAATGTTCAATTTTGTTCCGAATTCCTCAAAAAATTCTGACCATTTGTAATTTATCAAGGAGTCTTTTTTTTTTTTTTTACAAGAATGAAGCTCTTAATCATTAACCTTTTCTCGTGACCTATTGTATTGTTTTGTCAGCTTACTGGCCCACTGTACGTATGGACTGTAATCATTAGCTAAGAAAAGTAATGCATAAAAAGAAGAAGCCAAGTGTTGATCATCATGAAACATCTGAACACAGAGAATTAAACAGAGCTTAAAAGAAACAAAGGTGTAAAATGAATAAAATCACACATTTGGTCAACAGAAGTTAAGTAGACAGAGTGATGGAGACTAAAAGAAGAGAATGAGAGTGATAGAGCCTAAGAGATGATAAAAAAGGACATACTTCAAGGATTGGTGGTGGTGGTGGTAGTGGGGGGGGGATGGATGATAAAAAGGCAGTGACTGAAAAGTGGGTTCAGGAGATTGACCTGTGGGGCTTAAAATCAAATTGCAACAGTATTGTATTCCCTCCCATTTCCAGTACTGCTCGTAAGCTTCTTATTGATGGGCGAGAGATGAGACCACCCATACCTGGAGCTCATCCTGCTGTCACCAGGAGAAGGCAGGAATCACAAATCACACACGGGACTCTTTTCTATTTTCCAACCAAAGCCAAATCCCCGGGGTGGGATCCCACCTCTCCCACAACTCAATAAAATAATTAGCTTTTGGTCGTCCTGGCTGTTAATCAAGCTGCTCTAACATATGCAAAGGCGAAAATAGGAAGGAAAAAAAAAAGATATAGTCTTTTTTTTTTATCCAGCTTTTTGAGACGGGGCACTTTTATCTGTGAAAGTCGCTGATGTGAGTTCTTTTCCTCCTCCCCCTCCCCAGATTTTTCTAAAACATACAGGAGAACCAGATTGCTTTTTTTTTTTTTTGTCAATTTTATGTTTAGTCTACAAGAAGCCGGATTATTGCTGAAGTGGGGGGGAGAAAGAGACGTAAATGAAAGAATCAGCACAAACTGATTCGTTTCAAATAAATCTGCGAGGTGCAAGTGAGAGGACACATTGTGTGAAGATTTTAAAGAAGCCAATGCTCCCCTCCTCTCTAAGATTTTTTTTTTTTGGTGTGTAATTGTTAGTTGTACGGGAAACATCTGTTTAAACGAGACGTTGCAGCTAAGGAATGCACCAGCAGTTACAGAGAAATAAACCAACAGAATTTCAAGTAGCAGACTGTCGGAAAGCTAATCACCTGTCATCCAAAGGTAGAGATGGAGCCTGGGTTTGTATGTGTGTCTGTTAGCAAAATATCTCACGAGCCACAAGACAAATTTTAATGAAATGTAAAGGAAGTAATCATTGGATGTGTTTGTACAACTGTTGAACATTTGGAGTCAACCCCAATCAAGATGGCTGCCACAGCCTACCGACTTTAAAAACACAAAAAATGGGTACATCTTTGTTAGTTTTAGAGATATTGACCTAAAATTTGGTGTGGTAGTAGAGACTGATTCACAGCACATATTAGAAACGCTTACAGATTGTGCAATATCTTTGTTTAAAATTTTGCCATTACTATTTACATTTCTTAGCAAAATATCTCATGTCACAGCCAAGTGATCTTAGAAAATACAAAAATGGTTATAATTCAGTCAGTTGTGCAGATATTGTGCTAAAACTTGGTGTTAGCACTTGTGAGAGTCATTCAGAACACATACTCAAGTGCTACTCATTGTGCAAGATCTTTATTTCAAATTTTGCTATCAACTATTTGCTAACAGATAAACAGGGTTTATCTGTTAGCAAAATATCTCATGAACCACTTGATGGATTTAGATGAAACTTTCAAGAAATAATCAAAGGATATACACCTACAGCTGATTAACTTTTAGAGTAATTTCAATTCTAAATGCCCGCCACAGCTAAGTGACATTAGCCAACATAAAAATAGCTATAATTCATTAAGTGTTACAGATACTGTTCTTAAATTTGATATTTTAGTAGCTGAGAGTCATTCACAACACATCCTCTGAGCATGACATCTTGCATAACGTAATTTTCAAGGATGGACAAGAAATGGCTACAACGCATCATTTCTCAACATCTCCGTCTGAAACTCATAAAAGGCGGTGGGCGATATGCAGTCCTTCAAGGAACACTAGGCCTTTCATTTAAAAAAAAAAAAAATCCACAGATTTATTATTTGCAACCCTCCAAACAGCTGCAGCACCCACACCAAAAAACACAAAGCAGTGAAAGTGACTCGCACAAAATCTAAATTTTATGCAAATGCACGACAAAGTGATGAGGTGACAGGAGGCTGTCTGACAACAAGTGAGACGACTCTCGCCTGTGAAGGCCTGTTGCAGCGTGTCACTATTGAAAATGGCACTAAAATATGGAGCGCTAATTTAAAGCCTGACACATTTCAGTGTCTAATTTTCTTATTGCTACACATAACAATCAGGAGGTTGCAGATATGTGTTTTACACTCACTCCTTTGGGGGATTAATCAGTAGTTTCTCACCTTGTGTGTATACGAAGGGCAGCTGAGCTTAACCTTAGATATGCAAATGTATCTTTTTTTATATACGAAAACGTCTTTTAGTTAAAAGCAAAAGGTCACACAGATCATTTAAAATGTTAGCAGTAGCAAAGGTCGTGTTTTTCTTAGTTATTCTTATGCTGAACTATGAAGGAGTTAAAGAAACTGTTGGGAACATAAATGCTGAGAATAAAAACCAACCATCAAAATCTCAGTTTGTGGTTGGAAAATACTTCATACTGTCAAATCGAGTGCAGATTCAAGGTCTGCCTTGAAAAACAAGAGTATAAACACGCCCGAAAAAGTAAACAAGTCAATAAGCAACTGTCAGACACATAAGAGCACCCACAGGGTTCTTGATCCTCTGGAGAAAATCTGAACTTCTATGCAGTCCACCAAAACAAAAACACCCCTCCTGTTTCGCCTCATTTTATCGTACTTTCTCGTCATCCCTCTTCAGGCCCCTTCCGAAGTCCACATCTCTAATGCATGAGCCCATCGTCAGGCATTGTGGAGGAGTCCTGCATCAGCCAACAAGGTGTTCAATAAAATATGGCAGCGTGGCGTTCAAAGCCATGCCAATTGCCCCTGACATGGGAGGGGAGAGAGCAGGACGTGCAGTTTTTGTCAGATTATGGGGAAAACCGGTGAGGAGAACATGAGAAAGTAAAGAAATGAAGAACCTGTTGGGAGGAATACAGCTACTTCAGAAAACAAAAGATCTTTTACCGTGTTCTGGCAGCAGCGATCCAGTAAACTGTTTCTGAGTCGACAAATATTTCGAGATGTTTGATTTGGGTAAGAGCTATGGGTAACCATATGAAGTCAGAGGACACGTAAAATGGTGTATCCTCGACAATAATGCAGCCCAGAAATGTGGTTTGAAACAATGTCAGAATGTTCCAAAGTTTCAACTCCAAAAACATTTTCTTGTGGCTCTGTTAATCACTGACAATCACTGCTAAATGTGTGAGACAACAGCTGGATCTGCTGCTCAAGATGCATCATTGATGGACACCAAACTTACAAACCAACCAATCAACGAAACGGCACCAAGGGACAGTAGTTAAATAACTTTGAAAGTGTTCCAGATATGCAGAATAGTGATGCTCTTAGTTCCGTTTAACTTTCTCAATAACACAAACTCTAAAGATGTAAATAACACTGCTTCTATGTCAGTATGTTCAGTCTGTTTGTGTATCTAAAGCCTAAACCTTTAAAGATAAAACTAACTGTCTATTAGTAATTTATTTACTGTCAAAAAGGTAGAAAAAGTTTATATTTGTTCAACATGTATTTGACATTAATATGGATAAATGGATGTTAGACAATAGGTCTTTTGGTAACATCCAGAGTCTTGTATTACCCTGTGCAGAATTTAAAAGGTTTTATGGGTTTTTTATAACTAAATGTAAACTGAATAAAAGATTTGTGAAAATGTATATGTAATATATACTATAGTTAAAAAGGACCAAGTATCCCAACAACACATGGAATAAAAGGTCTGTATAAAGAAGAAAAAAAAGCATAAGACAAATGTTTTTTAATAAACTTTGTAGTAAAGATTTCCATACTGTTTGTGTTTCAAAGGTGGTTGCTCTCTATATTCTGTCTCACTGTAGACGGGGTTGGCTTTGAAGCATTGCATTACTAATCTTTTTACTAAACCAGGTGGATTCATAAAGTAGGCAACTTTTCATGTTTCAGGTTTTACTTTGTTTGCAAAGACTTTTTAACTCCTCACAGGTTCATATGACCTCCCTGCAAAGCAAATGTATATTCTCTGTTTACACGTCACAAAGTTAGGGTTATACAAGCATTGTTACATAACAAGACCAGACAGAGCAAAAACTGAAAAAAAGGCACAAAGAAAACAACTTTATGCAGCTATTTAATATCATCCCAATTCCCTTCACCATTTAGAAAATGGACAAAGATTCAGTACATTTCAGTCAATGTTCTTATTTTATACTCATTTACAAGTCTAAAGTTTTATTTTGGTTGGTTACCAGCTTATGTTCACATACTTTGATGCTCCTAAAATACTTAATTTTGTACATTGCTGCAGCACCTCTTGTCACTTTTTGTCCAAAGCACTTTTATTTAACCTGTGTTTCTTTAATATTACCCTCCCCATTGATTTGTTCATAAGCATTTGTTGTAGATTAATGTTTCCCATTGCCACAAGTCCGTCAGTTAGCACCAAGAAGGATAACTTAAAGTATGTAGCTACAGAGACATATGTTGTGCATTGAAACATACCATAAAGAAGCACTCAGTGGAGCCTGCTGACCAAGACTTGTGATCAATTTTTTTTTTTTTAGTTTGTTAAAAAAAAAACCCAAAAAGACAAAAGATTCTCTGATCTAATTTCTTGTCTCCTGGGCTCATTTTAAACCAAAAAGAAGGTTCAAGCACTGGAAGACGACTTATAAGTTTCCTATTTCTGACATCATATGAAATAGCATCCACTCACAGCTGGACTTGCTGCCATAACATATAGAGAATGAATGTGCAATATTTATGTTATTACAGAGTAAAACATGTAAAACAGTCGATAGGTAGTACAAGCTAATAGCTGCTTAGCTTAGCTTGCAAACTAGAAACATTTGCGCTTTATTTTGGTACAGTGTATACATCAAAAAATACAATGATGTACACTGTCTATATTTATAAGGGCACTTTTAGGTTGATTTTGTTGTATTTGGACACAGACCTGCTTTCCACCCTCATCCCAACGCATAATTTATTTACCAAAGAGCAAACTAAGCATAATCACAGATGTTCTTAGTATTTTCTTTTCTGCCATATGATTCCTCACCACTAGTTTATATTGAATCAAGTGTGTTAGTGTGTGTGTGATTTTAAAGGATTTACTTGGAAGAGACAGCAGGAGCAGAAGAGACTGAGCACAGCACACTGTGTGGCCAATGATGTCTGCAGATCATCATGTATCATAATCACCCACAGCAGAAATTAGAGCAGGGATGTTGAAATTTCCATCATGTCTGTTTTCTTTGGGCCTCGCGCACCTAATCACCTCAAACGGAACGGGGCTGTCAATCACTGCATGACTCCTGTCCTCAATCTATAATTCCGGGGTCCCTCAAGTAGCGCTGCCTGCTGGACTTAGATTAAGAGTGCATGCACACACACATACACACACACTAAATGAGCACACAGGACAGTTATGTTAATTTTTTTGCGTGTCTGTTTTCAGATTTATGCATAGATCAGCATGATTATGTAAGAACAAGAAGTTTACAGAAAGCAGCTAAAATAAACTTGATAAATAACATATAAATAATGAAATAACAGATAAATAAAATACAAGCTGGTGTTCTCATAAATTTTAGATGACAAGAGTTCTATTGATTGGGCTGTGTTTGAAACTAAACAGGCTATATCCATAGCCCAGAGCAGTGAACATGCACTCTGTAATAATTATTTATGATATATTTGGAGAAGGGGCCAGCTATGTTTGGCATAATGAGTTGGAGTGGACTGCAGACTGTGATCACCTGGGCTAGCCTTCAATACCGAACACCAAGGCCAGAGAGAAAACTTACAATATAGAAATACAGACTTTTCTTCTAAAGATTGAGAAAATACTTAAAATTGTCTACCTAAATAAGTAGGTTGAAACTTGAGTCAAGCTGGAGCATTTTCTCGAAGGATGGGATAAAAACCACAAAAAAAAATATGTGAAAATTGTATTTTTAGATTTGCTTTTAAGTTAAAACTGCAGGTCTGATGCAAAAAGGCCTAAAGAAGAATATCAGTTCAACAATTTCCCTGTTTAGCTTGCATAGAGTCACCCGCCAGTTCATCATATCCTGACGTTATAGATGGGACCTTGATAAGATCAGCCTTGTCAGAGGACACCATAACCCGCACAATATCTACACCTGATTTGCAAAATTTCCCAGATCTCATTTAGCATGTGAGTTTATGTGCTGATAAGCCTCGTGAAGATGAGACGTGGACCTGCAGGGTGACAGGTGAAGCACTTCACATTTAACAAGCTTATGCTCCTGTGTGGCCGTACATACAAACAGGACGTAAGTAGCTCAGAAATCAATGGCATCTACAGGGGGAAAGGAGCACTGCCAACCCCCCCATTCCCCCTGCACTTCTTCATGCCTGGCCGGCAAGAGATTAGACATTACTAATCCATGTTTAATATCAAGAAACTGCAACGTACAAGAGAAGAGACGAAAACACAAGACCCCCAGATTTTCCAATTTGAAACAAATCAAAAATTGAACAGAAATAGAACACTAATCAAGAACTGTTGTTTACCTAGCTGTGATCTCTGACTCCACATGTGATGATGTTTTCCCATGAGGCCTCAGTGTGTATGAATGTTTGTCACGCACGTGTGTCTAGATTGCACTGGACACTTTGGCTGTGTTCACTGAGCAGTTTCCTCCATCCAAACACTGTCGCACAACAGATCACATCACATGTGTCACTGCCTAATTTATCTGGCAAAAAACACACCACAGAATCTGTGCTTCAAAAACTATTTTTATAAAATTTTACCTTGTATTCTCTTTAATACTAATTCAATTAGGGGATGTGCACATCGATGTTTGATACAATTCAAAGGGCACCACTTTTACAAAAATATACTGAA
Organism: Kryptolebias brasiliensis; assembly: GCA_028566095.1. Taxonomy (NCBI): domain Eukaryota; kingdom Metazoa; phylum Chordata; class Actinopteri; order Cyprinodontiformes; family Rivulidae; genus Kryptolebias; species Kryptolebias brasiliensis. Next base: position 14,264,135 of record JAOXNZ010000074.1, read on the forward strand.
ACATATAAAGAGATAAACATAAAGTAAGAATATCATTGGGTAGGCTCGAGGTCAATTAGTACATCTAGCAAATTCCACTTTTTATTATCTGTATTTTATTTAGCTGACTTTTAAGTAACAATGTACAATTTTATTTGCATGAATACTCAAAGAAGTACTGTAAAATAAAACCAGCATTTCTTGAAGGAACACATCATTCGCTGCCTCTCATGCCATAGTTTTAAACAAAGATCTTGTGTGTTTCGTTAGTGCTCAAAGTATGTGTTGGGGATCACTCTCAGCTACTAACACACTGACTTTTAACTCAGTATCAGTAAAATTTCCAGAGTTATAGCTGTAGCAGCCATCTTTTGTACTTTTACTTGAGTGTATTAAACACTGTTACAGTGGTAACACAGAGACAAAATCTGTCTGCAGACCTGCTAAAGCACCAAAATTTATCAACCCCAAGTGTCACTAGGAACACATGACATACACTCATATACAAACAACAACAAAAAACAACAAAAAAAAAACAAAGCAATGCCTTCACTTTTGTAACTGGTGTGATTTATTTGAGTGAGCTATCTATACAACTGAGCACTATGTATACTAGTAAAAGTAAAAAACAAATACATAATATTATATTGTGTCTGATGTATTTGTTAAGCAGCAAGTTTAATGTGCCTGTAGATAAGAATTCCAGCAGAAGTGTTTACCAATATGTGATAATTACTCAAATTAAACTATATGGGCAATGTTACTAATAATGCTGTGGCTCTGCAATGTGCTTATAATTTAAAAGTGTTTACAAATCGGTCCTTTGAGAGTGTTTGTTTCTAATACAGAGTTGAGCTTTAGTGGTGTCTGACTCTCCTACACCCCAAAAGCACACACACATTCAAGAAGCCAGTACACACACACACAATTCCCCACAAATAAACACCAGAGAGAACCAGGGGAGGATCCTGCAGAGGTCAGTATAGCAACACCATATGATCAAAGAGCTGGACTTCACAAGTGGGTGTACTTCTCTGTGATGGTGTGCAAGTTTTTGAGTGTGCTATCTGTATGTGTGATTGTGTGACAATGGACAAGACTGCAGTGAAAACCACTTCACAAAAAACACAGCGCCTATACAGGAGTTCAATCAGTTAGGCGGAAGAAGAGAACAGACTCCTCCAGTTGGCACAACAAACCTCACTTCTGACACTTTGTATTATTGTGTTTTGCTATAACTGCTTCCACTTGCAACATAGGAACAGAAGCTAAAAAAGCTTAAATTATCAACTTCAACTAAAAGCCATGGTGAGGTTTCCTTTGTTAATTAATTCCATGCCTGCCATTCTCGTAAACTCCTAATTTCTAACACATACTTGCATGAAGTATAAAAAAAAGAACACTGAAAGGTTGCTGATAGGAAGGCAGTGGTGGAGGCAGAAGGGTGGAGGGATGGGGGCTGAAAGTATAAGAGTATTCTTTTCCTCCACCTTTCTGCTGGTTTTAATTGCAAGGTGCAAAAGTGAAATGGCTGTGCTACATGATAGTGTTAGAGGAAACAGGGGTGTCAATGAGCGAGGGAGGGTAGGGGAGGAGGAGGAAGAAGGGATGGAGGGGTGAAAAGGGGATGACGGGCAGACAGCAGAGGGGCAGAGGGGTAGATCTGCGATGGGAGGTGTGTGTGTGTTGAAGTGACAGATAGAGTCCCCAAGGTGCTCTCGAAGGAGCGAAAGATAAAGATTCTCGGGGGAAATTTCTCTCATTAGTCTTCAGACACAGTTCAGTAATTCAGCCAGTGTCAGGTTTGTCATTGATGAAAAACAATAAAAAAAGAAGGTAAATAAAATAAATAAATAAATCTGATTCAAAAGGCATCATTCACCTAAATGAAAGGAAAGATCTGATTTTAAATTACTGCCATTAGCTGCACATAAGTAATTGCAAACCAAGATACTCATCATCGCCCTCAGTTGATTAAATAAGTTAGTCTCGATGGAGCATTTTAAACCCAATGGCAGCAACACATGTTGTCACCAAAGCAGCCTACAGCAAGATAAATGTGCTATCTGTTGACAGGCTATACTGTTTACCATTAAGGAGTTCAACGTAGAGGTGAATTCAGCGAGAGCTTACAAAGACAGAGCCTCGACGGTGACACCGGAGATATACCTGAAGTGAGAAAACACCCCAGTCAAACTGCACAACATATTAATCTTGCCACTATAGAACAGCCTGCAGTTATCTCCTCTGTACAAGAGATTCGCCAAGAACAAAAGGAGTTCTTCCTCAAACAGAAATGCATGTTTTGGACATTTTTATTACGCTGTTAGCAGCATTGATTTTGAGCTACAATAGAAGCTCCTGCTTACGTGCCACCTCCAAGACAAAGCCAAACCAAGACAAATGAATTCCTTGACACATGATTGTTTAAAATCACTGCAAGAATAAATCTTTTTTTCTTCTTCTTCTTTTCACCTTATGTCGCCTTGACACAACAGCGCAGATACAACAAATGTGCCCTTTCGGGGATGGAGACATGCAACCCTGTCTGCGAAACACCATTGGATGTATGAGGAAAACTCGGTCCTTGTTATCTAGTTCATTATATTTTCAGCACTGCAATCAATAATCACAGATTCCTCATTCTCTTTCTCCACTTATCTCTAAAAACTATTGAATAATAGCAACATTATGAAAGAAATCTTCAATATTTCTAAAACTTGTGATTAGTGTAAGGGATTCGGCTGTGTTCTAATGGCCTTTGTCATCTCTCCACCTTTGCGTAGCTCTCGAGCATTCTGCATACGTAAACAAGCAGACCAAGTCCTTTTACTCCACTGCCAGTCTGTTTCAGTCTATAATTGCTCCTCTGTGTCTGTATCATCTAAACCAAGAAGAAAAAGAGGAAGCAAAGATAAGCTCATGAGGCCTTCTTGCCCCGTGCTGTGATACTATCAACCTCATCAGTCTATAATACCTGCCGCTCCCCGACTCACTCATTATCCTCCCGGGTTAAAGGTCGGATCATACCCATCCTTAGTGGTCTTTTAACTCTTCTTAACATGACAAAGAATGCAGATGACATCAGCATTGCATCAAAAGGTTGTACAGAGGTCTCTGATGACTCATTAATTGCATATTTTAGAAAAATAATGGAGAAATAAGCACTTCTGTCTCGGCCCTCACCTCTCCCTATTAGAATCACTAGTAGGTTTGCCTTTTACCTTTTTGCAGGGAGAATAAGAGTTCAGTGCTTTGGAGAGCTTGGATATATCATGAGTGGATTGTGTTTTAATACAGGTTCAGGTCCCACTTTATGGATGCATTTGTACTATTATTATTATGAGAAATGAGAGGCTAGAGGTGTTAGACTTTGTGTTGGGTTTATGGATACTAGAGCGGGCAGAAGAATTGACCACAGGAGTAAAAAAAGATAGAGGTTGACAGATTTGGATCTTTAGACATTAGGCCAGTAAATTGCCGACACATAAAGCCAATTTTTTGTAACAACACTGTGCTGCCTACAGATGTAGATGCCCATTAATGGGTTTATCATGTTCATGCCTGGACAGTGCCCATTCTTTTTTAAAGAATGTCAAAAACTGTTCCAAGTATTCAGCCAACAGATCAGTCTACCTCTAGAAGAAAAAAATTAGTTGTGAAATAACTCTGAAACAACAGAAACTTTATATCTATTATAACAGCCTCTCTTTTATATATATATAAAAGAGAGGTTGTTCAATGCTCTGGACCACACAGTAACAACATTAACAAGAGTTCATTTTTAAAATACTTTATCAGCCTTTTGGGATCAACATACAACAATTTATCACATTATTTCTTTCCAAATGCATGTTCCAAAAACAGGCTTAATGCCTGTAAATGTAAAACTTCCCACACATGCAAAAACAGCAATGTGTCCAACCTCTGGACTCCAAAAACCCACAAACCAGAATTATTACACCTCAAGTAGTCTGGTTGGAGTCGGTCATGCGCTGCTGAAAGTCTTGCCTCTGTCTGTGATGGCACATTGACTGACATTGACTAGCCAAGCAGAAGCCCTTGCAGCTTGTGAAACACTTATACCCAAACTTCAGGGCAAACCGGGCTGAAGATAAGTGTGCTTCAGTGTGGGATTCTATCAAGTGTTTGCTTAACAGTGTATGAATGTGAGACTATGTGTATAAGTTGGTAGGAAGCTGAGCCACAGCAGCCCTAGGCCAATCTCAGAAATAAGCAAAGTGCTTGAAAGTGGGACAACCCAGCGCCAAATGTGCCACACAACAAGTACATTTGGAACAGCACAAAGTCAGCAGAAAGTCATCTGGCAAGTGAACAACAAATTAATCTCACTATAGGCTGGTAGGCACACAGCTGTAATCAAATATGGATTATTCTGACATGCATAACAAACCCAATACAAAGTATAAAAAGAGTGGATGTGAAAGCAGAAGAGAGCTATGAGAAAGAGACAAAGATACAATATTATAGGAGATCATGACTTCCCCATTCATTTGAATCTGTACTCAAGTTGAATAAAGCTATTTATAGAGGGGACTTTGGAGCTGTTCTGCAAATTATGTAAATTCAAATAACATATTCTTTGTATCAGAGTGAAAATAAAAGGGGGCCTATAATGCATTTCTTGTAACAATGAATGAGTTTGAGGAAATTTTTCTCAAGCCCTGATCTTGCGGAACAATGCCTTGTTCATGGACAATTAAAACAAAGAGCAATGAGGTTCTGCTGGGATGCAGCAATGAACATAAATGTCCTTTATGGCGCATGCAAATTGTCCCTTTCTACAATGTTTGATCAGGCGCAACTTTAAGGGATCAAAAATTACACACAGGTTTTTTTTCATCTTCAAGCAATGTCTTCCTCTTTTGGGGTCCTCTCTTCCTGGCTTTTATCTTCTGTTTTTCCATACAACTTTTAGCCATCAACTTTTTCAGCTGAGCGTGGTAGCTGATGACCTGAAACAGTCTTTCTTTGTCTGCCTGCATTTCCTTTGCACTTACCCTCTCTCAGCCTTTACGGGCTGGTTCCGAGCCACAATTCACAACCAAAGGCGCCTCAATAAAGTTTTTAAAGGAGTGAATAGATGGGGGCCAGTATTAATCTTACACTAAAATTAAACATAAGAGAATTTCAAGAGTTGCTGTTGGTATATATAGGCTATAGGATTTTCTGATACAGGTCTACTTCTTTTTTGTTTTACTTTACAGGTGATATTACTAACTGAGAACAGCACAGTCACTACTTAACTCATGGAAGCTTGTCCTCTTCTCTCCTAAATACATGACCCACTTGGCCCCTGCTCGGTGGCGCCCCTGTTCACAACACAATTTTTATAGATACTATATCCCAAATCAATAAGATTTCTTAAAAAAAGTATTAGAGTGCTAAATATCTCTTAAATAAGAGTGCAGTGCGAAAAGATAAGTGAAAGTATTTTGTAACAAAGTTAAAAAATTAACTCTTAAGAGAGGGAATTTAAACCCAACAACTTGCAAACAACTAAGAAAGTAAGAGAAGAACACGTTTTTCCTTCTGTGGATGCTTGTGTGTATTTAAAGTCCAGATGGGAAGATTTATAAAGATGTGCAACCCATGATGACAACATTTGAGAAACAGGGGAAAACTAGAAGCCCAAAGACTCTTTTTTTGTTATGTACACCTTCAAATCTTTTTTTTTCTTGTATTTAAAACCTTCAATTAGACTTTCCTTCACATTCTCAGGAAACCAAGTGACCTCGAGAAGCCCCTCGCAGTCATCAGTCCCACTCAAATGCTGGTTAATTAACAAAGGCACAGCGTAGGTTTCTGCTAAAAAGCCAGATACTGTAATCGAACTGAGGGATCTGACAGGCTGTGATACAAGCTGCTAAGCAAAGGAAACCATTTACTCACACAGGAACAGAGAACAGGAAAAAATAATTACATTCAGCCTGACCAGGCTGCAGCGTCTGTGTGCTTGTGTTGCGTCTGATAAAAAGGGGGTCTGGAGAAGAGGAACACTTGGGTCAAATCAACTGTTGGCAGTTTGCTAGAGAGTGAAATAATAATAATAACAAAAAAGGAAAAAAAGAAGGACAGTCTAGCTGTCCACCTGAAGAAGTGCAACCTTGTCTTCTGGCCCCTCCCAAGACATCGCCAAATTGCTTCTATTGACAATCAACACCTTAAAAAGGTTAGAGGGGAAATTCAAAATCATTCTTTCATAAGCTTCACAGCTCAAAACCTTTTTTTTTCTTCTCCCCCCTGCTTTTAGATCACTCATGAGAAAGAATGAAAAAGGAAAAGAAGTGGCAAAAAAATATAATATGGCAATTTAGCTAAGTAATTACAGCATTTTACTCTCAACTACCTACCACCTACCCGCGGCTCCGTTGGCAGAGAAAGCTAATAATTCAATTTCTCAGTGACAGTAATTGTCAGTCGGTGTACCTAAAGGTCATATCAGTCACCCAAGAGAAAAGGGAAGGGAGAGCCCGGTGACACAATCACACAAGAGCAATTTAACATCGGAGCTAATGGGAGGAGTGAGCTGTGACAGACAGAAAGAATGGCAGAGAGGTGGAGAGCAGAGGCGCTTGATCTCTTGTGAAGAGTGCTCACGTGATGTTTATACGGTTAGGAAACAACATTTTCCAAAACTAATGAAGTTTGAAGCTCTTGCATTTGCCCTGTTTACAAAAAAAATGTCTGTCAGATTTCATTTATCGATAATGTTTTCACTCATGTCTTGTGCTGGCGAGTGTCCAAAGTGTTAGCAAAATATCTCAAGAACCAATTAATGGATTTTACTGAAAGTCACAGAAAAATATCAATAGATGTACATCTAGAAGTGATTAACCTTTGGAGGCAAGAGGGTTCAAGATGGCTGCCACAGCCAGCTGAAATTAGGAAACAGAAAAACGCAGTCAATTTTACAGATATTGAGCAAAGATTTGGTGTGGTAGTAGTTGAGAGTCATTCCCAACACATAATCTGAGTACTAACAAATTGCACAAGACCTTTGTTTAAATTTTGGAATTAACTATTTTGTCTGTTAGCAAAATATCTCATGGACCATCAGACATTTTAATGAAACTTTCACGAAATAATCACTGGTTATACTGTACATTTACAATTGATTAACTTTTGAAGATGACACAATTCAAGATGGCTGCCACAGCCAACTTAGAAAACACAAAAATGGCAGTCAGTTTTTCAGATACTGAGCTAAAATCTAATATGTTAGTAGCTGAGAGTCATTCACATCACATACCCTGAGCATAACTTATTATTATTGTGGGCAGCTGTGGCTCAGTGGTAAGAGCAGTTGTCCTCCAATGAGAGAGTTGAAGGTTTGATTCCTGGCGGGCCACATGTTGAAATGTCCTGGGCAAGACACTGAACCCCTCACTGCCTCCAATGTGGGCCCCATTGGTGTATGAATGGAGTTTAAAGCACTGATTAGTCTCCATAGAATGATTTATTCAGATTAGCTTTGTAGCGATTCAGTGCTGTATGAATGTGTGTGGATGGGTAAATGAGGGCACAGATTGTATTGAAAAGCGCTTTAAGTGGCTAGATTGGCTAGAAAGGCACTATATAAGTACAGTCCATTTACCATTTACGATTTTGCATGACTTTGTACATGAGATGATCTTCAGGGTTTGACCAAAATGGCTACAGCTCTGTCATTTCTCAACATAAGATCATCTTTGTCTAAAACTCTAGCATGACAAGCAGTGGGCGATAAACATTCCTTCAAGCAATGCTAGGCCTTTAATTTAATTTTAGTTTTTGTTAGACTGTGAAGTGAGGAAAGAGATTGAATATTTTGTCAGATGAAGAATTCTATTTTAGCTATGTATAAATAAATAAAAACTTTTTTTTGTTCCTTCCAAGAAAATCAAGCTCTCCTCTCAAATCAGAAGGTTAATTAAAAATGTGACAAATTTAAAACAGCTTTTCAGAACTTGTTTTTTTATATACTCAAAATGATTGAAAGTTAACCTTTTTTTTGGTGTGTTTTATTCTCCTATCCCCTGCTAATAAAGCCAATTTAATAATAGATGCAATGAAAGTTTGATGCCTCAGAAACCAAGTAGTCAGGACTGTGGGAGAGGTAACGAGAGGGCAGCCTTGCCTTTGAAGTAATTGACTAATACAGTAGCTGGTATTAAAGTCATTGAGTGCCAAAAGGGAGCAGGCAGCCGCTTGACCCTGAGCCACTTTGGACTAATCTAGCATTCAATCCAGTGTGTAATGACTGCTAGACCTGTCAATCCTCTAGGCTCTCTTTCTGTCTCACACACACACACTCATGAGCAATCCCACTAGGACTCTCAAAAGTACACCACAAGCGTGTGTGTGTATACAAGAAAACCTCCTGTTCTTTCTCTCTTCTTCTTCAACAATATTGCTTGGTTACAAGGATTTCAAGAGGAAGAACTTGGGGATTCCAAGCTATTCAGACCCTCCAAATGATCACTTTAGATGTTATACTTATGAGTGTTCAGCACCTGCAGAGGGCACGGGTTTTGGAAATTAGCTTTCAGCAGGAGCCATGCAATGAGCAATTAGCTTAACCCCTTCACCTGGCTTAGTGTTGGTGATCAATAGCTTTAATCCATGTTGTGAAATGTCCACAAGGATTGTAAAGCAGACATGAAGGATGAAAAAGGAGAGGAGAGGACTTTAAAATTAAAGTCATCAATTAGGCCAGCACCTACGTTTCTTACCACACAGATTACTGGATAATGTTGGCTATCGGAGGAATGGGCAATTTATTGTTTATTATCCAGTAAAGTGGATAAAATGAATTTCTGCTTATTACGCAAACAAATGATGAATCTCCTTTTGTCTTCATTAGGGATCAAAATTACCATTTAGACAGACTTCTACAAACTACAAGAGATCACATAATTGTCACTGTAATAGGCCCTGTCTAAACTACTCCAAATATTTTCTTTTCTCTGTTTAATTATTTTTCTTTATCAACACTGTTTTAAGAAAAGCTTTGAAATAAGCAGGCTGTGCCACTAGGTGGCGAGACCGTTCACAATAACGAGATAAATAAAGAGGAAGAACATTAAGCGTTCAACCATTGCAGCTCTTTTTTGAATATAATTTACTATTTTTTCTCAGGTATTAACAATTTCAGCACAATCAAAGTTTAATGGCGACAAGATCAAGATAAAGCGAGACAAATCCAAAAAAAACCCAGTAAAAACAGCTCCATTGTTTTGGTTTCTATAGACACAAAGTGAGAATGGTCGTGCACAATTGGCTCTTATGTCATTGTTTTGCAGAAGCTTCATATTTTCAGTTCTCACGGATACAGCAAAAACAAAGTTTTAAAAAATCTCCACATTGGAAAATTTTGCATAAATGAACGAACATAAAATATTTTATACGTAAATAAATGTATTACAAAACCTAAAATAGAAAATCTAGACATATTTAGGGCTATTTAAGGTCTAAATTTGAAATGATTAAATTTAAGACATTTTAAGACCCTGCAGTCACCCTTAAAAACACACTTTAAAATCCAGAATGAACAAGTTCCAAAGGTTCAAGTGAATAGGGAGATTTGAGGACAAAATTCAAAAAGGTGGTGCATGCAAGTTGATCTGAGAATATCACAGAACAAATGACCTGCAAGTAACATGGGCAAAAACATTGCCAAACAAAAAGTAAAAGACTCGCAACGTTACAAAAAAAGCTTTTAGGAACATCAATACTCACCATGCAATGGTAAAAGAATAAAACAAAGAACTGTGCAAAAGTCCCAACATTTTCACATTTTTCTTAAAAAGAGCTTGACATTCTTGCAAGTCTTATTGCAGCTGTAAAGTGGTGTTGAGGTAAACTTCTCCAAGCTTTCTCAAGGTTTTATAGCCTCCTTGAACAATGGTTGCTTTATCCTTCAGTCCAGCCTTTGACCTCACCATATCCAGAGGAATATAATTTTTGTTCAGGTCACCTAAAATTGAATAATTATTTATTCAAACAATGAAAAAAACAACTTATGAGACAAACCAGTGTTGTGCCTACACATAAGAGAAAACTTTCCAAGGTACTTTTCGCACTTTTGTATTAAATGATAAAGTATGGTATTGTGTGATATGTCTTTTGGTTCTAAATTTCTTGGTTCTAAATTGCAGGTGGTACCAAGTAGCATACTAATTTTGTTAATACCTAACCAAAAGTTTAAAGTGAGTCAAGCTAGTACTGTATTGTAGTGGAGTGTATATCCTTTCATAAGCAATGGGAAAAATCAGTCTTGTCTAAAGACACACAACTTGTTCCCATTTTATCAATGTATCTATGGAAAAATGTCTACAATAACACAGGTCTTTCATGTCTTTTATGTCCCATATTCATTTAATTGTCTCAATTTTTAAAGACAGACTGTAGACTACGCTAGGATAAGCCACAAAACAAACCTGTAGATAAGATGAGAAGACTAGATGAACACTTATGCCACATTACAAGCACCTACGAAGTCCATCAACCATCCAGAAGCTTGCTGCAGTGTCTTTGGCCCTATCACCACACAAAACGATACCTGTCACACTACCTGAGCAGCAGCTTAAAAAAGATGAGAGTAAGATCGAAAAGAAAGCCAAAGAAACAGAGGCACTTCACAACACTGTCATTGCCATTCATAATACGCATTGACGTATAAAGAGGGCCATTAGGGGCCCCAACCTGGGAGCCATTAAATCATTTTAAATCGTTCTAACATCCCATTAGTGTCAGTGATGGGACCACATAATAGTCTGTTTTAGAGGGATAACCACAAGGCGCTCCATTTGGACTGAGTCACACGGGTCCCTTTATTCTCCTCTTCAGGTCCCATTCCCCAGATTCTCACCTCCATCCTGAAGACAGTGAAGGGTCACCAGCGGTTTGAGTGCCGAGCCCTGACACAGGGGACCCGAGGAGGTTTCTCCCCTGTTAGCTGCTGCTTCTTTGTATCTCATGTATGAGGAGGCAACTGAATAAGAGAGCACAGCAACTCCACCCTGATGAATTAAGCATGATGCAGGTAGCCTGTAATAGGCCCATTATGCTGCCTTTAGCTGTGTCAATTGAAAACAGGAGAATCAAACCTCGGCTCGCTTTATCTCCGGGGAGAAAGCCTGCGCCTGTTTTCGCTTTGTGCATCTAATCAAATGTGTGCTGTGACACAGGAAGTTCAGGCACAAAGCAATTTTTCAAGTACAAAACATTCAGCTGTTTTTGTAAGATGCAATAACTTGAAAAAAAAAAAACAACACAGAAAATAGGTTTTGAAATCAATGCAGCAAAATTGGGCTAAAACTACTGAACATGCAGCCATTATCTCCTGTAAAAACTAGAATGTTTTATAAAATGTAAATGAAACAAAATAAAATGATTTTGACACCAGCTAAAATCAATATAGAATCATAAGAAGCATATAAAAATGCCAAAGACAACATGTAAAATGCCAAAACAGAACAAAAATTAACTATTGTTTTTTAGAAGTATTTGCTCAATTTAACTGTATTCTGGCAACAAAAGAGTGGAAACTATAAGATTTTCCACAAAATG
>JAOXNZ010000074.1:14285124-14296266 GCA_028566095.1 Kryptolebias brasiliensis
AAAAGAGGAGCTGGGATTTTTTTTTAGACACATTCATCAGTGTTCCTGTTGTAAATGTTACTGAAAACTTTGGTTATATCAAACATTGTCTGTGCCTTTAAGTATATGAGTTAACCCATGGCCAATGCTATATTTTACCACATTTATATCAAAACATTTCTTGTGTTTGTCATGTTCATGATGTTCAAAAGAACTGAACAAATGTTTTGTTCATTCTCTGACATCCCTGAAACAGTGGTTCTCAGACTGTTGGGTGTACCCTCCAAGAGGGGGGTTTGGTGTCTTGGTCTTAAAACTGTTGTACACAGAACTAATATTTAGACATTGTTGTAAAACTTGGGTTTGTTTTTGCATTACACAAAACTTTGGTTCCATGGTAACAAGATAGCCCACATGCTGTGCAGTACAAGAGTGAATGAACTACTCTTCAGCCAGCCCATTACGTAGACAGAGGAGCCGATGATCTAAGTAAGAAAAATTTTATCCTTCATTCATTGGGGAAAACTTTGCTGGCTACACAGATTTAGCTTTTTTCCATGGTTCTAAAATGATTTCACATTTGTTTTATGTCTATTTTTTTGAATAACCCAATTTACTAAAATAAATTGTAAATCTCAAGTTTTTTTATTCTTTTTATTATTTATTTATTTTTAATTGCTGTTAAAGATGACTGACTTTATTTTAGTCTTGTTGAGCCTTAGGGGGTGGTGGTGGTGGGGGTGGGGGGGAAGTTTTTTCCATACAAACCGGGTCAGTATGATCTAGATACAGTATCTTAATAAAAATATTTCATAAAAATAAGTCATTTAAATGCATATGCATCATTACTTTTTCCTTAAAATCTGAATATGTAACTCACTGAAATCACATTTCTCACATCTACAATCTTTCTTTTTTTTTCCCCATAGAGCTTTTTACTCTGTGGTCCACTTAAATCTCATCCTTTTGACCCAGAGAGGTGATGCAGCAGTGCTTTTAGCGCTGATTTTGACAATAATAGCTGTGAAAGCAGGAAAGACACATTCACACATATAAATGCATGCTCCTGTTTTTGCACACGAGTAGTCTGCACAGATATAAACATTAGTTAGAGGTATGTATAAGATACCCACGTTCTCATGAACACACAAGCATATGTATGCACACACACACACACACACACAAAATAGGAAGGGTAGGAGGCCCCTCGTCTGACAGAGTAAATCTCATTATTTGGTCCTCATCCCAGAGAGTGAATTGAGAGTCAAGTAGGATGCATGTGGTAACCACAATGAAATTATAGCTGCTGGGAGGCCGAGCACTGCTAATGCACCCCCATTGTGTCCTCGAGTGCATCTAAATAAGCAGGGGTAAAAGGCAGCCAGCACCAGGGCTACATGGTATGTGTGTGTATTTTGGATGAAATGGGGTGCTGAGACTTGAGGGCTGTTTTTACACCAAATGACGGGGGACCACCTGATGCAGCTTTGTTGAATGTGAGCTTATGAGGTTTGTGTGTTCTGGTGGCTTTACTGTATGTGCGTGGACCGAATGTTTTTATCATCCCATTTTCAAAAAGGAGATGACTCATCATCACTGTGTAGCTTTAACTCAAAGCCTGCCTATGGTGGGCGTACGCAAATAAACCAAAAGTGGTATTTTTGTGTGTAACAAACAGGTAGTTTCTTCGTTATATTTAACAGAACACACTAAAGACAGTGTTTTTTGTTGTATTACAAATGCAAATATCTCTAAAAATTTACATACCAGGACTTATATTTGCTTTTTTTTTTGTTAAATAAAGCCATTTAATAAGGTATTTTTATGTCACCATTGTGATATTGTGGAGAAAAGATTTCACTTCTTTTTTTTTTTTTAATGAAGAAACAGTTTTGTTTTGTTTATTCAGAAGGTGAAATATCTTTCTTAAAGGGACTGTTCATATTATGAACAATAATATCTTAACTGTTGTAGATATCTCACTGAACAACCTCAGTTTAGAGAAAAATAAACAAGTTCTGATGAGACTGAAATGCTAATGGCTAGTCCAAGTGGGGCCAAGATCAAAGTGGATTGCTGCTGTTTTGAAGCAACTCTGTTATCAAAAGCTCCATAGTAGTTCATGTAAATGCTATTTTTTACACCTTCATACCACCTTTAATTCGCATTACATTGTTATTCTGGCAGAAACATAAAACTCAACTCCGAAAAGAAGTGCTACAGCTAGTCACTGCTGACACTATTTGTGCTCTAATTTGACCATAGAATTCTCTGTAAATAAGAGTGTAATGCAAATTTTACAGCAATGTAAAGGTTTAGAAAATAAACTTTGCATGAACCACTCTGACGTTTGAGACTAGAGTTGTTTTAAAACGGCAGAAATATGTTTCAGTCTTGACCCGGCTCAAATTTAAGACTTTGTCAGATCATCAATTTATGTTTCCTCTATGATGCTTTGAATTTTCCTGCAACTGCTATAAGCTGGTGTTAGTTTGTGGTGATTCCTGTTTTTCCTTTTGCAGTAGTTGAGATAAATATATGTAGGGTTTAGATGAAAACCCATAAATACTCCATACTTTAATTTTTTTAATTCTCCTGGGCAGTTTTCACAGTATGTTCTGAGTTGCTGTCAATCTTATATGGAAGCAGCTTCAAGTAAACTTTGCTGGATTTGACTGAGTCTGAGCAAACAGTAATATCCCTTCACACTTCAGCCATTCATTTGATTCTGACTGCCTTGTCTAAAATAGCATTTTTCTGCCTGACTCTTAAGAATGGTCCTATGACCTCTTATGAATGGATTTCATTGGATCTTACTGAAATGTGTTCTTGACTTGGTTGAAGGTTGTGAAGATCTTTACCTTGGAAGGGATTCTGTGATTATCCACTTTTTATGGACTTTCAGGCCAACACAGAGATTCTAGAAGCTGAACAGAGCAATGTGCTGTTGCCTAATTACTGGTTCTCCCACTGCACACATCGAACAAAGCAATTCTCACCTAAGAAGTTAGTCTTTTATGTCAAGACAGAAGAAAAATCAGTTAGTTCTGTGAAAATTTGATCCAGGAAATGCAGTCAAGTTTCAAAATATGAGTAAATAAATGTAGGCCCCTAAATACTAGATTCTACAAAATAAATAGCTGATGTTTCTAAATACTTCCCATTAAATGTAATCAAATGGTAGAAATGTCTTTTATAACCTTAAATGGAACTTGTTTTAATCTAAAATAAGATGTGTTCTTGTCTAAATATTTATGGGCCTAGCTGGACTTTAAGTCAGCACTGTAACCACAATATCATCTGTTGAGACAAAAAAAAAAAGAGTGAAATAAAAGAAGAATATAAAAATAAAACACTAAAACTGTCAGAGGAAGATTCAAAACAGAGATCCGGATCTATTTGTTATAGATGAGATATGTTTGAAAGGTGCTGGCTGAATAAGAGCAGCGACTCGGAGGAGGACACTTCCCTTCCCACACTGTGCAACGCTTAACCCTCAAATATCCCTTCAGTTCTCACTTCCCCTCAGCACAGGCTCTGGCTCATCAACAAAAGCCTTTGTACAGTCAACACTGCTGTTTTTATTCATGTAACATTTATCCTCAGAGCTGTCCATCAGGCGCGGCGGGGACGGCTGATCTAAAACAGAGCCTCGCACTCATGACAGGCAGATAGAGCCGTAACTCTAGAATACTAACCTCTGCTGTTATTTGGCCCGCAGAGAGCAGGAGAAAAAGAGAAAAGAGCGAGATACACAGCCTAATGACAACTACAAACACAGACGTACCTTTGTTCCAGCTCTCAAAAACAGTTCACTTCAGTGGGATTGCCTTGGCTTCAACGGGCCCCATCAAACTTGTGTTATTTAGACTTCAAACCTGGCCTCTGTTGAGAGACAGGGAGTAAGCTAGGTGTGTGTCTCTTGCTAATAGCTGCTAGCATGATTCAGTTAAGCTGCTTATTTCTGACATAAATAATGCATCCAGACAGATGCGCTTGACTTTAGTTGAATATGAATCGCTCGCGTGATTGACGCGGAGGTTTGTCGAGCGCTAAGTTGATTCTACAGACTCACCTTTGGAAATGGGCCTGTCTCGTTTAATATCCCCCGATGTTAACATAATTATGACAACCAGCACCGATTCTTGCGAGTGTCTGTGTAATATCCATGACAAAATTAGGCTACAACTTGTTTTTTCTTTTTTTTCTTTCGAGGAGGTGGGGAGCACCGCGGCAGATTTTAGTGGGGGTATCAAAGGCAACTAAATTGTCTGCCTGTTTAGCAGCTTAGCTAAATCAAATCAGAAATAAGAGGACTATCTTCAGTTTAATTCTGGATACTTTCAGAGGACTTACCCACCCACAAACTCTGCCCCCTCTTAGCCCTCCTTTTTACAGTCATTGATATAAATCAATCAACATTAATTAGCCAGGCACCTATACACATATATGTCATATGCTAATAGTGTAATGATATGGGCATTTAGTTGGTGTTTTAATCTTATGCTACTGGCAGCTAACACATAATGATGCTCTTTAAGCAGCCAGCCATGGGAATATTTATAAGATGAGAGCATGTCAGTGCACATGGGGAGGTTTTGGTACTTCACACTGTCTCACTGCATTAAACCTTATTTACAAGCTGTAACCATTACATAAATGGTAGCGCATTAGTTTCAGCGGGGCCAACAGCATGTAATCAAAACAATAAAGTGGGAGTTTGAGACAGACTCAAAATGAAAACAAGAAAGCACACATTTGCAAACATATACACATCTCAGTGATACAAGATGCTCTCCCTCCATCCAGTGCTGTCTCTCCAGGACCTTAATGGATTAATGATGGTACAAGTCTCATTTCAATTTTAATTCCTCTCAATATTAGGTGCTTTCAGAATATTTCCCTCATCCTAAAATTTACACATTAAAGGCCTAGCATTCCTTGAATGCTGATTTGATTTAGCTAAGCTGTCGCCTGCTGCCTTTCAAGCCACAGTTTTAAACAAAGATCATCTTATGCTGAGAAAGGATGAAATTGTAGCCAATTTGATCAAACCTTGACAATAACATCATGCACAATCTCATGAGATATAACGCTCAAACAATGAATTGTGAATGACTCTCAGCCTACCACATTACTTAGCCCAATATCTGCAAAACTGGCTGGGTTATAGTCATTTTTGGTTGGCTAAAGTAGATTACCTGTGGCGGCCATCTTGAATTGAATTAACTCCAAAGTTTAATCACTTTATGATATACATTCAGTGATTACGTTCTGAAAGTTTCATTAAAATCCATCCAGTGGTTGAGGAGATATTATGCTAACAGACAGACACATTTAACAACAAAATGTTAATGGCAAATCTTTAAGCAAATCTGTTTAAATCTGCACAATCTGTTGGCGGTCAGAATATGTGTTGGGGTCTGTCTCAGGTACTACCACAACAAATTTTAGCTCAATATCTGTCAAACTGACTGAGTTCTAGTCATTTTTGTGTTTTTTTAACGTCAGTTGGTTGTGGCAGCCATCTTGATTTTGGTTGATTTTAAAACTTAATCACTTAAAGTTGTACAGCCATTATTTACTTTCGTAGATTTTTATTAAAATCCATCTAAGTGGTTCCTGGTAACAGACAGGAACATGAACACACACAAAGACACAGATGTGGGCAGAAACACAATTGTCCACTTTTGCCTCTCAGCGGCAGGAAATTAAAATAACCTATGGATAAAAACAAGCAGATAATGTATTTTGACAAATTAATTAATTCTTTTTATGTTAATGTATGAGCAAACACTACTTTACACAAGTGGCTAAATAATTTTGCATTTGTTTTTCAAACTTCAGTTACTGCTTTTTATAACTATTTGACAGTGCAGAGAATCAAAAGTCAAAAGACAGTCAAAACACGTGACGTCATAAGATGAAAGCGCGCTCATACCTCTTCTGAGCCGGCAGGATGCCTCGGGCCAGTGTACTTCTTCCATGACAATGGTGTGGAGAGCTTCAGGAGGAATGGGAGGCTGAATCTGATCCAGCAGGAAGCACTTCACTGGCTGTGTTGAGTTGTTATCCCTGAACAGGCCTGGGAAGACAATTGGACCTACAAGAGATCCGATTTACATCAATTAAAATGAGCAGTTCATTTTAAAGAGTCACTGTTATGACATCAAGTGTTAGAAAAGATTAAGGAAGGTCTATTTTTTAATATGAGACAAAGATTTACAACCATTTGTTCCAGTTGGACTGGAGGGATCTGTTTATTTCTGTCTGTTTAATCAGTTTTCATTGCTCAGCTTGCACTCAACCCTATGGTTAATTTAGGGTCACTCAAAACCAAACATGCAGGTTTTTACAATGTGGAAGGAAAACATGCATAAACACTAGAAACATGCCTGCAAAAATCTGAGTCTTCTTGCTGTTAGAAGCCAGTGCTAACCATTCTAAAAGTGTGCCACACTTAAAAAAGGTGTTATCCGTCTCCTGCCGCTGAAAGGTGAATGGGGACAATTATGTTTTTGTCTGTGTCTGTGTATCTATTTGTTGCCAAAACATCTCATGAAGCACTAGAGATGACCTTTGAAGTAAAAGTAAAAAAAGTAATCATTGGCTGTACATTTGCAACTGATTCATTTTTAAAGTCAACCTGATTCAAGATGTCGCTAAAAATCGCTATAACTCAGTCCACTGTACAGATGTTGACCTAAAATTTGGTGTGGTAGTAGCTGAGACCGATCCCCAACACTTATTCTGAGCGCTAAAGATTGCACAGGATTGCACTCTTTCAGTTTGTTAGCAAAATATCTCATGAAGCACTAAACAGATTTGAATAAAACTTTCAGGAAATAATCATAGGATTTACACGTACAACAGATGGGGTCAATCCATTTCAAGATGACCACCCTTATTCAACACAAAAATGGCTAAAAGTCAGTGCCATTCATAGCACATCCTCAGAGGGATGTCGCATGAGATTGCAATGAAAACAGTTACAACGCTCTCAATTCTCAACATAAGATGATCTTAGTTCAAAACTGCATGAAAGGAGGTGGGTGATATGCATTCCTTCAAGGAATGAGAGGCCTTTAATTGTGAAAGATGTTTTTGTTTTGTTTTTTGTTAGAACACCTCTAGGCATTGTAAAAGTGACACCTCATCAAATAAAGTTACAACATACCACCTCAAGCTCAGATGAAATTCCTTATCAGTTCTTGTTTTTATCATAAACGATAGTCACCTGTGAAAGCAACACACAAACAGGTAGAAAGGTTGTAAAACTTTTCACAAGTGTTGTCCTTGCAAACTTAGGGCCTTTGTATCTTCATAACAACCTTTCTGTGAGCATCTCTTCTCCTTTGCCACTCTGTTGTGTGATATGAAGAAAGAACCGAAGGTAAACTCACTGGTGTTTGTAGGAGAGTTCTCTCTCCTGCTCCCAAGTGATAATTATTTGATCTTGTTTGGTTCATTATTCATCTTGAGGGAGCTGCTTGTGACTTGTGGATAAATGCCATATGAAAGGCATTGCACGCATAGGATGCATCCTCACTTTTATCCTGGCTCCCACAACAGATCAATTAGTAAAACTAAACAGTAAATTATTAATCACGTTGCTTTGTGTCCCTGTTCCATCACCGGAAGAAAACAGTTCATTAGAGAGAAGGGGGAAGCAGGGGGAGATGGTATGATTGAGAGGGGCTTTAAGCCAAGCTGATGCTGTGTGAACACATGAAAAAAAAAGAAGGTGAGAATTATTAAGCGTGTCCATCATTCCAGGTAACTTCCAAACCCCTGTCTACCCCCCCTCCCTACGCTCCCTTGGAAAATGACATAAAATGGGGTCAAGCAGTGGAGGAGTTCAATGTCACAACCATCATATATGTTGCCCGTTGGGGTGTGTGTGATTAAAATAACACACAGAGATGTTTCATGTCATGGTGAGCAATCAGACCATATTTGCAAAAATATTCAGATCAGATGAATTTTAATGAGGTGTACACTCGAGGGGGGATACAGCTGCCAGTGCGCTGGGGATAGAAGGTGATATCAAGCCCGTCCTTTTATTTGCCAGGAGACAGCAAGGTACATAAACTTTTTTTTTTCTTTTCCTGTCTACCCTTAGATGAAAAGAAAAAAAAATAATAAAAGATCCAAATTCAGGGGGTCCACTCAGTGTTCAGATTGCTCTGGTGTTCTGAGTTGAGCAATTTGAATAAATTATTCCATATGAAAAAAAAAAAAAAAAGAAAATGCTCAGTGGGGTTCATTTTGTGAGAAATTATATTTTCGCAGGAAAGGTTAATTTTGAAGGGAGCTTGAATGACTGGGAACTGGAGGGGGCTGCAGAGGGAGAGAGAGAAAGAAACAGGCAGAGACAGAAAGCGGAATGGGTGGGCGGGTGGAGGGGTGCTTAGTGGGGGTCTGCATGAGGAGCATTGGGCGTCAAGAGGAAAAGTGGCGAGAGAGGGATGGAGGGAGGGAGCAAGGGAGGCAGTTATTAAAAGCGATTGCATTGCCTCCCGGATGTCTCAGGAGAGCAGAATCAGTGGAGATGTTAAACCTTGCTTGACACCCCAGTTGGATAATTGTGGGTGTGGGAGCTAATCAGCGGAAGATGTCTCCTCAATTTAAATCTTGTCAGTTAGTGAAGATTAGGCCCTCCTGTCCCGGCCACCATTAGCTTTGTTGCATGTCAATGCGCCGGTGAGGGCGTCCGCCTGGTCCAGCAGCAAGGGTAAAAAGGCAAATGTGACGAAAAGCATCAGACTTATTCCAGCTAAAGCCAGGATGACAATTTTGAAGAAAGGGGAAAAAATTGTGGGTGGGGGGTGAGGGTGGAGAAAGAAAATTTATGCAGCCATTTTAAAAAAGCATTTGTTACTAGTGACCTAACGGGTGGGGACTCTGTGGAATAAGAAGTGAAGTGCAAGGATATGCTCCAGATTTTTCTCCAAGAAAAACACTGGCGTCGGAGTTCGGATGCACACAAACTAGAAACTGGGCAAAAAAAAGAAAATTTGCAAGTCCTTTGCAACCAAAATCCATAAAATTAAGGAAAGTATATTTGACTAAAATCAGGCTTTCCTGGTACAAATAAAATATGGTAAAATATTAGGTTATAGGATAAATGTGAGCTAGAAGAGATCAGTGGATGCTAATGTTAAGACTATAAAACAATCTGTGACAGTGGGATCTCATTTATAAAAATATGGATGTAAAATTTTTTAACCCTGGTTAAAAGAAACAGGGGAGGAGGCGGCTAATTCAAAAATGAACTGTATTGTGAATTTCACAGCCTCAGTCTTGCTGGCAGCAGGCCACGGCTTTGCATTCCCCCTCCCTACCGCAGTAAATATTTGCAACAGATTTTTTTTACCGACAGCACAATGGCTCCTTTCAGTAAAGCAGGTCCTGTAACCTCAAAGCACTCGCAGGGTCAGGGCAAATAAACAAGGTGGCCGTGCCAAAATGAGCAGCTCCAGTGATTCCTGGGCCCTCCACATACCGGGCCTCTCCGTTCTCTCTCTCCTCCTCAGCACCACAGTCTGAGTGCTGACAGATGTTTCGAGCTCCGCTAAAACGGGGAAAGGGAGACCAGGAGAGAGAAAACAAGGGCGCTTTCCTCTTTCTGCTTAGCCTTTTTCTCCTCATTTCCACTTTTTTTTCTTCTCATATTACCTCAGTTCAAATGTGTCTGCGTTTTAACCTCTGACACCCTCATATCTATCATGGAATTCAGCTAAAAAAAAAATAAAAAACTACATCTGTGTTGCACAGATATAATCCAACATGGGCATGCGTATTACATGTAAACTGGTTTGTAATTATTTTCAGAGCTCCGTTTAGTTTGAGCATGTCAGAGTAAAAGCAACAAAAGCTCGCTGTATTTATGCATCTTTAAAAATGCACACATGATGGGGCATTCCTTTAGGTCATGTCTGTCCAGGCGCAACAAGTTCAGGGCCAAAGGTGACAGACGGCAAACAGTTTTTTTTTATGCTGAGTCCAGACAAAGCCTCACTGTGTGAGAATCAACTGCTACAGCTGGGCTGAGCGAGACATTGATACATAACCTTGTTCCGAGAACTCTTCTGGCAGTCGGTAGGCAAAGCCAAGGTGGGCACTGCACTGCAAAAACTAAATAAAATCTAATAAAACCAGTTGTGTAAACTGGTACCAGGTCTGCAGGCATTATATATTTGAATACATGAATAAGTCAGAATGCATTAGACAAAAAGGCAAATTTTAAGATTTACTTGAATTTGACTCAGTTCTGTTGAACGCTCCTAATAAGAGCTGCTTTACAAAAGATGTTTTTAATGCTTTATAGATAGGTTATTCATGAGTTTGTAACAAATAAAAAATCCCTGTTTACACAGCTTGCCAAATAGTAAGCCTGGTCCAATGTGTGAACACTGGTTTATAACAGTTTTATAAATATAGTTAAAGCTTTATAAAGTGTTCACAAACCTATTTATAAAGCATTAATAAATTATTTATGAAAGGGCTCTTTTTAGGAAGTGGTACTCAAGTGGCTCGTAATTATTCTCCGATTGTTGGATCGTAAATATAACAAAACTTTTTTTTGTTGTTTTTAAAACAAGTAACATATACAAATAGTTCATACAAAAACTCACTTAAATATTCAAAATTCTCTTAAAATCATTTTGACCAAGAAGGGCCCAGTTAAAAGTATCAAAGCCAAGAGAGGAGACAAGAGGCCGGCGTTTAATCTAATCTATGTTCTAATAGTTTGGGAGACATTAATTATTGATAAGGCTGGCAATTGATTGGTTAATAAGATAATGTAATTGAGAAATGAAAATCATCAGAGTTGAATGTGTGTGTGTGTGCCGATCTGCTCCACATGGAGGGTGGCGGGGTGTTGTACAGCAGGAAGGGGGTCTTAGGGGATTGCCCCTACATAGGCTTCCATCATTACTGCCACACTATAAAAGCAGAGTGGTGATTAAAAAGGACTTGATTGATTTGACTCTCATTGGGATAAGCTGTCCTCTTCTCGTTACTGGGCTCTGTCCTGAAAAAAAAAGTGCGCGTGTGTGTGTGTGTGGATACTAAAAAATCTATTTAGAGTGTGTTTAGGTAAAAAAAAGTCTAACAAAATACCTAAATGTGTTAGTAAATGTAAGAGGAATAGTACTT
>JAOXNZ010000074.1:14298846-14311146 GCA_028566095.1 Kryptolebias brasiliensis
CAAGATTGTTTGATAGCCGATTAATTTTCAGAGGAAATCACGTGGCCAGCTCTGTCTCACTCTTTCTTTATTTCTCACCCCCCCACCCCCCACCCCAAACACATACTCGACAATGGCGAACTGTGCTTGTTCTTGGTGACTTTCTCTGTCAATTAGGTGTTTTATTTAATCTCATCTCGCTATTTTTCCCTCTAATAAATTGCATTCCCTCACTCCCTCCCAACATCCCATTTCTGATATCTCCAGCGTGGTTAATTTATTTTGGACGATGCCGACGTAACAAAAGTGCTGTAAATTAATCAGGGGACATCAAGCAAAAGGAGGGGGTCCTTCGCTCGCTCTCTGTCTCTAATTTCTATGCAAACCATTAAGTGTCAGATATAGATTCCACCATTTGCTATGGTCGCAGTCAAAAGATTTCATTAGGGACCTGACGTCACGTTTTGAAGGCAGCGCCGGATCATTTCTGTCCTATTTTCCCCCTCATGAGTTCTTTGTTCTTTGTCGCTCTGTAGGATCCTGCCACTAAAAAAAAAAAAGAAAAAAAGAAAAAAAAAAAAGGCCCCTATGCAAATGACAATAATAGATTTCGCTAAGCACCGCCGCAACGGCATGATAGCCTATTTAGAGAGAAACCAAAGAAACATTCAATTTGTGGCATTAACCGGGGCACGTGCGAAAGGTTGCCAAAAAGAAAAAGTGATTAAGAAATTACAGAATTGCTCCTCTCTGCTTGAAGTTCTTTCTTTCATTTTTTTTTCCTCCTGTTCTCATTGACATGGCATCTGTAATGAGGAGGGCCGGTAATTAGAATATTCTGGAGAGGTGAGCCCTGCTGGAGCTGGCAGCCAAAAAGACTGATCTCTTTCTCTCCCCTTTCCCTCCGTCTGACTTTGCTGCGTATTATTTCTTTCCTCTGTCAGGAGGGCTCGGACGCAGAACAGACAGAAAAACAGCTGTCTGATGACCAGACTCTCTACGGATGTCTCTCACTCTTCTTTGTGTGAGTGCACACCATATATCTGTCTCAGATGAGCTGTTCAGAGCTTCTGTGCCAGCAAATAAATATAATCAATCTCCCATTTACATACAAATAGGCTTCTTGCCTTCATCCTAATAATCTTCATGGTATCCTCAGATAGGGGAAATAATATTCACTTCACATATTTACCATTAGATGGCTTTATTGATTGTTGTTTTTTTTTTTCTTCTGCCAAAATTTTTCCCACTTCATTATATTATAGGATATTGAAGGCATGTAGGGCTGACACGACACATACTCTTCATTACTTCCTGCCGAGGGACGATTATAGTTATTGACATTGTCACGTCTTTCCCCACTCATCATCTGTTCTCGTGGCTTACTCGTTGTGCGATCCAGGAAGTTCTGTGTGTGTGTGTTCTGAACATTATCTTGGCCGATTAATGGGTGTAAACTACCGGGGCGCAGGCATGACTTGTGTGGCTGCGTGTCAGTATTACGGCTCATTCCACTTTGTGTCATGTCAATGATGAGGGTGACCGGCGGGGCCCTGACTGGGTGTCAATCCCACTTTGGACAAACAACCCTTCTGTCAGCGGGATCACAAGTGCCAGGGGAGTCCAACACATCCATCATACACAGAGAGACAGGACAGGAAGCCAGGAGATGAAGACTTAAAGCAGAAAAAAAAAAACAATATAATTTTGATTAATTAAATATATTAAGGGCCGATATATATATTTCATGCCAGAGCTTTCAACTAAGGTCATCTGAAGTTCAAAAATAACACCTCATGCAAACCACAAGCTGTTATGCTCAAAGGATGACTTTCATCAACTACCATCTTACAATTCAGCTCAATATCTACAAAACTGACTGACTTACAGACATTCTTCTGTTGGCTAATGTTGATTAGCAGTGGTGCCCAACTTGAATTGGACTCCAAAAGTTAACCAGCTGTTGATGTACTTGCAATGGTTACTTTCTGAGAGTTTCATTAACATCTGTCTACTGGTTCATGAGATATTTTGCCAACAGACAAACAGATTGACTTTAACAGTTAATGCTAAAGATTTAGGCAAATCTTACAAACAGACAAGGGCAAAAACATTGTCTCCCTTCGCCTTTCAGCAGCGGGTGATGATAAAACTAAAAACTATTGACATGATATTGATTTTATCACCTTCCTTGGTTAAAAAAAGACATCATAAAGTAGCACTTGTTACAGAGTTTCTTGTAAAAAGTGTTAAAGTGTTTCCTCTAAATTGACACTCGACAATCTGTTAAGTTTCTAAACAACAAAGATGGAATCTCACCTTCCTTTCAATCAGTAATGCAATGTTGCAGAAGAACTAAGGGTTCAAGTGACAAACATCACCACATCATAAACTCGGTAATAAAACAACTGCTGTTAACACACTCAGTAATGAGCAATTTAGCTGTGGCAGCTATTCTCGTGGACCGCTATCAATAACAACATCTGCTCGCCAAGTTGATCGTTGGAACACAACTTGTCATGTAATGAACTTGTCACTCGTTAGTGTGATTACTTTCACAGACAGGACTCGTACACTTGGCTGAATCATGTAATTTCTTATGTTTTCAAGCATTAGAGGAAACGGTGAAGGTATTAAGTTACGTTTTCCCAATATCCCCAATCAGCCATGTTAATTAGTCCTTAATGAGCATTACTGACTCACTAAAGAACATTTTGGGGATTGTGTGGCGCTGCGCTGACAGAGAAATCAAACGCCATTCTGTCAATAACTTTCAGCCATTTCTGAATTTGTTCCATTAGATTAACACCACAAGTAAACGAAACGTTGTCACTAGCTGTTCTTCCAAATGCAATTAAGTTGAAGATCAATTGATTTGAGTTAAAGCTCTTGTTCCAAGTTGACTGCAGAGGCTGAGTACACAAAGTATTTCATAATTAAAGGCCTAGCATTCCTTGAAGGAATGTATATCCCCTGCTGCCCTTCATGCTTAAGTTTTAAACTAAGATGATTTTATGTTGAAAAATGCCTTGTGGCTATTTTGGTCAAATCTTAAACTTAAAAATAAAAGATCTTGTGTAGTTTGTTACTGACCCTCAGCTACTACCACATCAAATTTTAGCTCAATATCTGTAAAATTACCTGAGCTACAGCCTTTTTAAGGTCGATTAGCTGTGGCGACCATTGTGAATCAGGTTGACTCCAAAAGTTAATCAGTTGTAGATTCAGTGATAGCTTTCTGAGAGTATTAATAAAATGCTTTCAGTGGTTCAGAACATATTTTGCTAACAAACAACCAGGGCCGACTGCTAAAGTTTTAAACAATTACTTAAAGCGGGGTATAGGGGAAGAAAATGAAAAAAAGCACTCTACACTTATTTTTAAGTCCATTTTATTTGTTATTCTCTTATACAATTGTGGGGTTTTGTTTTTTGGGTTTAGTTTTACTGTTTACTATTTTAGAAAAAAAAATCTGATCTGCTACTGTTACTTCATTGTTATTATTTGTCTGTTGTAAATCTGCTCATTGACTCGACGTGCCTTAATGTCTTGTCAGGAAATTAAAAAAAAAAAGTTTAAACAAAAGATCTTGCGCAATATGCAGCATTCACATCATGTGTCGGGACTGACTCCCAGCTACAACCACATCAAACTGTGTTAGCAGCTGTGTTATAACCATTGTCTGCCTTAAAGGTCATTTAGTAGTGGTGGTCATCTTGAATCAGGTTGACTCTAAAAGTTAATCAGTACATTTACATCCAGCGGCTTTCTGAGAGTTTCATTAAAATCTATCCAGTGGTTCATGACACATTTTGCTAACAAACAGGGTTGTCCCCAGCAGTTAAGACAAAAGTTCAAAACAAAAGTCTTGCTTAATGAGTAGCGCACAAAGTATATGTTGGAGGCGAGTCTTGACTACTACCACACTAAATTTAGGCAAAATATCTGTAAAATTGATGGAGTTGTATCTATTAATGTATTCGCTAGGTCATTGGCTTTCATTAAAATGGGTAAACTCATTCATGAGATATTTTGCTAACACAACAGACAAACGAACAAACACAGACAAAGGCGATTACAGTATTGCCCACCTTTCCTAGTGACAAGCAGTAAACATGTATAAAAGATATTTAAGTCTGCCTGTTACTTTCTAGGGACTGGATCAGTTTAAAAACTGTTGGTGCTACTGTATCATAATTTTTTGGTGGGATGAAAAGGAGTCAGAATCAAAGTTATCGCAGCGTGCATGCACGCCTTCAAAAAAACAAAGAGCCGGTGCTGAAAGATCATCAACAGGCGCTGACAAAGTGGTGCAATTAAGATGACTTGGAATCTGACAAAATGTTTGTCTGAGGTGTAAACACACAAGTCAACAGTTTGGAAGATGTAACGAGAAAACAGCAGCAATAGATCATAGCGTTTAACAGCTTGTCAGAATCAAACGAGATCATTAAAAATGCTGAAATTCCAAGGAGATTAGACTGCTGTTATGAAAAAAAGTGAGCTGCAGAGGTAGAATTTAACAAATGCAATAATCTGTTTGGGAGAATGTGGGACGATTTACCTTCTCATCTCCAGACATTATCATCGATGGCAACACCCCACCTGAAGAGGAAGAAAAAATAACTAATTAACAAAAACTGTCCTTTAGAAATTATGATGGAACACCACTGAAAAATACATATGTTCTTTGAAATCCCTATATCAGCAGAATTACACACACACACATATATATATATACACACAACATATACTTTTTTTTTTTAAAGAGTATATTTAATTAAAATGATAACTCTATTCTCATTTTTCAAACTCTCATATCCTGAGGGCCAATTGGGATGAGTGCACCCCCCTCCCTGTCCTCCTCCCATGCAGCTGCAGCTTCTCACTATCAGTCCGTCTCCTCTTCCCCATCTCTCCTTCTCTGTCTTTCCCTCACCCCACTGTGGCTCAGTGAACTGCTCCTACAGCAATATCCCATCATTACCATCTCCCCAGCTGAGCTTCAGCCAGCCATTATCATGCAGGATTATTAATCTTCTTGTCTTATCAACTTGCAAATCACAAACCATTGTGCCTTATGGCGCAGTTTGGGGCGAGCTGTTCTTCATTTTGTAGGTCCACCTAGCCGGTGAGTCTTTCAGATCACCTTACGAGTGTCACTCTCTCACGCTGTTGTCCGGTCTTGCCGCTCCGTTGCACCAGAAGGGAAGTGCTTCATACTCACTCTTTCACCAGCAGGTTTCACTCTTCTAATTTACGCTCGAGACACTGCACACTTCAATATTTTAGAAGCTTTGACCGGTATATGTGATTTTAGCATTGCTGATAAGAAAACCACAGTTCCAAAATCAAATATGAATTTTTATCAGAAATTTGCAGTTTCGTAGAGTAGAAATCACAATTAGGTTTTAAAATCAAATGTGAAATTTTACCCATGACCCACCCGTTCTGAAAGAAAATTAAAAAAAAATTAAAGAAATACCACTAGGAGTGTCCCAGAGTCTTTTTATCGTCAGAGTTTATTTTGAAAGGATTATGAAGTAGAAACTGTGGTCAGGGGAGAGCTCAACTTTACTGCCAGAATAGAAGTATCCCCAACCCCACATTGAGCCATTGGACCAGTAAAAATAAAATAACGTAAACTAAGCTCTACTGTTAGCAGAATTAGCTATAACATCTCTGGACCAGAAGACTGTTTCATTTGAGAGTTTTTCAGCTTGAAGATATGAGATGAGTAAACTTTAATGCACAGCAAAACCCAACCATGTGGATATAGTCATTTTTGAAACAAAATCATGTAACAGGCAACAGTCCTAAATCATAAAGCATCAACTGAGATGAGCGTTCGCTGAAACACTTTCTCTGTTTTTACACAGTCTGTTGTTGCGCTGACACTTGTTGTGCTATATTAATTAACCCTGCATGAGTAAAAGACGAAATAAATAGGTGTGTTGTGAGAAACACTCGAATTGCTGCAAGTTGGTCTTATGTATGTAGTGGTGGCTGGTGGTGATGGGAGGTTAGATGGGACTGGTACAATTGGAGCAGGTGGGGGACATTTAAAATTCAAAGAAAAACCTAATAATTGCCAGACAAATTAGAAAATTGTTTTTGTCTGAAATGCACATGTCAAACAATAACAAACAATTTCAATGCCACACTTAAAAACTGATAACATTTATATAACGTTATATATATAACTTTCTGCTTTTACTTACCTATATTTTTATATTTAGAAATCAGGGCAGCCAATGACCAATTTATAATTCCAATTTGTTGGTTATTGGCTCCTAAACATACCAGTTTCGTACTTCGAGACATTAAAATCACTAAATCTTGAAAAAGAAAAAACAAGGCCAACTGTGAATCAGTCCAAAGTCTTACCTGTGCTAGTTTACTGATAATACAGTTTCAAGCATATATGTTTTTCTCCAAAAGCAACAGTTCTTACCTAGCAAAATAAATTTGTAAGGCTCTGAAAGATACAAATTAAGGCCTTACCGTTTGCCCTGGTAAATATGTCATTGTTCTTTTAAAAGTTAGCATCTCATTCTGGTCAAATTCCTTAGGTGTCTGCCAGTGCTGGACTGAAAAAAGCCCCCTTGCTGTGAAAGGAACCCTTGTTGCAGGAGGCACATTGAAAAAAGAACGTAGTGTCAAGTGTTTAAATGTTTCCACATGTTTCTACCCTTTAATCCAGGTCCAGATGATAATGATTATTTAAAATTGTAAAAATCTAGTTTAATTGGTCTACCTCTAAACAAAACCTTTGAAAATAAACTACGATCTCAACTTTGATCTCTGCTGAAAGGAATCAACAGTGAGCCAGATTAATGTTATTAATGGGCGCGCGTTAACATCATTCTGTCGGATACTGACCCCGTCATCAAGACACACCCATCCACGGCATTCCTATCATCTCTCCCTCTCTTTCTCTTCCTGCTGATATTAGTATTCAAGAAGGGAGGGAGACAAAGAGAGGGAAAGTTGCTTTAAAGACACACCATTGACCCATGATTCTCGGTCTCACTTTAGTTTGCTTTCCTCTGGGGCTGAAATATTCACCCTGGAAATGTGGCGTGGCTCAGGCCAGGCAACTTCAAGAAAAAAAAAAAAAAAAAAACATAAGAAAATTGCTGGGAATGTGTGTTCTGCTTCTTTCTGTGTGTGTGTGCATATCTGAATTTGCATTTCCTTTGAAAACTTTGCATGATAAATCACCATTTTGCCCCATAGCTCATTAAGCACTATACAACAGGTACCAGCCATGAAATATTTAGCAGAAGACAAAGTGTTTCATGTGCTCCTATGGACCCAGCTATTACCCAGCCCTTTCACATAACATCTGCTAAAAACAGCCCATCCTTTGATCTTCATTAATATCATTTGGTTAAATATTTCAAATACGCCTTCATATGTTTGATTAACATCTTTCAGAATTATTCAGTAAAACAGAAATTAGCTCTGAATCTTCAAGTACTAATGATGAAATTACCTTTCCGTCACTTTAAGGCAGGAAAGATTGGTAATTTTCTATTTGATCAGTAATATATGACATTGCATACTGGACACTCCATGAAACTTCATATATCAACTTCCACCCGGCATTCAAATATGTGCTTATAAGCCTTGGGTATTAATATTCGTGATGGGTGTATTTTAGAGCACATTTCAGAGCACTGCGTGCTCGACATTGTAATTTCCAAGCTTATCTAATCAATTCTGCAAGCTCTATCGGCCTCATATCAGGCCTTGTGAAAGAAATCAGCTCAGTAGCACCTTCAGAACACTTATAAATAATGAAAAACAGCTTTTAAAAAGAAAAAAGTGCTTAGGGGAAAAAATGTTGATTAGAAAAGTGTCTTTTATCCACGACTTCAAATCTTTCACATTCCAAAGATGCGGAGGACTCCGGGCAAACCGTGACGAATTAAGTACCCCTATCTGACCAGAAAAAGAGAGAAGTATTAATTTTTAAGATAAAAAGTGCTGACAGCACAGAATGAGCTAGGTAGTATTTGGATATGAGCGGTGAAGATGAGAGACCGAAAGATTACTTTCATCTTGTGTATGGAGTTGTCCTTGAAAACTTCTCTGAACTCCGTTCTGGAGAGCAGCATGTTGCTTTTCTTGGCCAGTCAGTCATTTGGCTTTTTCCGTTTGCCAAATTTGACATGTGAAAATCTGAATTTTACCAAAGTGGTATCAGTTAGATATTTTTTAGCCCCATGTGTAGTCATATTGTCTGAGGGGGAATAAAAAAGTTGAAAAACAAGAGCGAGAAAAAAAATTGAAAACTTTTATAAGGTTAATGTATTGTGTCCTATTTTGTCATGCTAGTGCTATGCAGGGTTAGGTAGAAGGTAGGCTGATGAGAAAATAGAGACTTTTTATGTCCATCTATAAATTAGGACTGGTGGGTTGATGAGCAGTGAAGGAGAGTCGTGTCTTCACTGAGAGAGGGAGTGAGAGAGAAAGCGACTTTGCCACTACAGCAGCAAGATGATACATTACACACATCCACATATCCTTGATGATACACTGAGGTCTTGATGACAGTTATCCAGTTAGGATTCTGCAAAAAAGACTTCTGGGCAATACAGATGCGCACGCACAAATCTGGAAGGCTCTGAGGCCCAAGCGTTTCTCCTCCGGTGAGGATTTGCATTCTGCTCCTGGCAGGTCGACCGACAAATTGCCCAGGCAGCCGCAGGAGATGGAGGCTCTGACCGAGTGGAGAGACGCTCCTCAGAAAGTGTCTCATCCGTCTGATACTCTCTGTGGAGCAACTCCTGTAAGACACCTCCCTTCCAGAAGCGCAGCAGATTGAGGCAAAGAGGCATCTTTTTGGAAACCGGAAGGCCTAGCGGCCATGGCCAAACCTTCTCTCCCTGGGGCCAGGAGGGGCTCGGAGGCCAGTGTCCCCCCCTGAGCTAGCCCTAGGCCAGCAGCCCTGAGGCTATCGTTCACAAATCAGCCCCCGTTTTTCCAAATCAAAGATACCAACTGGGGGAAACTGGCCCAAAGTGCTGCTAAGTAGCTTCAATAATTTACCACCCCAAATTTCATCAGAAAGATGGACTGCACAGAAATTTGACAGAAAAAAAAGGAACCAGAGGACTTGGGCAGCATTTGTCCTGACCACACCAATTTAAAAAACAGCTTCTTGAAAGCATTTTCAATCTTTAATCAACTAATAAAAAGGAATTGCAAAGAAACGTGTTAAAAGTTAAACTAATTAGAAGAATTCAAAGTTATAAATCAAAGTGAATTTATTCTAATTTTACTATTATAAATGATCAACGGTGGTTATTCAGTACTTTTAACAAGATGATGTAAAGACACTTGTGCTGAAACTACTACTCAGCTATTTTTTCAGTAATGCAGTTTATCTTCTTTCATCAAAACATAAAGTTCACAAAAAAAAGTTCAGGCCACAAAAAAGAGCTTAATCAAAATTAAGATTGAACCTGGTCAGCCCTCAGTATCTGAACTAACTCAGTATAATTTAGGAAAGTATATCCATTTGAGATCACACGAAAGCTGTCACATATACTTCAAGGTGTTTAGAATATTTATGGGGGTCTAATTGGTGCTCATTCACCCTGACCCAAGTGCTGTGATTGCCTTCCTGTGTTGCAAGACAAATAACATTGTGATTTGTTCTACTGCATGCTCGTAATTCAGCATCAATGTTTTTCACATCCTAAAGGCACACTAAAACAGGGCTAGAGAAAGTTTGTGAATGTGAAGACACAAAACTAAATATTCTTAGAAGAAATACAAAAAGGTAGTTAGGAATAAGTGGGTAACAGGCGGAGCGAGTAAGAAATAAGGAGGGACAGGAAAGGAAATGAGAGAAAAATGCAAGGTAACCTACAAAGTGTCAATTTTTCCCTACATAGTTGCCGGTCTCTCAGGCGCTACACAGAGGTTTAACGGGTGTGAGTGTGTA
Organism: Kryptolebias brasiliensis; assembly: GCA_028566095.1. Classification (NCBI taxonomy): domain Eukaryota; kingdom Metazoa; phylum Chordata; class Actinopteri; order Cyprinodontiformes; family Rivulidae; genus Kryptolebias; species Kryptolebias brasiliensis. The sequence goes on from JAOXNZ010000074.1 coordinate 14,308,784, forward strand.
TGTATTCAGTAGCTACAGTATGTACATTCTCAGCCTCCCCCTTGTGTTTGTTGTCACGCCGCCCTCTGTCCCCTTCCTTAATGAGGCTGGACGCGTGGCTGCTTCAGCACCTGCCATGGGTGGCCACAGGGTTAATCCCGCTTGGCTTCCTCTCTCACTTCGTCCTTCGTCTCTCTGTCTCTCTCTGCGCTATGCCTCTGGGCTGCTGACGGCAGCAGGAGCTGCACGAGAGAAGGCCGATGAAGAGGGGAGGGGAGGTGACAGGAGGCGCAGATATCCTGGGGTATCCCACCTTCTCCTGCCTCCCAGCACAGCAGAATGAGTTGTACCAGACACTGCTGGGTACCTGACAACTAAACTCCTTCATAAATTACCAAATGAAGATTGATTGTGCTCACCTCGCGCTTCTTTTGTGTCACTGTACAGGCAGATGAACACTTAGGCAGGGACATCATTTACGTGTTCGCAACCAGAGAGACATACTGTATAAGGAAACACACAAACAGGCAAGACAAGTCTCAGCTGCCTATGCTTGTTGTCAGGCTTAAGGTAGAAGTGATTTGCCTACTTCATGCTCCACCAGATAGATCAAACAGTCAGTCAAGTGGGTAGGCACCTGGTCAGTCACTCTAACTGGTGATGCAGAATCCATTACAGATCCTGTCAGCAAGGCCAAAAAAGACTGTATTATTTGTGGAGGGGCAAAGCATCCAAGACAACGCCAACAAAAGTGTTTGTGCCTTCAAATTTAAAAAGAATCCACGAGTGCCAAATACACAAGAAGGCTCATGCAGACACAAACAAAGGCAAATGTTAAAATGTATTATTTGTGCATGCATGACTGACCTTAAGATCAACATATGGTGTCCAGAATGCAGCATCCTTCTTACCCAAGTGCATAAAAGGAGTGATTTCAATGGAAGGACCTGAGTCATTCACCTAAGATTGATGCCTCTCTATTTAACATAAAAAGCTCGTCTATATCAACCTGCCCCGCCCATCAGCGTCTTGCACGTTCCAACCATACAACCATCCATTTAAGCAATATGTCCATGACACACAGACACACAGTTAATTGACTTGAGAATTCACAATCAGAACGTAGTTTCTCATTCTCTGTTCTCTCTCTCCCACACACGCACACATCCACCAATATCTCAGACCTTTTTTTCCCATTCCAGGAACAGTAACCTTGGCTTGTAAGTTGCTTACTCAACAGACCTTGTTATGGCGTGGCAGCTTTACCACTCCTGCCTCTGCTGAAAGGTCAGCACTGTCGCAGCCGATCTCATTTCAACAGGGCGCTGCCCCGTTATGATCGAGCCATTATCATAAGCAGATTCACAAATTAGTGCGGTAAGGGATGATATAACGTGGGCCATGAGGTGCATCGGTGGGTGAATGCACGATTGAAAGTAGGGAAATGAGCAAATGGCTATGGTATACACATACAACAAATTAACCTTGGTGTGAGCTGTCTCAAACACTGACTGTTTTCTGTCTCCTATATCCAGTTTTCGTCATCAACTGTACCAGTAAATTGGCAGTGCTCCAAGAGGAGACAAAAAGCATGAGCAAGAAAAAGGATGGAAGAAAGAGACGAGTGAAACATCTTAACTTACTTCTAAATGGAGACTTTTACACATGTAGACACACTAGAATGACTTGAGGGCCTGTCAGAAACCAGAGAAAGGAGCTGAGTAGAGGAGGAAGACCGGAAAGAAAAGTCAAATAAATCTGACTGATATTCTCCCGCATTGGTAGGCCAAAATGCCAGACGCAGCGTAAATCATGTTGCGTTGACTGTCCATCCCGGCCGAGCTGACATTACCCCCACCAGCTGTCTCAGCTTTACGACTTGGCCAATCATCCCATCAAGAGGCACGGGTGCGGAGATTGATGTTTATTCAAAATCTTCCGACATATTTCAGTTACACAACCAGCAAAAGAGACACTTATACATTAGGCCAGCCCTGCTAAATGAACCCCAGATAATTTAATGTGCCATACAGACGATAGAAGGCAATGAAGAAGATTTTCATTTATCTCTTTTCCTATTTCTAAAAGTACCCACGAAAGTTTAGAGAGGGTCAAGATCACAGGTCCTAATGGTTGGCATGCTTTAAAATTATTCTTAAATATTAATACTGTGCACATTTGATTTCCACACAGTTGCTCTAATATATCATAAAGGCCACCCATTTAGACCTTACAGGCTATATGTGTGGGGTCAGATTCTTTAGGTGTGCAGCAATGATAAAACCAGTTATGATTCTGGCAGTGAGTCAGTAATGTTTAAAAGTCTATCCATGAGGAACAGCATTTTTCTTTTCTTAAAGGTTGTCACCGTCAGTAGAAGCAGC
>JAOXNZ010000074.1:14319585-14331598 GCA_028566095.1 Kryptolebias brasiliensis
CAATCCCTGCCAGGATCTTACATGAGCATCTACATTCATTTACCTACAGCAATTGCCCACATATTCATCATTAAAAGTGCTGGTTAATTTCGTGAGTGTTTTGTTATAAAGTCAATGGTAATTAAGTAGTGTGCTAATGATAAATGCATGCAATATAAACATGTAAGAAAGTGGAGAAATTCCATGGTTTGCTAACCATGACAGATGTGTATTTCTCTTTTTGATTCCAAGCAGTTGGGGCTTTTTATGAATGAGAGGTGAAAGCCAAAATTCACCATCAGTCTATTTGACTAGCTCATATGAGGGCTCTTGAAAGGTAACACTCTAAAACAATTGTTTAATCATACGTGACACAAGCATAAGTACAAAGTTAGGTTCTGACTCATGACAGAGCGCATGAAGTACTTGCTGACCCTGCTATATTTAACAGAAGACCCACAGGGCGTGTTTCACAGTAAACAGTAAATATATTTTAACTTGTTCAGGTACTTTTTGAGATCTTAACTATTATGTACCTGGCAGTACCAGTTACGTATCAGGTAGACCTATTCTAGGTAGGTACTAGGTAAGTACCCAGTAAACGCAAAACACATATAAGGAAGGTACCAGGTACATACCAGGTGGGTACTAGGTACATAACACGCAAGTATCTGGTACAAACCAGGTAAGTACCAGGTAGTTACCATGTAGATACCAGGTATAAACCACATAAAGACCAGGTACCAATCAGGTACATAACAAGTGAGTACCCAGTATGTACCAGGTAAGCACCCAGTAAGTAACAAGTAGGTTCCAGGTATGTACCAGGTAAGTACTTGGTAAGTAACCAGTAAATTTCCGGTACATACCATATAGGTACCAGGTACATACCAGGCTGTATTATATATTGCTACCGTATCTAATTTTATTTCTACTACAAGTATATTGTGTACATTTAGAATCTCTGTCAAGAAACAATGAACTGCATTATACTCCCTCCCTGTATAGGAAGGACTTTAGTGTGTCCCAGTGATTTAAGCTAACATGGCAAAGCTCTGCGGAGTGTGTCATTTTCACCTGCTGACAGCAAGCATAAAGAAAGGAGCGAGAAAGAGGTACTGATAGGGAAAGAGAAAGAGTGAGACAAAGAGAAAAAAAAGGAAAAAGACGGCTCATCCCTGGTGGTGCAGCACTGCACTGTGGTCTACCTTTCTGTCAGCAAAGAGACAGAAGAACGCCAGGCCAATTAATCAAAGTCAGATGTGGCTGGATGCCTGAAGTCACTCATGATCCCCCTGTTGCCCCTCCCTACACCCACTACAACATGCACACAAACACGCCACACACACACAATTCATGTATTTCTGTTTCAAAGACAGAAAGTGTCTCCAGAAAACTTGAACACACACTTAGAAAAGAACAGACACATGCACATTCCTGCACATGCAGACAGTATTTCCGCTGCATGACACACTAATATTTTATTACTACACTTCTGGGAATCCTCGGTGCATGCTGTTCTTATATTGACCATAAACTGAAGCATTAACCTTCAAACAGCCCTTTAAAGAAGTGGGGATCAGCACAAGGTCCTCACATATAAAGGATTTTACTCATCTTTATATTGTGGTAGACACCTGGTTTCACCCCCCCCCAACACACACACACACACACACACACACACACACACACACTGACACCCACCAACCCATCCTTATCAAGTAACACTGGAGTCATCCCACCAAGTGAGAGTTGAGTTTAGTCCTTTCAGTGAGATGTAAATCAGTGATACCTCATTCCCCTGTGACCCCAAAATGCACAGATCATCTCCCTCGCTTCTCCTTAAATTTGTCAAAGTGGCACTTTTGCTTAAAAGCCAGTTTAAGAAACAGCACATTTAAGATTAGAGGCATTGTGTCGGCTCTTGATGTCTCATCAGATACAGTGCTCACCTTCTCACTTTTTTTTTTCCTCTATGGGACTCTCATCCTCATGACAACAGAAAGACACATAGATGAGTCTTTACATCGAACAAAAGCATTTTAAGCATTTGAAAATCATTTCTCTTGCGAGCTATGGTACATTTGCATTAACAAATGTTTTCTTTTTTTTTTCTTTCTTCGTTTAATTGCACATATTGTGATCATTATCAATGCAACCATAACAACTGACTTGGCCAGTCATTCCAGTGCATCTAGCGACAATAAAACGTTGTTGCATTTATGGTTTTGTATGAATAATAAGAAAAAGAAATGTCACCAATTTTGTTGTATCTTAACAACAAAATTGTTAGGTGAATTTTAAAAGACTCAAAAAAGTGACGTGATCCTTTAACGTATGGTGGATAACCACGATGCCACATATTCAGACAGCACTTAATTTCTTTCTTTAAATTAGAGAGTGCTCTTGCCAATGGCCGTTTTGGAGCTTTTGCCTTTCGATGCTTTCTAACTCAAGTCTAACATTAAATTTTCTCATGGCTTCATTTTGTTTATATATGACAGAGCAGAAACAGTCTTATTGGGTTTTGTAAGTCTGGTGAATATATCCAAAATACAAACACTGTGGAAACTCCCTCCATGTGCTCTCTGAGCTGCTTAACTTCAATACAAGCTAAGACCATTTGTTACATTTTATACCCATTTCTGGGGTACTTTTACAACTTAGAAGTATATACACAATTTTTTGTTTGTTTTTATCTTTAGTTGCCCTGACAGAGGAGTTCAGGTTGGTGGACATACCAATTACCACTGACTGCAAGTTGCAGTTTAAAAGAAATAATGTTTGACCAAACTACACGTGGACGATAAATTCAAGCCAATTGATACATCGGCTGAATAAAGAGGGTCATTTTTGCAATTCTTTCAAAATAATTGGCATTGGCCACACCTCAGTACTACAAAAGGCACATAGTGTTGTGCTGCATAGTGTTGTTTCATGTGACACTATATCCTTTTATTAATGCACTTCCAACAATGGGGGCACCTTTTCACAAAGAGGGGTGTTTTGTAGTACAACACAGGTAAAACAAGCAAAACCCAAACTGTTTTAATCGCTTTTATCTTCCTTCTATATCTTTCCATCTTTTCTCATTCATGTCCTTACTCTTGCTCCTCCTTTTTTACTTTTCTCACTCCCCTCCCGCCCTTTGACGAAAAAGGCAGATGAAGCTCTAATGGAGTCTATGGGGAGCCAGCATTTACCACATCTGAAGCAAACAGGCAGGCCTCCTCTGCTTTCTGTACCATTGAGGGCCTCGCTCTCACTCCCTCCATGCTCCTTTCTATTAACACCATCTCCAACAGCTTCTCCTGCTGAAAGCCCTCGATTCTCCACCGCCCGCCCCACAGAGCCTTGCTAGCCAGTCCGAGTTCTCTACAACTCCTCTTTGATGTGTGCCAATGTTCAACATGCTGCCTTCTTTTGTCAAGGCACTTCTGAGACAACTGAGGTAGACAAAGATAACAGCCCACATCACACTTGTGGAGACTACTTCTCATTGTGGATGTAATAAATAAAAAAGAAAAACTTGAAGAAAAACCATATTGGCTGTGACAGCAATCCACAATCCTCAACAAGAGAACCACCAATGTGGATGTGTGTTCTTCCCAGAGCCCCTGCGTGAATACAGCCAACTGTTGTGCATGGATCAGTGATTTAAAAGCACACAACTTTTACTTAAATCATTCAGATAATGCTGGATAACAATAGCAAGTGAATCTGACATCAACCCACTCTAGACAGAGTGGGGCTGTGCAAAACAGACAATGACCTTTAAAAGACAATATGCTAATAAATAGCCGTGGCGAGGGCCTCGGCACTCCAGACAAAGGGACCTTGGGAAACCGGCAGAGTTTTAATCAGGTGCAGCTCTTTCAAAAAGAGCCCGTGGCCACATAATTGATCCCAAAAGGTATGTCCCCACGCAGAACCTTGGGATGCCGTTCCATTACTATAAAGAACTAATAGCGCTCTTTGTTTTGCTCTCCGGGAGGATGGGGAGATTTAAAACTATTGTATATTCTTGTGCCTACAAAGGCCAAAAATGGTAAGCATTTTAATGATGAAAATGTTTTGATGTCTTACACCTCCTGAATATGGAAGAAGGCCGGGTGTGTGTTTTGCCCCTCTAGTGACAGATGCATAGGCAAATAGCCTGGAAAAGATGAAAAAAACACAAAAAAAGTCATATGTGTTTGCAGAGGTTTGTGGACATAAGGTGGAAGGGAAAAGTGCCCTCCTCGGGTAAATCTACACTTGCTGCTGCAGCCGTTTTGCCTCAAGTGGTGAGAACAAGGCACCGTATTAAAATTATATCAGCATTTCTGTCACTTACTTAGCAGAGTAAGCACAAATGTATATGCACAGTTTCTCTCACAACCACTTATATAGTGTCTTGACTTATTCCAGGGCAAGTATACAATGTTGCTCCCAAGTTGAAAAGAGATACCAAATGCTCCATTACATGTAACACACAGACATAAAAAAGTTTAGAAAGGAGAGAAGATTTACTTTCTCTCTCCTCCTTCACTTATGAAAGCTGCCACTGATTTAGCGATAAAGATGAGATAAATGAGTGTGGAGCCTGCCAGTGGTTTCAGCGGACTGCCAGAACGCCTTTCCCATGTACGGTTAGTCAAAGCTTTTGTCTGCCACCGCAATGTAAACACATGTGAACTCTTGGCAGGAGAAAACACATCTTGGCTAAACTATGGTTTATACTGATTACAGACTTGCAGATGTTGCAAAATCTGCTGAAGAAAAACATCACATGAGGAGGGATCCTCTAACTCCCGGTTGTCAGGTGAAACCGCAGTGGCCTGCTGCTGCCACTGCCGAGTCTGGTTACATTGGCTCGAGCGTAAAGCTGTGATCTCTTGTTTAGAGAAACAGCACAATTTCTACGCTCAGTTTAACAGTTTTGAGATGAAACTCCAGACAGAGGTGGTTTCTAAATTTGCTGTTTTGATACCGTGTGCATTAGTGGAACCGAACAAGCCTTTCTTGTTCAGCTAATGCACAGGGGTGGAAAAAAACATAGCACGCTGTGGTTTTAAATGTCGCCAATCTACACTGGAAGTGATCTTTGGAAAACAAATCAGGTAATTGCATTACACTCTCCAGCCATAAAGAGATCATCTTTCCCAGCTGGATAAACGCAACATACGCAGCACAAACATCAACTTAAACGTGAAACATTATACCGATCAAAAGCATGATACCTCAATTTATTCCCTGGAAGTTCAGGATAAACACTGAGAAAAGAGCAGTACAAGAAATCAAAAGTATTTTTCAGTGCGGATCTGAGCCCTGAGCTCAAAGCCAGCAGTGGGAAACAGAGTCCAAACATTAACGTTTCGATTTGGAATAACAGTTAAATGAATCCAATCAAATTACCTCCTCCAAGAACAGTCAAGACTCAGGCATGCTTGCAGCTTAATTCTTCCAACTTGAGTAAGTGGTGTAAAGCTTAATGAATATCACACGCCAAACATTTTGGACCAGGTCGACGGCTAAATGTTTCCTTAATTGTCAAGAAAATTAATGGACAATAGAGGCTTTCTCACAATTTTCAAATTACCAACGGCTCCTTTAATTGTCAGATTGAAAATCCAAGGACAGAGTCGTCCTACAATGTCTCCATCACGCTAACATAACGTCTTGCCTCCAAACCATCCCATAAAATCCCATTGCTGCACTTAATTGTTCAATATGAAGCCAAAGCATCTGAGGTAATTCGAATGTCTTTCTCCGATGAATATGTGCAATTGTCCTCTTTCCCTATTCTAATTTAATGCCATCTGGGGAAGGTGATTGGCTCTGTGTTGCCACTGCTGCCAACTGGGGTCAGCCTAACCATCAAGCGCTGTAATTGAGTAGTTAGTGGCAATTTTCTCCCCTAATTTCCATCTGCGAAATCCAGGCCTGGCATGGCAAATAGCACATTACACAGGCGCGATTGTGGCAAAGTGTAATAACATCGTTTCCACAGTTTGAAAACTTCCTCTGAACAAATGAGAATACATGTCATTTTGAAAACTGCCTCCTTCCCCCTGAACTCCTTCCTTGATCTCACACACACAAACATGCTGGGAAACACACATTGCGGGGCTGAGATGCAAAATAAAGAATCTGGCGACGTCCCATTAACATACAGATAATTAGCTGCTCAAACTGCAGCCCAGCCCTTTAACACCCTAATCCCCTGACAAAGCCTTTGACTAGCTTTATCGGAAAACACCATGTTGACGCAGACACAGCTCTTAGGAAGCCATCTTGTTTGGCTTATTCACCATGACATGCTTCTATCAAGGCAAGATGAAGGAGGCACTGATTTATGTGGGTGTAATCCATAACCAATGCCATTTATTGTGTATTTTCTTGGAGGCTAAAAAGCCAGGGTGGAGTTCTAAACTAATGGAGCAGCAGGTTTGAACACTTTGGGCTGAGAGATTTATGGCGATCGTAAAGCAACGTCAGGGACAAAGAAGAGTGGAAATATGAGTCGTACATCTAATGGCTTTCAGTTATCACAGAATTTTACACAATGCAAAACACACAGACGCATACAACTTCACACAAAAGGAGGTTATATTACCATTTTATCACATTGGACGCACGTGCTTTATTCAAATTCTAATGATCTTGCTTTAGAAAAGGAATGAAATTAAGAAATTGTTATTTGGAGCAATACATTAAGCGCTGCGGACTTGAGACGGGATTTTCCCACTAACATAAATTCAATTTTATAACTCCGGATGGAAAGACTCCCTGCTTTCCACCACCCCCCCCCCCCATCTCTTCCCTTTCGTTTTTAAACATTTTGTAATTACTGTGACGCAGTACATCAAAAGCGAAGTAATAATAGTTGTAATTTAATCTATTCATACAAGTCATTTTCATAAACTCCTGCCTCTCCCTGCTTAATGTGCATTTCATTCATTATTGATCATGCCTTGATGATGTGGTAATGACAACGGCATTGTTTTTTTTCCTCCTTTTTCTTAAATGTAGACCTAGTGATTCAGGGTTTTCATTATAGGGCAGCACACCAGGCCTCTGGATTATGAAGGGCAAACAAAAGATAATTAACATGAAGAGGGATGCAGAACAGTTATCCCCTCCCAGAGACCCACCAGGCGCTACCATCACCAGCACCCATTCTCCCTCAAAATGGGCCTGGGTCTTTGTGCGCGCTGTCTAGCTCCCCTTCAGTCAAACAACATCATTACTGAGTGCTATTTTTTCCTCCTTTCAATCCATCTCTCCATCAACTCTCTTCTCGCTGATTCTATTTTTCTCTGACGGGCGATCCAAATTGGACAGGATCCTCCTTCAGGTCGGACTTGTTTGAAATGGGAGACTGAAACTCAATGATTTCCTCGCACCACATAATGTTTTTGAGTAAATGACAGCTGGAAAGTGGCCTCGTTGCCTTTAATTCTTCAGATTTCAGGACAGCAGATAGACTGTAGCGACTAAGGAGAGCTTTTGGTTTTTGGAACGCTATCAAAAAACCACCAGAAGAAAAGGCATAATGTGTAAGCATAATTTCACAATAAAAGAAACCGGCAAAACATTTGGAAGAATGAACAAGAGAGCTTTTTTTCATATCAGTAAGAATGATTGGTGATGTAAAGTGATGTATCACAAATTTGCATGTTTGCACGTCACAAAAGGGTACGAATATTTATTGGAAATCCATAAACTAAACTAAGGAGACATTTCTCACTGTTTGTTGTATTTCCCTTCGAGTTCAGGCACATTTCTATCTATTGGTTTCAACCAGTCCTCCTGTCCGCTGACCACGCTCGCTCCGTCCTGCCACATAACCCACGATAGTCCGTGACAGACTACTTGCAGTGAAAGCCAAGGAGTTTTTTTATTAAGGAGTAGGGACAGCATTCATTTTTTAAAACCTCCTCAATAAAATATCATACGGTCGCTCCACATTCCTCAGAATTATAATGACATGAATATTTAAATTTAAATGCATTCTGAGCACGCCGGTTTTCTCTTCTTCACTACAGCATCAGATCTCATTTTCTACTTAAGCTCCTCCATCATGTTTATGCATATCCACATGCATGATACATATCTTTTTTTTTTTAAAGCTCCTTAATGCAGGCCTGATAATTTTGCTTGACTTTAATGGGGAATGACTCCTCATTGGCACGCTTTTTCTCTTTAAGACAAAAATAAAAAAATATGATCAAATGCCCCTTTCATGTGGAACAGAGGCCGCGTTTGAAACTTCCCACTCCCTCTTTCTCTCCATTGCCTCGGCTGCGAGTAAATAGATCAAAAAAAAGGAGGCGCAACTTTATATTCTAGTTTTGAAGCATTCTGTAATTGGACGCATTTAATTGATATCCCTCAAGCTCGTAATTATAATGCAAAAAGAACGAGAAGGAAACACATTCCTTTATCACAGCCATGCTATTTCGCTTCTTTTTTTAATGAATGAATAGTTGATTAAAAAAAAAGACAAAGTAGTATGACAAAAATGAGAGAGAGGTAAAGTTTGTGATGCTTTTTAACAAAAGAATGGCAAGTAGTGATTGATAATTTTACCACGTATCATTATGTTGGATAACAGAGCCCCTTATGAGGCTGGAGTGGACCCTAGTGAGTTTAGCTCTTGGGGAGCTCGTAGTCTGATCTCTCCTCCTCCCTGACAAGGAGCTATCACTGATGGAGACGGAACAGAGCGCAGATGAAGACATCTGCAAAATGTCAGTTCTGTTGAAATCTGTTGGACTTTATTATGAAAAATGACAACTTTTTTGTCTTTTTTTCTTGGATGATCGTGTCCACATGTGACACTGCAAATTATTATCAATACAAACTCATAAATTCTACATACAGAGCATTTCAAGCAACAATGCATTTGATTTTAATGTTTAAAAGACATGATTAAAGGATTAGACTTCCTCAAAGAAATGCATATTGCCCGCTGCTTTTCATGCCAAAAAACAAACTAAGAACAAGAGAAGAGATGTAGCCATTTTGGTCAAACCTTGAAAATAACATTATGTGCAATCTTGTGCAATATCGCAAGATGTCACACTCAGAGTATGTATTGTGAATGACTCTCCAATACAACCACATCAAACTTTAGCTCGACATTTGTAAAATTAACTTATAACCATTTTTGCGTTGCATAAAGTTGATTAATTGTGGTGGCCATCTTGGATTGGACTGACTCTAAAAGTTAATGAGTTGTAGATGTGCATCCAGGGAATACTTTCTGACGGTTTCAAAAGATTCTGTCCAGCGTTTTATGTGATTTTTTGCTAACAGACAGAATTTATGTCAAATAGTTAATAGCAAAGTCTTTTAAAAAGATCTTCCACAGTCTGTTAGCACCCTGGATAGGTGTTCAGGATCACTGTCAGCTACTACCAAATCAGATTTTAGTTCAATATTTGTAAAACTTAATAAATTACAGCCCTTTTTTTTAAAAAAAAGTTTGTTGGCTGTGGCAGCCATCTTAAATTGGGTTGGATCCAAAGGTTAATCTGTTACAGATGTGCATCCAATGTTTATTTCCTGAAAGTTTTTTTTAAATCCATCCACTGGTTCATAAAGTATTTTGCAAACAGAAAAATAGTTTTCTCCAAATAGGTAATGGTAAAATAGTAAACAAAGGTCTTAGACAATTGGTTAGCTCTCAGAATACGTGCTGGGGAATCAGTTTTAGCTACTACCACACAAAATTTGAGCTCAATATCTTTACAACTGATTGAGTTATACCCACTTTTGTTTTTTTTTAATTCAGTTGGCTGTGACAGCCATCTCGAATGGGGTTGACTCCAAAAGGTGATCAGTTGTAGATTTGCATCTAGTGAGTAGTTTCTGGAAGTTTCATTCAAATTTGTCCAGTTGTTCATGAGATAGTTTGGCAACAGGCACACATGGGCAAAGACATTATCATCCATCTTTGCATTTGGCAGAGGGCAATATATATGAAATGAGTCCATTCATGTGTTTCCATTTCTAGTTTGCCTAAAAAAATGTTTTTTATGCCTGACAACCTGTTGAGCAAAAGAGTTTTCAGCTACCCAAAAAAAAAAATCTTATCCGCCTGTCAGTGTGATTCACTCTCACTGAAGTGCCAGAGCTGTCGAACTCGAGTGAGACGAGGGAAGATGGGGAGGTAAAAATTACGGACGCGGCACCTATAGGATTCAGTCAGAGCTGTCACGCATACAATATGCAAGAGCCAAATGACTAAACGGGCCTACATGTACAAATGTGTCTGGACTTCATTTACACTCTTCCCCTCCGCGATGACTAATCTCTGTCTTTTTCCATGTGCCTCCAAAAAAAAAAAAAGAAATTATGCAATGCAATGACAAGTGACCAAAATGGAACACTGAGGCAAGTACAGCCAACTTTATTATCACCCGCTGCTGAGAAGCGAAGGCAGACAATGTTTTTGCCTGTCTTTATGTATGTCTGTCTGTCTGTCTGTTAGCATGATATTTCATGAACCACTAAACAAATTTTACCAAAACTTTCAGGAAATAATCACTGGACGTACCTCTATGTGTGATTAGCTTTTGGAGCCAACCCAATTCAAGATGGCCACCACAGTCAACTGACTTTAGAAAACACAAAAGTGGCTACAATACAGTACATTTGTCAAATACAGTGCTAGAATTTTGTGTGGTAGTAGCTGACAGTCACTCACAACACCTACTCCAAGTGTTACTCATTGTAATTTCTTCTTTTTGTTTTTGCTTAAAACATCAGGATTAACTGTTTCTTGTAAACCTAGTCTTTCTGTTAGCAAAATATCTCAAAAACTACTGGATGGACGTTAATGACGCTTTCAGAAAGTAATCACTGCATGTAAATCTACAACTGGTTAAATTTTGAATTTAATACAATTCAAGAGGGCCTCCACAGCTAATTGATATTAGCCAACACAAAATGGCTATAATTTAAACAATTTCACAGATATTCAGCTAAAATTCTCAGCGAGACACCTCGCAATACCACATGAGGTCACGCATAAAGTTATTTTCAAGGTTTGACCAAATCAGCGACAACTTTGTCATTTCTCAACATAAGACGATCTTAGTCTAAAACTCTGTCATGGAAGACGGCAGGCGATATGCATTTCTTCAAGGAGTGATAGGCCTTTAAATTAATATGACTGGTAAAAAATAAATAAATAAAATCCATTTTGCTTTTTAACTGTCGGGAACAAGAGGAAGAAATTCTAATCTTGGAAGGTGTTCTGCAGGTGTGGCATTAATAGACAACTATAGAGAGTGAAGCATGATGACAAGAGGCTAAAGAGGGCTAAGAAAGACCAAAGAGACAGGATCAATTTCAATCCTCTTGATCCCATGACCCCTAAACCCAGAGTCTCCCAGGGAGTACCAGCAGAGTGCGCCGAGGCTAGGCGACTTTGAAGTTGGGTCTGGGAGGCAGCTACTGTAGACTGGCTAAGGACTGGAAAACACTGCTGTGTGTAACTGTGTGTGTATGCACATGCCCCCCCACTGCGTGTTTGTGCCTGTGGAGAGGAGTGGGAGGGTTTGAGGTAAATGGCGGTAACATGGACACATCCATGTATGAAATGGGAGATGGAGGCAGATGGGGGTACTTGGCATTTCCTGTGCCCGCTTGTTTGTTGGTGCCTAATGAGCTCTCGGACTCCATTAATGAGAGGACTGAATCCATTATCATCATCATTTCAAAAGGAGTCCCTGGCTCTAAACAGCTCCCCACATTAGCAGGACTTACCCTTGTTGCACCGTTTGATCAGTGGAGGCAACAGGGGTGGTCACACACACACACATCTTGTTAATATTACACAGCCTTCATGTGGACACAGGCGTGCAGATGCTATTAAAAACAAAAAATATATTTTTTAGAACATAAAAACAGCTTCTTGTGCATGCAAAACTTTGAAGACATCAGTATATAGTCGTCATTTCGTTTCATTTTAATAGGTAAATAGATCAGAGAAGAATAGGGGCCAGATGGGTAAAAAAAAAAAAAAAAGAACAAAAAAAAA
>JAOXNZ010000074.1:14333221-14346564 GCA_028566095.1 Kryptolebias brasiliensis
GAGAGAGAGAGAGAGAGAGAGAGAGAGAGAGAGAGAGAGAGAGAGAGAGAGACATCTGGGGGTGGAGGGGGAGCTAAAGTAACAATAAATAGGGCGCCCTCAAGGAGCACTGATAGAATAAGGCTGTGAATCATAAATAAACACAGGATACGCAGTGATATAATGACATGCCAGCAGAAAGGGACAGATTCCATTTCCATCGCCTTCACCACCTTTTCCAGCGACATCAAAGGACCAATTAAGGTCCCAGTGAAGCTGACCGTCACGGCTGCAGTGGAGGTCCTGTCAGAGTTAGCCTGCCCTCAGTGCTGCTGTCTCTGTTTCAACCTCGCTGCTGACACCAGTGACAAGGATCCCTTACTGAACCTGCCTGCCCGCCCACCTGTCTGCCTCAATTCCAGTTACCCAATATATGCATTTCTGTCTGTCGCTAACTTCTTTTTTTTTTGACTCTCTCTTCTCACCCTCTTCTTTACTTTTTCCTCACCTGCACTTATAGTTTTCTTGCCTTTTGATCATCCTAATCTACAGTATTGATCTCTGTTAAATGCTTTGAATTTGCCTATTACACAGCGCCACCCCTCAGTAGTACAACACAAGAGCTGGCAAATAGTTCTCAGAACTGAGCATTGCCGTAAAAAAAAAAAAGAACACACACACTCCCTCTCTCTCTCTCTCTTAGTTTGATAACTTCTTCATTGCACCGCTCAGCCTCTCGTGTTCTCCTCGTGTAACTTTGGAATTACTGAAATGTTAACGCGCCTTTGCTGCCTTTGATATTTAAGACAAAAGGGTACAGATGTGCAGGCTGCACGCGTGCAGACGCCGGGCCAAGTGGAAATGGGAGGATAGGAGCTTTAATCTCGCTCGTTGTCATGCTCCAAAGAGTTCCTCCTCACTGTGTGTTTTTCCGAATCTCTTTGGTTCATCCTTCGCCTACCTCTCTGCCCTTTTTCCACATGCAATTCCCACACTTAGAATGGCAACAATGGCAGCACAGCACCAGAAGGCACCGGCAACAATTAATGAGGGGATGTTTTCGACCCACTGCTCACATTGTGATTTTAATCGGTGAAACAAAACCAGATTAGGAGGGGTTACACTTCTGACAGAAAAAAAATAAAAAATAAATAATGACTACAACTGTAGTTTAAAAAAAAATTAACTATGACTCTACTTCTGGGACGTTTTACTCTTTAAAGAGACAGTTTGGATCTTTTGAAGTGGGGTTCTGTGGAAAGGTTATGAACAATAATACCTTACCTGTTGTAGATAGATAAATTTAATTCTGATTGGATTGACGAGCTAAAGATTAAAGTCGATTGCTGCCGTCTTAGAGCAACTGTAGTATCAAAGGTTTCAATGCTATTTTGTTACTACTGCAGTTAAATTTCCATTACATAGCTATTCTGGCAGAAATATTATGACGCTACTGCTGAAAGTACCCCAGGCCTACTGGGAATGCTTTAGATAGTAGCTGTTGCCACTATTTGTGCATATGCATATATGTATGCGTGTGTAAGCATTTCTGTATGTATAAATGTGTGTGTGTGTGGGGGGGGGTGCATGTGTACAGATGTAGATCAATTTCCTGGTACCCTTCGACAACAATCAAAAACACAACTGATGTGGCCAAAAAGCTCCAGTTTTGTCCTATCAGATTCAGAAACTTCTCCAAGAAACTTTGAGGCTTGTCAATAAGTATTTTAGTGACTTCCTGACTGGCATTTTTGCATTTATCTGTCAATAATGGAGCCCTCCTGGGTCTTCTTCCATGCAGTTCATTATGATTCAAAATGGGAAGGATGGTCTGATCAGACACTGACGAATCTTTATCTTGGAGTTCAGCTTGAATAGTTCTGTATGGGTGGGTAGCTTTTTCTACCATAAACACTATCTGTCTGATCAACCTGGGGTTGCATTTCCTCTTGCATCCATTTCCTGGGAGGTTGGCTGCAGTCCCATGAACCTTACATTTTTAATGATATTGGCAGCTAAGGTCAGAGGAACATGAAGCTGCTTGAAGATGGTCTTGTAGCCTTTTATCTTTAACATGGATATCTTTAATCTTTTTTCTAAACATCTCAGACAGCTCTCGCCTTTGCTTTATCTACTTCATGTTCAGTGTGACGCACACAATGATACCAAACTACCCAGTGACATGTTTGTTCCCTTTAAATAGGCTTAATGTCTGATAAAAAGCTTGAAGGCACATATGATACCAATCAAGGTCAAAACGTGATTTGAAATATATCTACAATGCTAAGATTAGCAGTCTTATTATGGCTCCCAATAAATCTGTTCATTCTTTTTATCATAGCTTTGTAAAATAAATTAAACTGTTTTTGTTTACTCTATCACATACCGAAGGCATGCAGACATACATTAGACAACTGCTTTTAACTGAATCACTTTCTCCAAGAAAGAGCATGGTTTCAATGAGCTGTAGGGGGACCAACACATTTATGCATATTTATACATACAAATGTATATAAGAGCTTTCTACGACAGGAAAGATATTAAATCTTCATAACCTTTTAACAAAATCTCATTTTAAAAGACCTGATCTATCGCTTTGAGGAGCACATGCAAACAGACCCATGTGACTGTGACATACCATGCTCATCTTAAAGCCTAATAATGATGCATTATAAATGATTGTATCATCAGCATGGTAAAGTTCCATCAAGGAGACAATGGTGATGCCATGGCACAAAGGCAGCTATGGTTCCTTCTCTTTCAATTTGCCCCCCAACACACACACACTTATCGTCCTCCCTCTCTTTGGTATCTTTCTAGTGCAGTGGCCTCCGTTTACCACCGTAACCCAAATTAGCTGGGCAGGCGTTATCCTCTCTCATCACTTGGTGCCGTTAGGAGAAGGCGAGGAGGAGGAAAATAGAAAAAAAAAAAAAGTGGCAGAATTTCTTCTCTGCCTCTGTGACAGCGCTATCTGACAGCGTTTTACATCTCCCCTGCTCTCCCCTCACTACACTCCACTGTCAGACAAAGAAATTAATACCCCCAGTGACTGTGTTTTAATTAAGCAATTTCATGCAAATTACACATTTTAGATTGTCAAATAATATACTGCGCAAAATTGTAGGCAGGCTGATCTGATATGCATGGTGTGTTATTCTTCCAGGCACTGTGCACACATGGAAAATGAACAAAAATGCTAATTTCTAATCTATTATGCAAACAGTTGAGATACTTACATAGATTTGCACGCGTTTCTCGGGTAAATAGATCTCTTGAATTCTATGTATAGAAAGACAGGCTTTCTGGAGCAGCCAGTGCCATTGTTATTTATATTATTTTGTCCTCAATTCAATCATATCTACACTTGCTTTTCAAGCAGTGTCTACTGACAACATTTTGTCTTGAAATGCTGTAGGGCGAACAATGGGATAAATAAATATAGAATAAATCTGCAAGTCTATCACTAAATGCATTTCAAGACAATCAAAGAACAACTTGACACACATATACACACACACACAAATCTCATTTGAATATTTCCTAATGCAGTCTAATGAAAAAGAGCCCTAACTAATATTAGTAATCCACACTACTCTTCGTCATCACCCATTAGCACATTGAACTTATTTGAAATTCATTATAATCCACAAGCCTTTTAGTGCACTGGAATCAGTAATGATGACAAAATGAATATAACATTATACTTTATTACAGCCGACTTGATTTAATCTGGGGTTGCCGCCATATGAGAGTCCTCAGAAATACCCCTCTTGAAAACGGCGGGTGTCAAAAGTCAGCATGTGCAGGTAAGC
Organism: Kryptolebias brasiliensis; assembly: GCA_028566095.1. Taxonomy (NCBI): domain Eukaryota; kingdom Metazoa; phylum Chordata; class Actinopteri; order Cyprinodontiformes; family Rivulidae; genus Kryptolebias; species Kryptolebias brasiliensis. The sequence goes on from JAOXNZ010000074.1 coordinate 14,337,016, forward strand.
GAGTCAAAAAGCAGTCCTTATTAACGGAAGGCTTGAGGAGGGGTCTTGCTGTTTCTTTGTGATTCAAATCCATTTAATCAAAGGTTTGTTTCTATATGCTGCCACTTAATAGTGTATATTACAGCATACAATGAAACTCCAATGAATTGCAATCCATCCATTCTCTTCTAAAGAGGGGAAAAAAGCAGGATAAGAGCAGGAGAAGGCAAGGCTAATGGCAGGGTATGAGCAAGTTGTTGACGTGCTTTCTGCATATTCAGAACAGTGTGCCTTTCATTTGTACAATAAACGAGACTTCTTTTTTTCCCTCCCTTTACCCAGTGGTATAATAAAATCTGTAGGAACAATAGGGAAACATGTTCACCGCAAAGGCTAAAACATTGTGGGGCAATTACAGTAGCTCTGAATGTTCCTGCTCAACATGACGCTGCACACAGGTGCCTCAGCTGGGCACCCCTGCTGTTACGCTCTTTTTTTTTTTTTTAACGGCGTACCTCTCATTTCATGAAGTCAACTTTGGTCCAGACCACTGGAAGACAACAGCCTCAAAACAGCTTCTTAAAACTCCTGCAGGTTTTATCTTGGAGACAGTTTGGCATCTTGAAGGAAGAGCAGCAGAGAGGGCTGAATGATGAACTTGAAACCAAACTAAAAGACAAGAAGAATTACAAAAGCGAAACCTCTATGCTCTCATGAGTCCATAAACAGTTGTGTAACTGACATGAGAAGTTTATTATAATATTTTCTTCTTCAAATAAATAATTGCAGGTGAAAGAAGCTTCCAACCTTGTGTTCTCTGCATTACTTCCCTCCATTACTGTCTGGTAATGCTGTACTTAGTTACTAAACTGCAGTGTTTCAAGTTGCAATTAGTATAACAATTAGAGAGAAAAGTATGTTAGAAAGTGCAACAAAACTAAATACACACCAGTATTTTAGAAGTACAATAATAAAACAGAAATTTTTAATGTTAAAAAAACTGTAAAACTACCACACAATTTGGAAAACACACACAAAAAGCAAAAAAGTTTGATGTGGTAGTAGCTAAGAGTCACGCTCAACATGTACTCCAAGTGCTAACAGATCTCGCAATTTGGCTTGAGATTGTATACGTCATTTACAAGGTTTGACCAAAACATCTTCAACTTTGTCTCCTCTCATCATAGGATGATCTTAGTTCAAAACTCTGACATGAAAGGCAATGGGAGATGAGCATTCCTTCAAGGAATGCTAGGCTTTAAAATTCTTCTGATTTGTTTTTCTAATCTTCATTCTCACACATTAAGTCTGTAGTTTAGTGAAAATGGAAAGGTAAACAGTAACCCTTTGTGACTCCTGGGTGAACTTAGAGGCCGGGCGTACTCTGTGCCATGCCATTCTAGGTTCGGTAGATGGTAACAGAAACTCTAGTGACAGCCAGCGAGACAAGTCAGGGAACCATCAGCTGCACACTCCCAGTCTCTTTTGCTGGATATCGAGCTGGTGATTAGAAGCTTCTCAGTGCCATCTGATTAGCACATGGCAACAGGCTTTATTGATCCCAGGTGGGCAGAGGGTAAATGTTTATGGTAAATTGCTCTGGTGATTCAAACACAGCAGCCAAGCATTTAAGCCAAGCATTCTTGCAGACCAGGAACAAAGAAAGATTAGAATTGAAATTCAAGCCAGTGTGGCAGGTACAATCCCTCTGCCAGGTAATGGGCATGATGTAATGCAATAAACATAGAGCAATGGAGCGCTGGTAGGCATCACTACAACATTTTCCTTTAGTTTAATTATTGCAATGAAATGTCATGGAAAGTTAATCCATTAAAAAGGGCAAAAAAGGGAAAGAAAGCATTTTTACGATGGCTTTAGAGCGTGAGTAATGAGGTATGCTCATTGAGAGCAAAATGACTTGGAAAGTTATTAGTCACAGATTGCAGGACAAAATATCCCAGCGATGCTTTGTTGTTGTCATGCAAATGCAAGTCAGGAGTGAAAAATGAGATCTCTTAAATCATCTTTGGTAAAGAAACACAACCTGAGCATTATTCACAAAAGGGTCGAGAGGGCGGGAAACGGGAAATCATTGCATCGTTTCCTCCCGCTCCTCTTCATTGCTCCTGTGTGAGTGGAAAAGTAGGAAGCGAGAGGCAGCCAACAACAGGGCCCCGATGTTTTGCTTGCTCATTAAGTCTGCCCAGAGGTAAGCCAATTGATCTGCAATTCATTCTCACGAGCGTTAAATCGATGCAGGGAGACATGAAAAGCCCCGGGTTTTTATGACTTCAGTCAAAGAATTCCTGAAACGCTTTGTAACAGCAGATAATGGTAATCTGCCTTGTTTGTGTCTCAGTACTGAGAAATCAATATGGTAAAAAAGGAGAGAAAAAAGAGGAAGTTGATTTGAATGAAAACAAAAGTGTTTTTTTCTTCTTCTTGAGTTTATGTTGTCTACAGAGATCATTATAAAGATGTGTGCCTCTATAGGGTATAGTAGCAGCTCTATAAAATCTGAATCAACTTAATACAATATAAATTAAAGGCCTAGCATCCTTCAAGTTTTAAACTAAAATCCTTTTGTGATGAGAAATGATGGAGTTGTAGCCGTTTTTGGTCAAACCTAGAAAATGACAATCATATGTGATATTGTAAGATGTCAAGCTGTGTGTTGTGAATGACTCTCAGCTACTACTACACCAAATCTTAGCTCAATATCTGCATTATTGACTGATTCAGCACCATTTTTGTTTTGGTTAATGTCAATCAGCTGTGGTGGACATTTTAATTTGGGTTGACTCGTTTATGGATGTACGTCCAATGATTCTTTTCTTCAAGTTTCATTTAAATTTGTCCAGTGGTTCATAAGATATTTTCATAACAGACATACGTGGGCAAAAATACTGTCTGTCTTCGCCTTTTGGTGGCAGGCAATAAAGATGTTGCTCACAAACTCTATCCACCTAAATGCACCTCAGTAACCTAACAATAATTACAGCAATTTCTTCTGAGAGCTCCACCAACAACATCGGTATAAGTACAGTACACACCTGGGCGATCCATTACGTCTCGTTTCGTATTGATTGACAAAGCAGCAACATAAAATAATTATAATTGATTCCAGATGAGCCTCGGCCTGCCATATACAGATTCTCCTCCTCTTCCTCCTCTCTCCATTTCACTTACTGCTTAGAATCTGAATAGGGAGCTCGGGTAATTAGGTCACGCTGTTAAATTTTTAATGATCTCTGAAATCATATTCATGCTCACAGTGTGTCAGGTACACGTACAGCCAGCCTGGAGTGATACATCACCATTCTATGACATGAACAGAAGGCCTTAGCCATTTAATTGTGTGACCTTTTCGACCGAGCGCCGAGTGAAACCATCGGGAGGAGGGGGTGTAGGGAGTATTTAGTTGGAAAATGAGTGATTGGGTATTGGTAGGTTGAACAGTGCACAAGCTTGTCATAATAAAACAGATTCACTCGTTTAGGGGGTTCTGTGTGTGTTCGTGCAAAGGTGATTGCGGGGTAGGAGTTTGCAGTTTGATAGTGGTGTTCGTGCTCCGTTTTTATGAAGCCGGAAGATCCGTTGTGGTCAAGGTTAGAGCTTAAAGGGCATCAGGGTCAAACGCTGAGAAAAAGGCTGGGATAATTTGCAATGACAGACAATCAGCTTGTTTCTGATTCAACATGTAGCGGAAAGGAAAGAATTAAAAAAAAAGTCCACTGGATGTCCTCAGCAAGTCAAAAAACTGAAAATATCTATATGTGTGTGTATTTTTTTAATGGCACCTATTTTGGGTTTAAATCCCAATTATCAATATTCTGTAATGTGTACTCGTAACGTTAATAGTATTGCTGGTCAAATAAATAAATAAAATTATAAAGTAAGAAAACAAAATAAAATAAAACATAATTAAATTTTTTTTCTTCTCATATTGATGGTTAATGTGTCATAAATTAAAAATCTATAAGCAAAATTTGTGAATGACTGCCAACTACCACATACGCTTACCTACAGAAACAAAGTAACTAAAATAGGTCAACAATGGAACAGCCTTTTAGGATCGAGAAACAATTTTAATGTATTGGTACATATTTACACTCAGATCTGAGTCAAGTGTGCAGATAAGCTTCTGGCACAGTCAGCCGAGTGCTTTTTTATACCGATTGCAGATCCACATCTCAGAATTGCATATCAGTATATCTGGAATAGTTCCGGAGTAAACTCTTCCAAACTACACCATTTGATAGAGTTAAGGATAACATTATGTATGTTTGATTTCATAGTTTGCAATAAGTGCCTTTAATAGGCATTTTTTTCCAGAATACTATCAAGGTTTTAGCAATAAATCACAAAAGGTTAGATCATTTTAATTTAATAATATAAAACATACTCCCATCAAATTTTGCCTTCTTGTCTTTACTTCATAAATTCATCAGAAAGATACTAGACACACTCACTTTTGGTTTCAACAAAAACAAACTGAATCCCAGAACACAGAAATCTGTGTTTCCTGAGATATTGTAAGCATAAAGTATATTGTGGTGTCAGTGAATTGCTGCCACAGCTAACTGACTTTAGTAAACACAAAAATGTGTTAATGTTAAAGATATAGAGTTAAACTTTGATGTGGTAGTAGCCAAGATTCATTCCCAACACATACTCTGAGCACTAACAGGTTTCATAAGATCCTCGTTTAAAACTTCAGGCATTCAGGCAGCGTACGATACACATTTCTTTAAGGATTGTTTGTTCCATTTGTTATGTTTCCACAAGAGAAAAAAAACACATTTCTCAAATTAAATGAAAGGAAAATGGTGGAAAAGTGGAGACCAACTTTGTTTACCCGTTTCTTTTTTTATTTATTTTTTTTCAGTACTTACTTTGTTTCGCAGTCTGTTTAAGATAAGGTAACCAATTTTCCTAGTTTGATTTTTGAAAAGCTCTCGTCTGGGCATAAAATTCTTCAAATCATGTTTTTTTTCCACAATAATAAAGGATGTGGGATAATGCCACAGAAATATACAGTTTGTCCATTTTTACCCAGTGAGTTTACAGAAGACAGAAATTAACCTTTTGCATTAATGTATCAAACCAAGAGCTGTCAAAACAGTAAAACTTGGTTTTGCTTTTGTCTAAATGAGACTGATAGGCACAGGGGGTCGTGGAAACTTTACCGTCTGTGTTAGATTGATACAAAGAGGTGTTGAGAACTGGAAAACAAAAAATTTTAAGGCAACAATTTGTCAGACAGATGCAAAGTAATTGGAAATTAAAATTATGTCCTTTATTGTCCAGATATGGTTTAACAATAGGGCTTTTCTCATAATTGTATAAAAAAAACCTGTTGATTTAGGGATTTTAGAACTCAACTTTCTTGCAACTTTTGCACAACTGGGAGATAGCCTTTCACATGAAAGGTGAAATAGCATTTGATAAGGTGTCTTATATGTTCAGGGGATGAGGTTTTAATGGAAATTTAGGTTGGAAAAAGGATTAGCCTGTATCAAATACTGTTGACATCTTCAAATCAAATGATGTGGAAGTAAAAGAAAATGTTTGGATTATTATATAAATGGATCAAAAGACTGCATGAAGGCCATTACAAAACCAGAGGAACATCTTGAGAAACTGTATGAGAGCATTCCAGAGTTGAGTAACACCACCTTCATTCACCTTACACATGTAAGATCCTTCATTAGTGAGCAATTGTCTCATCTTTCGCCAGTGTCTGACAGTAAGGTGGGTTTGATCCTCTATAATTACCCTTCTCCTGGAAATGATTGCATCTCAAGTTTCCAAACTGACAACTCTATTTGGACACAAGTAATCCGCTTTCTCGGCTGCAGCTGATACCTGACTGTAATCTGCCCAGTCAAGCAGGGAGGAACATAGCATCATGCTCGTCTGCTGCTGTGGCATGAAACACAAACAATGAACCTTGCAGTCCAGTCATTTATCCGATCCAGGGTTTATGGGGTTCTGACATGTGCATTACTTTTTTTCCCCCATCATCATTCAATGAGGGGGTTGGAACGGCTGGGAGTAGGTTGAGATGTAAATGGGGATAGGTTTGCCAGCCTATTTGGGTGATCAGATAAAGTTATGCTGTGCAATTCCACTGAAAAATGGTGGCCACTGACAAGACAGAGGGGATAAAACTGCACCTCACAACTCTTCAAAATCAAAACTCACAATACAATGTTATATGTTTCTTCTATATCTTGTGTTATGCTATTGTTCATTTCTCTGTTGTAACGTCTGTCTGCTTTAATTTGAAACAGGCAGCATAATGAACACCAAGTTCACAAGCAGGTATAACTTTGTACAAACAGATAAAAAAAAACAATAATAAAGGAGAAAGAATGAAAAAAATACAACCCCAGTTCCAAAAATGTTGGGACACTGTGTCAAAAAAAGGTCATTTTGAATTTTAAGGCAGCAAGACAACTCATTAAAGTTGGGACAAGAGCAACAAAATGCTGCAGAAGTAGTTTGAAAAGTAAACAGCTGGAAGAGGATTTTGCTATGAATTAGGTTATTTGGAAACAAGGGCAGTAAGAGAACTAGGTACAAAAAGAGTATTTTAGAGCGGCTGAATCCCTTAGAAGTAAAGATGCGCAGAGGTTCCCCAGTCTGCAAAATACTGTATGTAAAAATAATGGAACAAATTTTAGAATAATGTACCTCAATAGAAAATTGAGAGAATTTTGAATATCCAAATTCAAAATTACCTTGCTTATTCCTTAAAATGGTGCAATTTCTCAACATTTGATATGTTACTATGTTCCACTGTGAATAAAATATTGGTTAACAAGATTTGCAAATCATTGCATTTAGTTTTATTTACACTTTACACAACATCGCAACTTTTGGGACTGGGGTTTGTAATAAACTGGAGTTGTAATAAATTGTCCAAAACTAATGAGTGTAAAAAACAAAAATATCACCTTAGGAGAGACTTAAAAGAGTCTTCGATTCATTCATGCATTATTGTGTGAAAGGGATGATAGACAGGCAGAAATGGGATTACATCCTCTTTTATGGCACGTTTTTTATTAAATTAAATTTCAGAGATGATGCATCAAAAGAAATTGACTTAGGGTAGTTGTTGGAGTTGATAAAAATTAAATGGAGGGTGTTAGAGTGTGGTGGTAGAGAGGATGGGGAAATAAATAACAGAGAATAAAATGACTCTAGTAAATAGAGCTGGAGTGTAAAAAGGCCATTAGGCACGATGCAGCTAACATGACAAGGCAATGATACTGGGTAAATAGTCTGTGTTTATTTATTTAAATCTCATTCAGCTGGCTCGAATAATCAGGACAAACTGCTGCTGTAGCGGAAGATTAAGGCGACAAATAACACACAGTAATTTAAAAACAATTTGTGTCACCCATCTACCGGACAAAAATATCCTTTGACGCAGACTATTGCGGCTGATTTGATTTTCAGTCAGGGATTCCTTTACATCAGATGAGCCTAATACAGCTTTTTACACCATGTTTATGTATTTATGTATTTATCTATTTATGTCACCAAGGGAGTTAGGGTGGATGTGCGGTTGTCATGTTTGCAGAATCCCTTCTTGCTAATAAGGCTAAGCCTCCTTCTTTTGAGCCTGGAGCCACAGAGCTAAGCTCTTTCACTGCTCGGTAGAAAATACGCAGTGAAAAGGAAATCAATATACTAATAAGAGAGGGTGTCACTGTGTCAATGTCTGGCTTTTTAGGATTAAAACAGGATGTGGGCTTGTAGGGAAAGCCATAAGTCCACAGAAAATCTGACCTGATCAGAGGGTTGAGTTCAATTTACCATTCAAGTCCAATAACACTTAAAATCTAAAGGCCTAGCATTCCTGAAAGGAATGCATATCGCCCAGCACTTTTCATGCAAGATTTTCAAACTAAGATAATCTTATGTTGAGAAAAGACAAAGCTGCAGTCGATTTGATCAAACCTCGAAAATACCTTCATGCACAATCTCATGCAATATTGGCAGATGTAACAGAGTATGTGTTCTGAATGACTCTCAGCTACCCCCACACCAAATTTTAGCTCAATATTTGTAAAACTGACTGAGTTGTAGCTTTTTTTGGTGTTGGCTACTATTGATTAGTTGTGGTGGCCGTATTGAATTGCATTGACTCCAAAAGCTAATCAGTTGAAGATGTACATCTAGTGATTGCTTTCTGCTAGTGTCGTTAAAATTGTAAAATCGTTCATAAGATATTTTGGTAACAGACGGAAACACAAACCCATCCACACGGGAAAAAAACATTATCATTCTCCATTCAGCAGAGGGTGATAATAAATTTTGCACAAGGTGAAAGGCAAAATAAACTTTGCCTGGTTTGACAACAGTTTACATTTAGTCACTTTTACCACAAATCTCAAAGGAATAGGGTTCAGAACCTCTAGTGTTGAGGCCAAAACTACAAAGCTTTTTCAGTATGCAGCTGTGAATCTCTGTGTGTGCTGGAATTGGTCCAGTGAGCAGAATGAAAGGAGAGAAAAGATAGTTGTGCATTGTAACTTTATGATTTGATATCTCAGGGCGTTTGAGGTCACCGATAAAAACTTGTTTATGCAGAGAGCACGAGTATCTTTGACTTTATCCATCCTCTCTCTCCCTGCTCTGCCTCCCCTTCTTACTGCTTTTAAATATTTAGTTCTTCAGAGTGAAAAAAAAGAAAGAAAGAGAAATAAGTAGTCAAGCTTTTGGACATTCCTGATGCTGTGCTGCACTTTCCCTCTGAAATATCATGCATATTTAAAGCTAATAAAGCATATTCCTTACCTTTTATCCAGGGCTTTTAATGCAGTGCATGAAACGACAGAGAAGTCTCTGTGTGCATATCAGAGTGTCAAATCAGTTAGTGACCCTCCCCAATAAGTCGAGTCTCTGAAAGGCAAATCATATCAACAATCAGCACTGCCACAAATTGCAGTCAATTCCTCAGTGATGTCACGACCTCTGATATAAAGCCAAGGGTTTTATCACGCAGTCGGCCAAATTGAAACAAACCACTCTATAGGTGCCATCATTTATATGTCACAAAGTGTCACAAATTCATTGAGAAGGGAAAATAATGTTCAGAGTTCAAAGAAAAGTCATGAATAAATCAAGCTGCATTGCCAGGTGACAGTACGTTAAAAGCATATTAATGTTTATGTGCTGTTTAATAAGATTTTTTAAAATATATATGTCCTAGACGTTTGGACTTTCACATAAGCTTGAGTAGATAGACCAAATAATTGGCCAATATTGGCTACTTAAAAAAAAAACGGCAATCAACCATGCCTGTACAGAATTAATCAGTGACCAAGTAGGAAAACAAAGATGCAGCAACAGTGGCCTCAACAAGCTTACTGTAGCCCACAATTTAGGTTTTTAAAAAGAATATCTTCTACATATTATTTTTCAGTGTACAAGTTCTTCCTTCTCCGGAAGGAGACCCAGAGGAAGACCCAGAATACGATGGAGGGACTATGTTTCTCGGCTGGCCTGGGAACGCCTTGGGATTTCCCCAGAGGAGCTGGCCCAAGTGGCTGGGGA
>JAOXNZ010000074.1:14367053-14386243 GCA_028566095.1 Kryptolebias brasiliensis
TTTCAATTTTATGGCAGGGACATTGCAAAAAAGTTGAGATTGCAGAAATAAAAGGCTGTAAAAGTAAATGGTACAAATAAGAAACAGCTGGAGGAGAGTTTTACAGTCAATTAGGTTAATTGGCAACAGATCAGTACCAGGAATAAAAAGAGCATTTCAGAGAGGCTGAAACTCTCAGAAGTAAAGATGGGCAGAGGTTCTCTGTTTGGCTTTTTCTTAAACACTACTGTGGTTTTTTGTTGTTCTTTTTTTTCACATTATTGCAAACTTTGTGGATTTCTTGTGAAAAACGTTTCACATGTGACAATTAGTTTAGTCAAGGCAAAAATCTGAAGTATTTAAAATAAAAAATCTGAATAGCTTTAGTCACATTAGCACACAGAGCTCATGTTTTTGATTGCTGCTTTGTTTATGGATTTGATAAACATCTGTTTGATAAGGAATCACTGCAGCAGGTGTTTGTCTTGCAGGTGAATCATACTTTAAGTGCATTGCATTTGGCAGACAGAGGCCCCCAGTTATTAAGTTCACTACAAGCTGTTGCCAAAGAAGATTTAACTAACAACTATAATAATCAATAATACAATTCTGTTAATAATTTACTAGACAAAGTGACACAAAAGTCTATTAGTGATGCTCTGAGACAAAACATGTAATTACTCTCAGCATAAGTCTGATCTTAGGAATGATGTTTTATTGGTGTGGTGCGTTTTAAAAAATGGATGGTACAAAATATTTATCTTTATTTTTCAAAGGCTTGTGATGCAAATCTCTGATGGTGAGCTCTAAGTGGATGTGTCTCTTCAAAAATGTATGCGCCGCACAAAGCCCTCTGCCGGCATCCAGTTTGAGAGGCTTTTTTCATGAATTTGTTATGAAATGCTGGTTGACAAATACGAAAACATGAATATTGAAAACATTTACAGCATTTTACTTTATGAGTTGACACATTTAATATGCTGACTAAAAGCCTACAGTTCTAAATTACCCCTGCGTGCGTGTTTACGTTTGTGTGTTGTATGTCTTAGCCACTCTTCCATAGAGAGAGAGACTTACTTAGAAAACATCTTTAGTACCTCAAGGCTTCATAAACACACTTGCATTACAAAGATAAGATGCCGCTGCGCATATTGTGCAATTTGAAAACATGCACTCATTGCATTCATCAAAACTCCCATGTCTTATAAGAGTGGAAGTGCATTAAGCTTTAATACAGAAAGGCTAAACACGATCGAGTCTGCATGCACGAAACAGCACTGCAGACACAAAAGCCAGCAAAGGATTACCATTTAAATGCTTTAATACAAGCACACTTTTGATTCTGCAAATTTACAACAAAGCAGCAAAACAGATGTTGAAAGAGCATGCTGATAAGCACATTTTATGCCAATCTGTGGTGTTTGTGATAGTTTGAACCACACCGCGAGCTGGCTATTTGAAAGAAAATTCAAGAACAAATGAGGCTAACAGATACTGGAAGTTGCAAATAACCTTTGTGGGGCAAAAATAAATAAATAAATAATGACGTACATCTACAGCAATTTCTAATTTTTAATCCCTGTAATTATTCTGAGGCTGACACACCTTACTGCTGGGAATTCCACTTCTTTCTTTTTCACTCTTTTAATATTCAGCGTTTGACAAAAAAAAAAGACATAAAAAAAACTGCACATATCCCCAACACTGACAGACTGTCAGAGAGGAAAACGATAAATAGCACTACAACTAGTGTGATTGAACATTGTTGTGAGAAGATCAGAGTCCCAAAATCACACCTGACATCACAAAAAAAAAAAAGAAAAAGTTTACATGCGTACTCCCGCTCTCACTCATATACAAACTTCCCCGTGTTGCGCTCTCTGGGGGTGCTGCTTTATTAATGAGTTTGAAACATAAAAAGGATCCGGAGGACGGGAAGTGTCACTCATCAAAAAAGGCTGGTTTTGAACAATCTTGGCGTATGTTAAAGAATTATTCTCTTTCATAAGGACAAGAGACAATCGGTGATTGCCAGGGTTTTTTCAGATGACCAGACCATGAATCCTTGTTCTCAGACAGGGCATGAATATTGTATGTAAAGTGTGCAAAGTTGGGCCGCCTTGTGGGAGCAAAGGGAGGGCTGAAGGCTGCACACATGCCGTGCTGTTCATTATGACTGTTTGCAATAAAGAAGAGAGTGTGATTTGGCGGCACAAGAGTGGTATTAATTTCATTGATTAAACACAATGTTTTGGGTAAATACAGATAGTAGGCCACGTATAACTTGAGGAGATCGATGGAATTGATCTCTTTTTTTTTTTTTTTTGGAATAAACTTTCAAACAGGCTCAATAAAAGCAGCTTTTTCAAACCTGCCAAGGCTGGTGAAAACAAACCAAGACGTGAAGTGAAAGATTTGCCATATCGCCATACACAATCTGCATCATAAATATCATCCAGCACTTATTTGGCTTACAGTTGGTTGACTTAAAAAAAGAGTGCATGCTAGCTCCAATAAGGTCTGCACACTTAAATATACATAGGTGAGCAAGACAAATCTACACACAGACACTGAAATACACACACAAACCAAGGTCTACTCCTGTGTGATCTTCCTGTGCCTTCCCGGACTGGAACAAATAATGGAGGGGAAGTCGACTGTTGGATTTTGAAGCTCTCCCTGTTAGTGACACTGTGTCAGCTCTGCATCCCTCTGCTTTACCAGCACAGCATAGGGAACAAGGCCTTTGAATAATAAATACTCCAAAGTTTCCATACAACTCCAACCACAGATGCCCATCCAGCAAACAATGTTGATGTGTAGAGGAAGTGAGCCCCTGGAAGAAGTCTGAATGAATACAAGATGCATGTTCAGACACCAAACATGACTGAACTGGAGCTTGAAAAGTAAGAGAGCTGGTGGCCTGAAACTTCAAAATCCGTGTGTACACAAAGACAACTGACAGACATAAAGAAGAAGGCAGAATCGCAAGATAAGCAAAAAAAAAAGTTCTTGTGTGTGTGTGTGTAAAATCACAAAAAAAATCATCAAAAGGGTATATTTTTCACTGAAGAATCAATGGAGAAATAGTGGCAAAACCAACACATTTTTGACAAGTTCATGATAATGTTTCCAACTTTCCTCTTCTTACAATTTCTTAATCTAGCTTCCAATACTTAAAACAACTTCCTGGGAAGCATCTTCCAATACTTAAAACAACTTCCTGGCAAGCATACTGTATTAAAAGAAGAAATGATAAAGTGCCCCTTTACAAGCTCCACAAGCCAGGACCGGGCTTTACTTTGCTTCAGAGGTAAAATGGAGCACGTTGAGGTTTAGATGACAAACAGGATACCGTTGTAGTAGTTGATGTGTCCATCATCGGCCAATATTTAATCCTCCTGTTCCGCAGCGTGGTCTGAACATGACAGAAAATCATTAGCCACCGTGGGCCGTTAACTGTCACATGAGTGATTGAATAGGCAGTGAGCCGGGGAGTTTTGTATGGCAGTTAAACATCTGTCCTGAAGACTCGTGGTGGCAGACCATTGAGGTCAATGATGAGGCAGATTTGGCAGGCAGCCACTCCTCCTCTCTGAGGGATGAGGGTCTCTTGGCGTATCACAGCTGAATGAGGAACAAGTTCAGGTCAAATCCACACATTATATATCAGCAGTGGAAAGTCGAATAGTGCTCAAATGCTGTCTTTGAAGATACGCAAATTTCCTCTGCTTTGTAGGTAGTCAATAAACAATACAAACCCAAATACTGTACTTCATCGGCAATGGTATCTTCAATTAAATGCCTAGTATTTATTAAAGGAATGCATATCATCTGCTGCCTTTCATGCCAAAGCTATAAACTAAAATCATCTTATACTGAAAGGGGACAGAGTTATAGCCGTTTTGGTCAAACCTTGTAAATGATATGAGGAACCTCATGTAATTTGTCCAATGAGTTAAGAGACATTTTGCTAACAGACAAACTATGCTGACTCTAACAGCTAATGCCAAAGTTTTAAGCCAAACTAATGTGACATGTGCAGTGCTCTGAGGATGCGTTGAGGATGATGTCCAGCTACTACCACACCAAATTTTAGCTAAATATCTAAAATTTGCTAAGTTATAGACATTTTTCTGTTTGCTAAGGTCAATTAGCTGTGGCAGCCAGCTTGAAATTTTGGTACTAGACAAGATGCACCAAATGCAAAAGAATGAAAAATAAATTAAAAAATGTTTGCCTATAAGAAGTAGTTTATCAATTTAGCAGCTCAGTAGATGTATGCCATAAGCTATTTATTCACGTTACAGTGATCCTAATGTAAAAAGTCAAACTCAAAAAAAATATTTTACCATCTTTTGCCTCATCAGTTTATATGAAATTTTATATGTAAACTCCATACAAGTTCTTCTGCTTTTACAATAAATTGAGAACTGTCTTTGAATCAAACAATGACTAATCTGAGTTAAAATCAAGTAATGTGATATGAAAAAACGTAACTTTTATTGACTGAAGAATGCGCCTTTTATTGTATTTTGTACCATGTTGTTTTGATTTTTCAGTGTTAGTCCAGTTTGAGCATTTCACATATTTTTTTGCAGCTAATATAGTTTTTTTCTACAAATTTGGAAGGAGTGAAGTGAGTGATGGTATTTACAGATAGATGATATTAGCATTTAGTTGTATGTCATTACAGCAAACTTACTTGTCGTTTTAGCTGAATTGAGTCCTCAAATTCTCTTTAACTTTTTTCTTCTTTTTTTTAAAGATATTGCAACTCTTTTCTACACAAAACTTGTGCATAATCATATGTAATGTTTAGGGTTATTTCAGTCTTGGCAAATGTAAAATTCATTACAAATTCAGTGCATTCTTTTATTAGAATGAGAAATACCTGTGTGATCCACACACAGTACCCCATTTTTTTTTTACTTTGAACAACTGTGTAGCAACAATACCCCTATGGACAGTCTTAAAATATCACTCCATAGAAGCTTTGGGATATTTTTTTTTCCATCTAACACCCACTCTTTCACCACACATTCTGAATTCTTTCCTTTCTTTTCTTTGGCTGAGCCTTGACATACAGACCTAGGTGGTCTTTGCAACCTATACACACGGCTGGTTATGTTCAACAAGGGCCAAATCTCCATATTATTCCCTACTGGCTTCCGTCTGCGTCTCAGAGAAAGTATAAGACCCTGCTTCATACACTCCCTTCTTAAGAAAGTGAAGAAGGCACAAAGGAGGTGGGAGCTTGGGCTCTCTGGGACGACCATTTTGTCAGGATGGACCAGAGATCTCATTATTATGAGATAATTTTGCCTCTTCTTTTTAAACCACACGGCATGTTCATTAAAATCAGTGCTGCTAAATGTTTCCCTTCATTTCCTTTTCCTTTACATGAAAGATAGGAGGGGGGAAAAGAGGTAGGAAATTGTCAAATTATAAATGAAGCTGTGGCTTCAATTATTTGCTTGGTTTGATAATAACATGTGGTTAATTTTTGAACGAGGTTAATTACAAGAGGGTTAATGATATTCTTACGGGAAAAAAAAAATAAAACAAGAACTCATCACAATTTTTTCTTGCCTAAATTATACAGGCATATAAGTCCCAAATATCTTCTTTAATTAATTCATAATTGTTAATAAATATATGACAAATCAGGGGGCATGCAAGCCAAGGCCATGTTTTGGGATGACCTATTTGAACAGTTTCTCGACACATTTTGTAATAATAATTACGATATGTGACTTCTCACTGGAGGTAAACTGGATCTTGCTGTTTTTCGTCAGCAGCCAATTTATCTCATGAAATGGGCAGATATTGTACTTACAGCAAGAGGTGTTACTCAGTGTGTGTGTGTACGCGAGAGTGATATAGAAAGAAAGAGACCGAAAGGAACAAACAAGGGGCAGGTAGGTGTGATCGCTCATTCCCACTGGAGCTGCTTGTTGTGGAGCTCTACAGGGCATGATTACCAGGCCCTGGGTGATCCTTCAACTCTCCGCCTGACACTTGCTGCCTGTTCCCTCCCTGCATCTCGCCACGTTTCATCCCTCCCTCCCCTAATTCATCTCTCTAAATCGCCTCCCTTTAACTCCACACTTTATTTCTTTTTCCACGTCGCCACAGTGTTTTATTTACTCCCGCAGCCTCCTGTCTGTCTTCATAATGTGTTCCTGCCAGCCTGATAAATAAAGCAGTTTGTCTTTTTACAGTGCCCAGGACGCTTACAGTTAATGTCTCCACATCCACCTCTGCTATTTATCAGACTTCAGACATGCATTCAATGTGTGTGTATGTGTCTGTATGTGTGTGTTTGAGTCCCTCGCGGCACATTTCAACAAGACTATTAGATTTCATGTGCGGAGAAATAAGTGGTATCTACACTACAAGCTTCGGGGGTAAACGGCTCCTTTTTTTTAAATAGTAGAATTAGCATTTTTACATTAATATTTCAGAAATTTTGTTAAAGCTCTCATTCAGGCACACTTGTGACTGAGTCAACAGATGTGGCTTTCTTTTATTGAAATTATCGCCACTGATTAGTATCTAAAAGAAGTGGCTATCTGTGTTCAGCACAGATTCTGAACACTGACCCAAGGAATGAACTTTCCACATCACAACGACGCCATGCTTTTTTTCTTCATTTGCAGAATCATTACATTTTCCTAGTTGTTAAGAGAATTAGAAAAATTTGAGCTAAACACCACTGCCTGAAATAAAAATACTATCTTGAATGATTTCTTCCAAGATTAGTTGAAAGTATCATGACTGGTGTTCAGAAACAAGTTCACGATTAAATCTATGCTTTTTTTTTAATTGAAAGAGTTTTAAAGCCGTAATAAGAGGCACTCGAATGCATCTATTGATTAGGAAAGTATAGGGATGTGAACTGACTGAAAACAAAGCCTTTTTTTAAATACTAAGTGAGAAAAAAACTCTTGGAATGGACACTGAAATTCATCAATTTTGCAAATATTCCACAGACTAAAATATTTACTCTTTGACCCAATAACATGCTCAAAATAAACAATTTTAACTGTGACAAAACAGGAGTAAATCAACAGTTATATAGATCAAAAAAGAGAGTTAGAGTGATAAAATGCCACATGGTTAGCAGAAGTGAAGCTAAAATTCTATACAGTAACCATTGGCGTATTGGTGACAAAAATTTAGATGGTGAGTGAGATGATACTCGAGCTTGAATCTGAGTTTAATCTCCTCTTGTTAGTTGGACTCAAGGGACTTAGGGTGACTTTTAAGGGGGCTAAAATATTACCATGATGGTGTCCTTTTATGCTCTACCCAACAGAGTTCTTATAGAAATGGTTGACTTAAAACCACCTTGTTAACAAAAAAGAAAATGGTGGAAAAAAAAATTGCTCTGACACTTGTGCGGTGTGTGTACTTGAAATGTTCAAACACTTGTCTTTTCTTTACCATAATAGATGTCAGTTTCCTCTGATGTAGCTCAAAAAGGGAAGAGGGTGCGGGGAGGGTGCGCAACACGCAAGGTCTCACACACTTCCTGCATTGGAGCTATCACTCAATAGAGGGATCTGTGTTGTTCGACATCAAACAAAGGAGACATTCGTAGCATCACCTGCGGAGCGCTCCAAAGGGATGAAGCAAAATATCTTCAAATCACTTGTCCAAGACATTTCCCCCTATTAAGGCTGCCTCCACGCAGGCTTTAAGGTGGAGACAGGCCCTTTAGATAAGCTAACCAAACCCGAGTGTTACAGCTGAGAGATCACACACACAGTCTGTGTTCTATTACAGAGCTGCCTTGCAATGGCATGCCATTAAAAAAAAATAAAAAGGCTCAAAGTTTAACAGCGTTAAATGAGGATAATGATATCAATTTTGCTGTAAAACTAAAAGGCAGATATTACACGCATGTTTTATCTGTTATATATACAAACGTATAACACAGAGGACTACGTCTGATGCAGGGGTGATGACCTATTCCTTTTATTGTTCACATTATTTGAAATGGCAGGTTTTTTTAAAAATAATTTCTTTCTTGTTTTTTTTTAAGAGGTACCAAAAATATTAAGGTTCCGGTCACACAGGCTCAATTTTTTGGTCAAACATCTACTTTTATTTTGAGTCAGTGTGGCTGTGTGTGCCTATTGTATCTGTTACAATGTGTATGACTCCCAACTGTGAACAGCAGCACTTCAGTTCTAGGTGTGTTTTGGTGTATGCGAGTGCTTGTGTGTGTATGCGTGTGCTTGTTGTGTGTGTGTGTGTGTGTGTGTGTGTGTTGTAATCTCAGCAGCAGATCATGTTTTCCAGGCCTCAGATGAGGCAAAGCAGCTTTGGCAGCGGGCCGTTTCATCTCAGGCACTGGGGCCCAAAACAAAGAGAAAATGATTGATTGGATGATGAATTATTTAGAGGTGGAGAGCTGAGGAACGAGCAAAGCCACGCCGGCGAGAAAGAGAGGAAGAGCAGGAAGCGAGTGAGAGGAAAAGAGTGAGTTCAGCCTCCCTTTATCACTCGCTCTGCTTGTAGAAGGTGGGGAATTAAAGCCAAAGAAAAAACTTGCCCCTAATTGTGCTAATGCATGTCACTGCAAATTTGCCACAATAAAATATTGACGCGGACGCAGTGACAGAGCTGCCGAGTGCTGAACTCTGATTGGAGCGGAGAGGTGTTGGCTCGTGGATCTATAGGACATCTGAACCTACATTAACACCAAAGAAAGAAGGGAGAACAACCTCCTCAGCAACCACAGTTTGATGCATCACTTTACTTTTTTCACGTATTTGCATATAAACCCACCTATAGATATTATTTGAATGGCAGTACAAAACCAACAGACTTTCCTTAAACGTCAGTGACAAAAGTGAGTGAGTGAATCCAGCCACAGACCCTTATGTGATGCCCGACTGGACCACAGGGGGCACTGATGTGATATGTGAGGGAGAGACGAACCAGAGTTGAGAGACAGGAGGAATAAAGTGGAGGGGGAGAAGGAAAAAGGGAGGAAGATAGGTGCAATGAAGCAAGGCTACAGGGATGAACGCTGAGCATCTCTCTCTCTCTCTCTCTTCATTTTTTCAATATCCCGTCCTCATGAAATTTCATTTGGATTGTAAATGTTCAGTAATTTACCATCATAAATGTGTAATGGGCCCCTGAATCCAATGACATTGTGCTGGCTAATCAAGTCATTTGAAAATGAATATAGATCTATTAAAGGGAACTCAGCATTTCCCCTTTGTTAAGAGTGGCATGCTGTCAAACATGGGAACACTACCTAAAAGAAAGATTTGGATAAGGAGGAAATTCTTCTCTTAATCTACTCATCAGATGTTTTGATCTTTTAGCTGGTGCTTGTTTTGTCATTAGAAAACTAACTAACAGAGGAGAAAAGAGGCTCATTTAAAAACGGAGTAGGGACTTAATGATACTTCATTTTCAGCTGGGAAAAAATCCATCAAAATTGAATTTTTGAGTTTTAAACTGTTACCTGGTCCCACGACATACAGGCAAAGAATCACCGGGAAAACACACAATAACACACACACACACACACTAGGATTACTACTTCTTATCTGTGAGAGACAGAGCCCGAGGCGCTACCTACAAACACTTAATCAAAACCAAGTTCAACTCGTGGCAGCTTGTGACTCTTCGAAATAGAGAGTGATGGAGAGTACAGAATGCAAATTGTAAAAGTGTGGAGTCTGTCGGTGTGTGTGCATGTGTGTACACAATAAGACTGACTCAAGGCCCGTAAATGACAGCTTGGTAAAAGAAAAAAAGGCTTCTTTTGATGAAATTAAACACTCTGATTGAACAGGACACATATATGCTTCATCATAAAGATGTTTCCAGGTCAGGCAATATGTATTAAGCAGTTTTTTGAAGTGCATGAAAAACCAAGCCACAGACAACATCTTAATCTTTAAATTTTAGGACACACAGTGCTTTTACATTAAAAGAAGTCCAGTACTAAACCAGGGTTAAACATGGCCTGGTTCTATTGAAAAAGGATTTTCTGAGGATCACGGTCGAGGGAGTTGTCACAACACTGAAATTCAATACCAAATCTACAGAAAACACTGGAAATTCTATATGATTTCCAATCCAGCAATAAGAAAATTATAAATTGACAATCATAAAGAAAATAATATATATTTTCTGTGATTCAAACTAACTTGTTCCACCAGTAGCATTGGTGGTCCAAAATAGAGTTTTAAGAGCACCACTTAAATTGATTTTGCACAGCACTTCTATATTTTTGTCATCTTGACTGCATTAGTGGTTATTAAATAATACATAATAAAAAGACACAAGGCAGTGATGATGACAAAAAAATATGCTTTCATTTTAAAAGAAAATGTCCTGGGTGTGAAAGCTTGATTTATTAAACATAAAGTTAAACTGTTAAAAAATGGTTTAAAATTGGTTTAAAAAGAAAAAGATACTGATGTGTGCAACCACTTTGGTTCTGTTGAGGAACTGTGGTAATAACTGCCTGATGGTTGATGCATTAAATGCATTAGTGCTCAACCACTGTATTTGGGCAATGGTTCTTGTTTGGATTATATTTCTTACTGGTTCGAGCATGGAACCAGTCCCTCAGGTTCCAAACTAACCTGTTTTGGTTCAAAGTGCCCTAATCTTTCTTCAAAACAAAAATCACATTGGTTGAAAAGCTCTACGGATGTATATTGCGTCTTTATTTTAATGTTGACAGAATGGCTGAAGTCTTTGATGAAGTATTTTGAGGATCCATGTCTTTAAAATATAATTTTGTTCTATTTCAGTGTTTTTTGGTACCATAACTGGCTACATATAGTAAAAATGCTGGTTGGGTTTAGGATCCAAAATTACATAAATGGGGATCAGATAGAAGTCATTGTTTGGCTAAAATTACTGCGTAATTTAAGAAAGAAGAACTTGGAATGAGATAGAGTCCTTTTGATTTGCAAAAAATGAGATTAGACATGAAAAGTATTTAAATTATTGAGGTTAAATCTGTCAATGCTTTACATTTATGTGTGTTACAGCAGAGTGAATATGCTAAGTCTATAGGACCAATATATATAAAGATGAATGGTAACACTCCCGTTCTTCTGATGATGAAAATGATTGTACTCTGTACGAGTATACACGTTTACATTACGAAAACAGAAATGTTTCATATTGTCAAATTTTAAATAGATACGATGACGTTCGCTGCAAATGAAGTTTGTACACCAACTTCTATTATGACTGAAGTTTAACTTCCTGGCTCTGCACCAGATTTTTTATTTTTCACTTTTCACCTCTTCTCCTTCCTTCAGATTCTCTGCCTCCTCCTTCCTCTTGGTCCTGATGCTGCAATCAAGCAGAGGAACTCATTTGTCAGGTATGATGAAGGCAGGGGGTGTATTGTGTGCCGGTGGGGGGTTCTTGGTTAGCCTGAATGCACTGCTTTAGGCTACTGCCCTGTTGTAAGGTCATTGTAATTAAGTCTCGGCTCGCAGAGACGGACTGCGCCTCTGAGGTTCAAATGTCTTTCCCCTCCATCTCACAAAGTACTTTTCTGCACAATTTGATTATGAGATCAGACAAAACAGTCTTATCCCACACCAAATATTAGGTTCTATCTGTGAATATTGATTTGTCTGTGAACTCAGTTGAGTTGGAATGAGTTAGATTCCCCCAACTTCCTTGGTGATTACTTTGTGGAAATAGAATATTAGAGTTTCGGTGATTGCTGCAGATAGAGAGCTCAGGGCTTGACTGAACACTTAAGATTGTTAATCTAGGATCCTAAACTTGTTCTAACTTCAATTACAGGAGCCTGGAGGGAGAAAGATAAAGAGAGGAGATGACCTATTGATACATTTATGGTATATCTATGCCATCATTCACCTGCTTTCCTTTTTCAACTTGTTGGCTGAGAAGTAGAGAAGAGATGCTGCAGTTAGCCGAACCCTCTCTACTCTTCACAACCTTCTCCAAGAGCAAAGTTTACAATTGCCCCAAAGTGTTTTAGATGCCTAAAACAACATACTTTGCCATCTTTTGTCCATCCATTTTCTCTTCTTGTTGAAGAATGAGTAAACCAATTACTCTTTTAAGCAAAAATGTTAATAATCAAAAATTGGAGTGGACTGAAAAAAATACTTTATCTTTATCTTATTA
The DNA here is from genome assembly GCA_028566095.1 of Kryptolebias brasiliensis. Taxonomy (NCBI): domain Eukaryota; kingdom Metazoa; phylum Chordata; class Actinopteri; order Cyprinodontiformes; family Rivulidae; genus Kryptolebias; species Kryptolebias brasiliensis. The sequence goes on from JAOXNZ010000074.1 coordinate 14,379,192, forward strand.
ACATAACATAAAATGTGTATCACTGTTGAAATCCTGAAAATGTTCATTTTAAAAGACCTTTCACTCTGTATTTCAAAGAATATAATGAATTAAAACTGAAAGTCTATATAGAAACACTGATCTTGTACTCTTAATTCAACATATTGCTTATGACGTGTGAGATGGCAGCACAGTTAAACACCAGAGTCAAGGATTTATAGTTGTATCAAGAACCAACCTGGTGGAGTTGGAGAAGCTCAGTTTTACTCGGTATACACCTTTGCTCATTTTCAACACACATTCAAACAAAAACTTATATTTCTATCACTTCAGAGGAGATTATTTTCCTTGAGAATCACTCAAATTGCCCCCGACCTACTGGAATCTCACTTTGCACTCAAACCAAGTCTGCACACAAAAGCTGAAATTCCTCTCTTACCACAGTGAGCACAGAGAACACCAGATGTTACAAGGTAGAAGTCAACTGATATGGGTTTTTCAATGGCTGATGCTGATCTTTAGAAATCAAGACAACTGAGGATTTTTTGTTGGTATGTTTCTTAAGTGTATGTTTCTTATGTTACTTAAGTCTCTCACAACTGGTATTTCCTCCTTCTGTAACTAACTTAATGGCCACCAACAACTACAGAGTAAATGTCTGGACACTTTACTTTCTTGATATTTTGTTTTCATTCATCAAAGTAAAGCTTTGGAATAATTTGCAGGAGGTTTGATCTTTGTGGCATGATGAAGACAGGCACCCAACAGAATATGAGGCAATTACACTTACATAACAGAGTGGGATTACTGTTTTTTGTTTTTTTGCTCTCTCTCTTTGCATCAAAATGCTCCTCACACGTCTGACAGTGGGCTGAGCTGCATTTCAACTAGCGGTGTACTGTGGCATGTCTTTGAACAACCAAACAACTCAAGTGAAGTGCCTGCAGTCCTTTAAGCACTTTATCCTCAGAGCTTCATTGGGCAACAGACAGGCAAAAAGGAGAAAACAAGACAAAATATGCAAATGAATGCTTCAATACTTTGACATGCCATGCACAATCACAACAAAAAGAAAGAGAAGGGCGCATTTAAAATGTTTTAGAACACCAGAGTCATAACTGCACTTTGCAACAATAGGGTGTAAAAAAAGTAGAAATATGCAGGAAGTGAAAGTCAGACGAATATGTTCGCTTTTTGAGGCTCCGTGGAGTCGCATTGGGGATTTCACGTGTCTCATCGTCTTGTTTAGAGTGCATTAGCGCCCAATGACACAGCCTCCCTCCTCATCGCTCTATTTTTTCTTGTTGTTGAGGAGATTGTCCTAAGGCAATAAAAGCAACCATCAGTACTCCTCCTCCTCCTCCTCCTCCTACACCTCTTCTTCATGCAGAGATACGCCAAGGCCTAATTTTCCATCAGCAAAGCATGAAATCAAGAGAATGCCACACAACAAGCACTCTTATGAGGGGACACATTGCCGGTTCACCCTCCCACACAAGTATACAGACGCACACATTTATGCACTTACTCGCAACTGGCACAGAGATACATCCTGACTTCTGAATAAATTATGAAATCAAGTGGATGCTAAACTAAAGTGACAATCAGAGGCTTGTTGATGAGAGCACAGATGTGACTTTGAAAGACGGTTTCACCAGGTTTAATAGAAATTATTTAACGGTTATTATATTTACAGACTTTGAAGCAAAGATGACAAAGTCATTTAATTGTTTTATGTCATTTTGTACTGATAGTGTTCAATAGTTTGCTTCAACAAATATTTTAAAATTAGGACAAAAAAGAAGCAGACTTTTTTTAAACTGAGAAACAGTTTATTTTTATTAAGTTGCAAATTACACTCATGGCACAAACAAATTAAAAAGACTAATTATGGAAACTTTAACCAATTTAGACAATAGCTTTTATTGGAAAGACACAACAAATTAAAAAATTTGGGGAGTTTACATTTATGACAAAGTTAGGCTGTGACTGTAATTAAGTGAGGGGTGTCTTAAGATGATATCAAAAAAATCAATTTCATTGAAAAATGACTTCTGATACTGTTGCAAGAAAAATTATAAACTGATAACAAGAAAAATGTATCAGGTATTTGAATATTTTTGGACTTCAGTGAGCAAAAGTATGGGTCACAAGTCTCTGAAACTTGTATTTTTGGGGTCAAAGGTGAAAATTCTGGGAACCACAGATCGATACAATCGTCACATTTAATGTCATTTGGGAAAAAACAGAGCAACAAGTCAACACTGGGCTGAATTAATGATGGTCAAAGCACATATAGTATGTGTTAAACAGTTTATCTGGTCTTTAGCCTGGCTTCATCTAGCTCCAACAGCTGCCGGTCAACATTTCACACACTGATTAAAGTAGCGCCTTTAAGCTTCTTAAGGGTAAGAATAACATATGGCAACTTCAGTAACCAGGTGAAAAAAATGAATCTTCAAAACAAGTAACAGCAGAGTACCCTCAAGTTAGACATCAAAAAAATGTCAGAAAAACGTACTAAGAAAAGAGACCACCTGGTGTAGGAGCAAAACTTGATGCACAAAGGCCAAAACAAAAGTTGAACTTACCCTATGATTGCACTTCCCTTTAACCTTTGCTTTATTCTCTCTTTTTTCTCTCTCCTGGAATCCACTTGTTTTTGTACACCATCATTTCTGTTTTACCATCTGTGCTTGAAATATCACTTCACAAGTTTCCACATCATCTAATCACCATAGTTCAGGATTCCATGCAATCTTGCTTTTAAAGTTCAGTTTATCCATTCATATACTTCGATGCTTAATTTATAAATAAAAAAACAAATGTACAAGCTAATAAATCATATGCTTGTGAAAGTATATCAATCTGTATGTAGGTTAGGAATCAATATCAAACACCCTGGCACAAAAGCTTGGCTTGGACATAACTAAGTATTTCACTTCAGTCTAGCATTTCAGAGGGTGAACAGACTGTAATTTTTATTTGATAGATAGATTATATGTGAAAATCAGGCAAAATGCAGGTGCTTTAGACGACCGTGTGAAAGTTCTATGCATGGAGAACACCAACAACATTTCAGATCAGTGTATGTGCAATTTATGCAGTAGCATCAGGGCTTGCAAAGGCTAGAAAATCTATGAAACAATTGCCAAAACCCTAGTTCCAAAAAAGGCATTACACTGCAGCGTTATTAGCTTATCAGGGTCAAGCTTTCGGTCTTTTTTTTAAAAGACAAATATATAGTGATAGAAGAAATTTTTGTTAGAAATTAAAGACACGACAGAGGAGCAGAAAAGCCCTTGAAGTGTCCAGAAACAATGCAACCAAGCAGAAACCAACAGCTAAACTAAACTGTTCTGTACTGTATCTCACTTTTATACCAACTAAAAAATAAGGCAGATAGTTATTAGGACAGTAACACTGGCAAACACTACAGAGAGAGCAGAAGTTTCTCTTCTCCACACACAAACACAGCAAGAAGAAAAAGCCCTCAGAGTGCTGACTGACAAAGATGCCCTGCAATATAGATGACAAGAACAAAGCTCCCCATAACAAACTCCAGTCATATTGAGACGATTTCCTTTTCAATAATGAATCGCCATCAGCATTACACGTCAATACTGCCTCTGTGTTGTGTGTGTGTGTGTGTGTGTGAAAAAGAAAAGGCAAAGAAAACATCTATCCTCAACGAGAACAAAACTTCTATATTTAATCTGCGCTGAGAAAAGGCGTGCATGCAAAGTCAAAAACAAAACGGAGGATGGCAAGCAGAGGCTTTTCTGTGGCATGCAAATCACATCCGGACCAAGCAGCTGCTGTGAGCTTATCCCCCCACATCTTTTATGATTGACAGGAATTTTAAAATGTGTAGATTATAAATATTTATAATTGACTTAATATTGACTGTATTCCCTCTGTTTGGTTGAACTTGTATAAAAAGTAGAAAAAGAAAAAAAGGAGCTTTAATTTTTCTTAAAAAAAAAAAGAGAGCTCAGTACAACAATCTAGTTCATCTGGGGCTCCATTTTCACACAAATAACCTTCCTCTCATGCACCACATATTGTGTGTCTTTGTCTATGTGGGAATGTTTTTCTTGTTGAGGATAATTAGCATTACAGTGAACTTTCCATACTTGTTAAGCTTCTTTTGGAGTTGGACTGTTGTTAGGCCCCCTCCCCACTGGATGACAGCCAGGTTATGACGTAAAAATTAGCCAGAACGTTGCAGGGTCTTAGTAAGGATTGTATCTCACTGGGCTGTAACTGTTAAAGACTCAAAATTGTGAGATTATAGGTGTATTTTAGATCACAATCTCACTAGACTCACATTGCTTGCGACCAAGCAACAAGCAAACCAGGCAGCCATGTTCTGCGTGGCCATCTTTTGAAAATCATGGCCCATTTGTGTGTGCATAGCTTGAAAAACTGCATTCTAGGCCATGCACATTATTTTCTGATGTGTGATAGTTTCACAATGGTTTTGAGCATGCACAAAACTTCTGCAGCAAAGCCACAGTGGCTTATTATTTTATGAGAAGGTCGTCTTGTGTGGAGCATGAGGGAGAATGGTGGCAGCGTATCCAAGGTGTGGGGCCCAGACACCATGCCTAGGTTACAATCATCATGACAAAGTCTCAGGAACAGCCTACTCTAGACGTGACACTGATAGCTGCGCTTACATGCAGTCCAAAAGCGTTGTGCCAGGGTGGGTGCATTGTGAGGGCACAGGAGATCATCTCAGGGACATGGATAATAGCATGAAATAACTTTTTTGATGAATATTACGAGCGGAGTCATGACTGCCTTCACACTGAAGGAGGTTTGCCAAATTTTCCACCATCCAGCCAATATATTAGGGCATGCAAATTGTGGAGTCGTCATTCATTGTGAAGGGGGCCTTATTAAGGTCAGCACAGTTACAACTTTCCATACAGGTGGAACAAGGGTCTTAATTTCCTGAAATCAACCCAACACAAAGGTTGGATGTTTTGGTTTGTGATTATTTGCCTATGGTCAAATTCTAAGCAAGAAGACAATAAAGATAAAACAATAATTAATTTCAGAGTCCAGTTTTGACTGAAAACTTACATTCAGATGGAAGACAGGTGCAGGAAACTCTGAGCCAATGCAGAAAATGGGTGGACCCGACCTCTAAGAAATTGAAATAACTTTTGGGCTTTGATTGAATTGCACTATGGTGAGCTCACTACAGAGTTTCTAACTCACTCTCTTTCAGCTCCACATCAAAAAGGCCCATCTGCAGAAGAAAAGGCCAGACACCCCAACTGATCCTCAAGTTTCGTTTGCCCAGTATCCAGGCACGACACTTCCCACCCTCTCATCAATTTTCCCTTTTGATTTCAACCCTGACTGAAACTAAAGATGCATTCCAAAGGTTTTTTATTATTGTTATTTTGCAATATATTGTAATTTACAACAAAAAATGTGATCAAATACTGTATCACCAAAGTTCCTAATTAAACAAAGTGCTGCCAAACAAACACCATTTTTTTTTGTGTGTGTAACCGTTTTAAATCCCACGGAGCATTAGGATTTAAAGTGAGCATGAAACCCAAACCCCTTCAAGCAGATTAAATTTCAAATCAAGCAGGCCATGTAAATGATGTGGTGACAGAGGGCCCTGTGCAATTAGTATGCCAGGCTAGTGTTAAAGCAATTAGGCAAAACAGACGGTAAGAGCACCAGGGCTAAGCATGGGAAGGGAGGAAAGGACGAACATTTCCATATTGTTCTTCGGGACATGAGCGCATGCGCGTTAATGGGTGTGCAGTTTGAGGTTGTTTGGCACTTAACTTGTTTGTGGTTTTCTCAGAGGAAATTAGAAGGTTAATGGGAACTAGACTTTGTTTACTGACAGTTTATCCTTTTATTTAGGCAGGCAAAGAGATGGGCAGGGGATTTACTAAACAAATTTTGTTTTATATATATATATGAATCTTATAACACACTCTTGTGTTACCTTGGGGAGTCACAAAAACATTTACTGGTAAACAAGCCTAGAGCGGAAACTCTGGAAACCACTTTGGGGGGGAAAAAAAAAAGCAGACTCATTTGGGCAAATCTCTCAGGTGGAGCCATCAAAAGCACTGTCGGTTTGTATACAGAGACATGGCAGAAAGGACCACCTGGAGACGAGAAGTGACATTCGTCTGAGCGTAAATTACTCAAACAAGCATGCCGGGGAATGGCATTTATACTTGATGTTTCCCAGAGGAACTAATGTTGGATGCCTCTAATTCAAACATGCAGTTTTGATACACAGACTCTGAAAACTAGAAAACAAACAGTACAGTACACAGGAGCTTGTGTACTGTGAAATGAGGGTCTTCTGGGAGATTAAATAGGACAACAGCTCATTCTCGCTTGCAATGTGGGATTCCATGTAGAGGTAGGGTTTAAAATGCTGTTATTGTTTTACAATTCCATGCACTGTCTACAAAGATACAGTGTATCAGCAGCAAATAGTACTTGCACAATCATTACCTTTGTGTAAGAATGACACTTGGCAGACACATGACTAAAAATAATTCATATAAAAACTTATCTGAATGCAATTTACTGCAGGGAAAATAGGCTACCGTTTCATCTTTTGCTAACAGTCCCACTTTTGTCTAAAATATCTGACCTAATGAGTTTTTGATGTCACTTAAAGAATGTGGTCTAACAATTTTATCAAGTTACCAGGTCAAGAACCAGGTTTTACACCAAGAAGCAGAAATGTTTTTGTTTTTGTGCATGGCTGTGCGAGTGTGCATGTGTGTGATTGTGTGTTTGTTTGTCTGCAAAATATCTCACAAAGCAGAGGACAGATTTTATTAAAAAGCTCAGAAAGTAATCATTAGATGTACATCCACACTAATTAACTTTTGGAGTAAACCAAAGATAGCCGCCCAATAAATCAACCTTAGCAAACACAAAAAAGCTATAACTAAGCCAATTTTACAGATATTGAGCAAAAGTCTGGTCTAGTAGTGGCTGAGAATGAACCCCAACACAAACTTTGAGGACTACACATTCCACAATATTTTTACCAAAAACTTTGGCACTAA
>JAOXNZ010000074.1:14411159-14430686 GCA_028566095.1 Kryptolebias brasiliensis
ATTGTCAGAGGAATGGTTTCTTTTTTTTTTTCCTTCTTAAACCATTCAATTCTGACATAGGAAACATTAACATAAAAGGGCATCTAAACTCTAGTGTTTTGCCTACCCATAACAGAGATCTAGTTTTAAATAGGCTCTTCAGGGACTCTGTTACAAACATCCTGTCCCAAATACACAATGCGTTCTCATTTCTTTATTTGAATCTATAAAAAAATACCAAAGATAGCACAATTTCATAGACAAAAAATACTTAAGCTCCAAGGAGGGGATTCCCAAAGAGCAATTAACTGAAAACCTGACATACAACAGATGATCCATTAAAGGATGATGTATCTCTCAACTCCTGTGACAACCTTCAGCTGGATTTTTTTTCTATCTCTTATAGAAATTCATTTCAGGTATAGTTCATCTGCTGCAAACAGTTTGTAAGCGACAGTTTCTCTTATCCTCATTCATTACTTTTAGGCACACACACTGCACAATATGCTGTCATAGTCAGGTACAAGGACTGGACAGAAAATGAGTGAAAAAGCAGCCAAAATGAAAGAAAAAAAGCCTGGGGGCCTATTGATCAAGACCTCGTTAAACAATTACAAGAAACTAGGGCTTCTGATAGCAAAAGTATCAGCAGTGTAGGGGTAGTTTAAAACTTTTGAAAGGTAATCTAAGTTTAGGATATTTTATAAGTTTTTGCAACTTCTCTTACTTTAGTTTTCGCTATAATTTAGCTTTCTCTATAAGATAACATATTTTGGGAATGCCGTTTTTAAAGAGGTAACTTGATTCCATGTTTAGACATGAAACTAACTCTTGAAATTGACATCTCAACCCGTTAATAAATTCCCAAAGGAGCAACACAGACATACTGCTACTGCTGTTCCGAGTACAAACAGTATTTAAGTATGAAATCTATAAATTTTGGCAAATTTATAAAAGGGGTGGAGGTGTTTGTGCCACAAGCTTTTAGAAAAGCTAAGATAACCAAAGGCAATAAAACATATTTTGGAGGAAGCACCGGACATGCACACACAATGTACACATATGTGAGCTTCAAATTAGACTTGTAACTGCCCTATTTCCAGCACATCAACAACTGTTGAGAGTGTACATTTGTAGTTGAATAAAACATGGTATTCCCCTGCACACGCTGTCACACACATCACAGGGGAAACTAGGGGGTGAGTGGTTCTTGACTGTCTAAGCAGCATCCCAATTTGGTCCCAGCTACTAGTAGCTGACAGCCTCAAATATCTGGGGAGCATTTTTAAAAGGCCAGTGTTTGATGGATTCATGAAGAACACACAAATATAATTGCCATTTGTCACTGAGTCTTCAGTGGCTGTGCCACACGGGGACCAGGCAGCAGAGTGCCTGAAGAGAGCAGGAGCTGCACTAGAGCTGCGCGGAGGATTGCTCTTTATGCAAAAGTGAGTATGCTGTATAAACACCGCCGTTTTTGTCACAGAAAATAGGTCCTACAGGAGAGAACTGGAAATTGCATCTAAAAGAGAGGAAAGAAGAGGAGGCCCACTGTAAGTTCTACACACACACACACACACACAGGTAGACCTATCAGGGAGAAATATGCATACATGTCAACTGAAACAAAGCTGTATAAACAAGAATTCTAAAATAGTTGAGAACATGAAAATATACCACAAAAAGGTCAAACAGGGCAGCATGGAGATTCTCATTTGCACACCACTACATCAAAAGTCGCAGGTAAGGCGTAGAGCAGATTGAACAATCACACCGGCACTGCGTTTCTAAAGCTCAGTCCTTTTTAATATTAATGCCCCTGAGACAGAGAGGAACAGGGAGAGAAGAGTTGAAAGGTGTTTGCTCAGGCTTATTAGAATGCCCATGTTAGACGGCATACAGTTATTCAAATGTCACATCAGCCCTTCCAAATAAAACACCACAATCCAGATCTTGTAGTCATCTCCTAATAGCCATTATTACACAATGCTATGAGTTTGTGAGTTAACACTGAATAGAATATTTGAGCAGAGGAGGCACCTTTAGCGTTAGATATGAACCAGAGGCAGCTATCCCTGAAATCCTTATTCCTCTAACAGTGTTTTGTTTATCTTTTATGCCCTGTATCGGGAAAAAAAAAACATGTATATTTTCTGCTTGACTAGCCATGTACCTGCATGATTGAAATGCTAATTTGTAAATGTGCAATGACCTAGCCAGACTCCTCTTACCCCCACCTCCACCTCCCTCCACTCGGCGCCAAAACAGCCTGAGGTATCATCTCTCCTCCTAACAAACAGTGTGTGGAAAAGCCCCTGCTTTTCAATCCAAAGGGATATATTTTCTCATTAGAAATTATACATCTTCCCCATTCGTATTTATAGGCGCAAAACCAAGGGAATTATACTGCACAGAGAGTGAGGGGGACGCACAGAGAGAGGAAAATAGTACAATGAATGTTATTACAAAAGGGCTCTGATTGTAATTTTCCTTGGGCATATCAAAGCTTCGTTTACCGTCTGACCTTCTAAACTCCATGACAAGGACTTTCTTTATTGTCAAAAAAAGAACTAGTTAGAAAGGAACAGACTAGATCAACATTCAAGTGTCTTGTAACAATGAAAAAAAAAAAAAACATTATTACCATGTGATTAGTATCATTATAAAGGTAGAATGGGAGCAAACTGTCAGGCAGAAACCAAGAACTGGCATTTGATAGGAAAATTAGATTGTTACGGGTGCCTCGCAAAAGTCTGCAGCGTTAACGCAGACTGGATGGCGACCTGACACGGGCTAACAGAAATGTCACTCGTTCCAACAGATATTTAAAAAAATGTGACTTAGGACATCAAACAGCAATCCTTCTGCTGTCAGTTCATACACAGGCACACAATGTTTTGTATTTATTCTAGATAAAACGTTGACGTGCAGATGATGATGACCACTGAAGAAAGCTAAATTACCTGCTCTGATATTGGATCCTCATCAGCAGAAGTGACATGTATGTGTATGTGTGAGTGTGTGTGTGTGTGTTGTAGCCTGCAACAGAACTCTATTAACTGTCTTCACCTGTCAAGGCTGATCATATTGCGCAGCATCTCATTTAAACAGGAAACATCACGTTTGTCTGCTTTTCGGCAACACTCTGGGACAGTCGAGGGGATATTGCTCAACTGGTTTTAAGTGGTCACACACTTCTTTCCCTATCATTTTCTCTTTTTTTTTTATTTTTGTCACATTCATTTAAATTTAACTTATCCAGTGGGCTGCAGGGGAAGTGACACTTTTACTTTCACTACTGCTGCCGCCTCTGTGCAACACACAGGGAGGAAGCGTGTCGGGGATTTACTAATTTCAAATTTTGCTGCTGATTAAGTGGAAAAAATAACCCCCTCGGACCTTGTTCTGCTTAATTACACCGAACACTAGCAAAGGCATCTTGAAAGACGAGAGCTTGATTTGACGAACTGAACCTCTCAGCACAAGTGGTAAGGTGTGTACTAGGAAAGGCTGGAGAGGGGGTATGGTGGTAAAGTAGGGTGGGGTGTCATCAATTATTCTTTGATTTCTAAATGGAACATTTTCCAAGATTAATATGTTTGACTGCTATCTAAAAATCACAGAGCCTCCAAATGAAATGCCATTTTCTTTTACTTGAATTACGCTAAGGGGAAGTCATCCAGTCCCCCCACCACCACCTCCCAAAAGCTCCCCCCACAGATGTCTCTGGTCTCCACTGTTGTGTGGAATTTGGCACGGTGCTAATTTGAGCCCTACTTATCCAACACAAAGCAAAAAAGCATGGAGTGTTCAAAACCTTACAACTTGACTGCAGTGAGAGACACTAAACGGTGCCTCATTCTCCAACTCTCCTCATTTCTGACATGAATTTGTTTGAGTCTGTTCTTGCATTAAGCTTTGTCAAATGATTTTCATGCTCCTTCGTCTGTTCCTTCCTATCCAAGAGAAGCATAGTATCAAAACAACCAAATGGAGAATTGCAGTATTTTTTTCTAAAGCTGCACATCTTGCTTAGATTTAAGACTTTAAACGGCTAGCTACCGCAATTTCTAGAAAGATCAATTATGACGTGACTCAGAGGAGGCCTGAGGGAGCTGCCAGGCTTCATACTAGATCCAAAAATCGCGCTCCACCCTCTCTTTTCTGACGACTCAAAACAAAATCAGAGCAACAGAGACGGAGTGAGAGGAAGGAAAAGAAAACGGAGGGAAGGAGGAGAAAGGGTATTTTCAGTTTCAGTTACATCGATGACTCAAATATTCCAAAATCTCCTTCCAGGGAGGAAGCTTGCTTGTTTGAAATTCAACGGCAGGCGCGCAGACATGCACATGTGTAAAATAAGAAGTTCTATGCATGTACAACGGCAGACATGAAGAAAACTCCACAACAAACCAAAGTGTATCCTTAGAGAAAAACCGAAATAAAACTTAAAGTCAGAGGTGAAGATCTGGCAGTAGAAGTACTGCTTTGTAAGAAGCCAAAATACCACTGAGGTCTGTCTCCAGGTCAGAAAGGGGATAGGCAGTCTATCAAAATACCCCCACACCTAGTTCCTTTATTTGCTCAGTATCAATCTCAGCATTAACCCTCTGCTAATGGGACAGCTGTGGGTCAGCGCCTCGCGTCTTAGAGTTGCCAATCAAGACCTTAAGCTGAGAGATCAGCCTTTGGGACAGAGGTGCTCGTCTGCCTCTGAGTGGCTTTTAAAACACAGAGACGCCTGTATTGATTTTAGCTCGAGCCTGAAAGAGGAGGGGGAGGAGGGACAGCGGTGGCGGTTGTGTCATCAGCCGAGGCTGTGCGCGTCTGGACGGGAGCCAGCCCGTGGTCCCTGGTCACCCTTCACTGATCAGAGGGGCCTCGCCGAATGACCTACCAGAGAGGCACTGAACCTGCAAACACGAAGAGGGCAAGGAGTTGGAAGCTCGAGGGGTTCAGGGCTAGCAGGGGCGACATCAGCAGAGATCTCATAATAGAAAAGGGTTTTAACCTTAATGTTGGAGCCAAAACCCTGTTAGGGGCCCTGTAATACCCCCTGCGCCTCTGTCAATTGAACTAGTTGATTTTTTTTCTTCTCTTCCCTCCTTTTCTGCACATAGCTGAAAGACACTGACACTGCCATATGTACCTACGGTTAGTAAGGTGGTAAACAAAAGTCAAACAGCCCACTTACCTAACCTGTGCTTAACAGAAAGAAAAATTGACTTTTTACATTTTGTTAAATAAAAAAAAAAAACTGAAAGCTTCTTCAACCCCTTCACAAGAACTCTTAAAGCATGCAGGTTAGTTGGTGTTAAAGTAAGGAAAATTGTTCATAAAGAAAAAAAAAAGTACAACCCTCCTCCACAATCAAAATCCATATGTGTACACTTTTATCTAATGTGCACTTAAAAGACTGCAGTCCATGAATTGAGGTATGCATATCTAATCAATTGGCTCAAGTGCTTTGGATATCTTACAAGAAAAAAAAAATAGTCTTTGGCACTTTGAGTAAAATATGCTAATTAACACACTTGAAATTTCCCATATGAAATCTATCTGCACCAAGACAATGAGAAAATAATTACAACAGAGGTAGAATTACAATGACCATTTTAATCAACCCCTACACTAGCATTTCACTCTATTTATACAGTTTTTGATTCCATGACCCACTGGCAAGTAATCACTTGAAAATTATGGTTTGGTTTATAATAGGTCTATGCTTTGGACACATTATTTCTGCAAAGACAGGGCTCCGGGGATTACAATAAAGATATGAATCTTGCAAAACAACAATCAGCATGCAGTGATGGAAATAACTGGAAAAAGCTAACTGACATAAGGTTAAAAGCCTTAAAATACTCCAGGCACTTTGCAAACCACACAAGACACCTGATTTAAGACTGAAAAAAAAACAATTCAATGCTTATAAGGGAAACAATGATAAAGAAGTACTTTGTTTTGTTCAAATTTAAGTCCACCAGACATGTAGAACCAAAAAAGTTTATAATTTTGTATGCAAATCCTGATTTGAGAGTCATTTTTGCCAAGACAAGAAAATATATGACCATATCCCATTAAAACAATCCCTTTTGCATTTATTAGGGGTCACAAAATTCACTTCCAAAAGGTCAGTTATTCTCACAGTTAATAAACCTGTATACCTGTATATGCCACCAAAAAGTCAAATTTGAAATTCATACAAAGGCTAGACTAATGCCTTTATTTCAATATAAAGAGTCATGCTATTTGACCTTCCTTTCTTACTAGAGTTTCACTTAGATAAAAAAAAAAAACCAGACCTACTCCTCAGAAGCTCCTAAGGTCATCTTTATCAACCACAGAAAAGCATAGAAGAAAGGTGTTTGACAATCTGGTGAATGACATGATAATTAAACTCCTAAAACTGGTGCAAGGTGGTAGCAATTTATTACGAGGTGGTGGATGAAGAGCGAAGGCTGCTTAAAAATCCAAAACCATTATCTTGAGGAATGTGTGCCTCCTTCATCGAAAAACTTTTCCAAGGAGCGGATTTACAGAGCAACGGCTCACCAATGAAGACCCTAATAAAGTGCCTGCACTGTACTTTATTTTATTTGTTTTCTAGCAATCTTGGATTCAATCAGACTTTTGACCTAGTTTTAACAACAGTTCAGCTTTTTGTTGCTCCGCTTTCAGCTGTGTCCCATCACTGCGTTTACTACTCTTTCCTGCAAATGCATCTTGATTCCAACGAGGCCCACTTTCGTTATTGCGCAACCACGGCCATGTCTGAGTTCCAGTTTCAAGCGGACCGAGTGATTAAACGGACAACTTGTCAAAACAATGTTATCGTAACTGAAATACGATCTGTGCCGTTATCAAAACATCATAATGGGCTTCCTCTTGTTGAGAAAATTCACCGTCCACATAGAGTACACAAGCTGTAAATCAGGCAGCAGGGGGGGGAAAATAACACCATGAAGGCTGACATGTGGACAGGCAAATGATTTCTTATTGATTTCCTGTTCCTGTTGAGAAGGGCTCGCAATTACCCCTCAAACAAAGTATCAGCCCCCTCAACACAGCAAAACTGCAGAGTGCCTATGAGAGATTAGGGTATAAATAAGGTAACTTAACTTTGATTTTCAACAATAGGGAGTGACATGAATTACAAAACTGCTGAAATGAAAGAAAGGCATACCTGTGTGCAGAAGTTTTATACACACTTGACCTAATCTAGAAAAACTCAACATATACTTTAATTATTTAAATTCTCCCTTCCATGCTACTTCAGTAAACAAGTCACTGCTCAGTAATTAAGCTTACCAACAATGGGGGGGGGGGGGGGAGTAAGAAAGGAGGAGGAAAAGGGTACTCCGGAAAAGTTAACAACTTAGAAACAAAGAAGCTGTTGTCAAGAACGGTGTTAAATGAAAACACAGCCATTATTACGGAAGCAATCAGCCTCTATTAGTCCATGTTGACACATCTCAATCCTCTTAGGAACAATGAAACACACATACACAAAGCTTTTAGTCCGTTTCATTTCATGACCTGCAATCTATATCTTAGCATCAAGTGGAATTAATGTGCAACTAGATTTAATTAGAGCTGCTAACTCAAGGAGTTCAATGCTGAATTGCTGTTTAGCAGAACCTTGCTGTGCACTACTTTGCATAAAACAATGTGATTAGTTCCGAGTCATGAGAAAGTTTCTTAAGTAAAAAGAAATAAATAATTAGAAAATCCAGACAGAGTCTGCTAGAGAAAATAGTTAGGTGGTAGATTGATGAAAGGACACAACTGTAAAGATGCTGCTCTTCAGGAAAAAGCCTTTAGCAGTTAGAAGAACAGCTAGAGCCAGAACAACTAATCGGATTTCCCTACCTCCGAAACACACAACTGTGGATTTGGAAAAAGTAGTAGCAAAGACCAAATGAGCCACGGTGTAACCTGACCTGATCGTGGTCTGAGTTTCAGAATAAGAGTAAACTGCTATTTAAAACTTACTTAACAGGAAACAGTAAAGCTACTATTTTTGTTGTCTCAGTGGCCATGATTCATGGATTTATACTGTGAAACTGTTGCTGTTAAAAAAGGACAAAATAAAATATGAGGAATAAAAATCACCTGTCACCTTACTTGCTGGAGTTTTAGACTGAAATTATCTTATATTGAGAAAAGACAGCAATATAACCATTTTGGTCAAACCCTGAAAATAACGTTACAGTAATGTCTCACCAGGGTCACGTGACAAATTGAGCATCACTCTCAGCTACTACCACACCAAATTTAAGCTCACTATCTGTTGAGCTGACTGAGTTATAGCTAATTTTGTGTTTGCTAAGGTAGATTAGCTATGACAGCCATCTTGAATTGACTCTAAAAGGTAATCAGTTGTAGATGCACATCCAGTGACAGCTTTTTTAGAGTCTTATTATAACTTGTCAAGTGGTTTATGAGGGGTTTTTTTGCTAACAGACAAAAAGTGTTAACTCCAAAAGTTAATGTTGAATGTTAAAGTTTTAAAGAACTTTTGCTATCAGTTAGCAATCGGCGTATGTCTTTGGAATGACTCTCAGCTACTAACCCACCAAATGTTAGCTCAATATCTGTAAAACTGTCAGAGGTACAGCAATTTTTGTGTTTGATAAGGCCACTTAGCTGTGGCAGCCATCTTGAATCAGACTTACTCCAAAACTTAATCGGTTATAGATGTCTATCCAGTGATCACTTCCTGAGAGTTTCATTAAAATCTGTTCAAATGTTCATTGCTAAGACACACAACAAAAACCTTATCGCCTGTCTTTCAGCAGCAGGTGATAATAATTACAACCTTAGAAATGTAAAGTAACACTGCCACTTGCTGCAGTTAAACTCAACCACCTGACAGTGAAACTCGTTTCTCATTTTAAATCTTTCCAATTAAACAGCTCATTCTTTATCTGTAAAAATACCACAAAGATGACCCACTGTCCACCCACAGTTTTCTCCCAGGTCAATAAAACTTACTTCTTACAGGCTTGCAATAATTAGGCATCTCTGTGGTCATGTGACTTGTTCCATCAGCGGGTGGTTTCCTGGGAGACGGCGCTCTTTCTGATGACTCACCATCACAAGCATCTAGGGTCACAAGAATTTGATGTTAAACATTGATTAAAAAGTTAAGCAGCGAAACTGCACAGTGACCAACAAGCGGGGCTTTGTTTTCTTTTTATTATTTTGTTTCACGCTCCAACAACTCGACTTGGAACAACAGTTGCGAACATTCACTGCAGGGTTAGTCCAAGCGGACAGAATCTCAGGGTCAAGCTGGAGTGTGCTCCAACTGCTTTTGCCAGAAAAAACAATCTCACAAGCAAAACTGCTCAACATGGTGGGTCGGTTCAGGTAAAGGCCTTGCCAGAGCTCTGGATCTCATTTTCTCTCCTTTCTGCTCCCGGGTGTGCTCGAGCTGCCAAAATTCTTTCGCTGCCATAAAGGCTGCATTCATCTAAATTGGAAAAAGTATGTGAGCAAAAAAACAAAAACAAAACAACCAACACACTGCCTGATAGCAAAGACACGACGAGAGGCACTCGTCTCTTTGAGCTGTGTCCACTGGCTTCTTGACTTCAGACCTCGGTTATGCTTTGCTCATTGCACACTGCAGCTTTCCTCTGTAAATAAACCATCCACAAAGACTTTATTCACTGGTTTGGTGCCAGGAGCCCACAGCTTTCTCAGGGCCTGAAACGGTTGCACTTAAATGTTTTAGAGTGAACATGCTGAGGTCCCACAGAAAAGTAAAAGCAGAATGAGTTAGCAAAACCTTATAATCCTAGCTTTGCAGGACTAACACTCAGTTTGTAAGCACTGACAGATAAATAAGGGGAACAAAGGTGCAGGCCAGAAGTTCTGGATAGAAATTGCATATTTCAGATTGGGGCTGAAGTACGTATAATTTAATCTCTTCTCAAAACCTCCACGGTCCTCTGAAAGAGTCTCAACTGAAAGTCCAGCCAAACCAAAAAAGCAAAGAAAAAATCCATTCACAATCCAACAGCCCTTGTGATTGCTTATTTTGTCCTACTTTGATATTTTTTGACAGTGCCGTAATGATGCTCGGTTAACGGTTCATTGCTTGTTTGAAGAAAAATGAAAAGCGGGTGTGGGGGTAAGCTTATTTTACATGTGATAATCTTAGGGGCAACTGGAAAGTTAATTAAAAACTATAATTGGCTGTGGTTGCTGTTAATAGTCATGAGGGTGTTTCTTCAGACTTTATTGAGGGTGGGGGTGGGGGGGGACCACACACATTATCAAGGCTTAAGACTAAAGCACAGATCCTGATGAAGTTGCATGAATATAATTTAAAAATAAAAAAATAAAATGAGGCAGATTGTCCCAAGCAGGCTGATAAGCGCTGATACGCTGCATTCTATTAGTCTTTTTCAGTTTAAGCTTCCATTTTTAGTTTTTTTTTTTCTTTCGGTTCCCCAAGTTGCTCTGTGCAATCAAAATGAGTTAAAGGAATAAGTCACTGTGTATTTATAGCACAGCTTTATTAGCTGTACACTGGCAGCATGAAGAAGAAGAAAAAAACACGCACATTAAGAGAAGAACTTCATGTGCAAAAGAGCATGAACTTCTTTCACACATTTTAACTTGCCAACCCAAAAAAAAAATAAAAAAATAAAAAATCTGTGAATAAAAGCAACACCTATTTTAGGTGCTTCTTTTGTTTTAAATCACTGTAACTTAATGAAATATAAATTAAACCTTGACAAACCACCTCTGGGACCCCAGCACTTGACTTTCACCTACATTTAACTGATATATATCTAAAGCCACTGATTAATGGCCTATCTTGTGTTCTCTTACCTTGTGACACTGACAGCAGGGGACTTGTCTCCTGCCGGGGGCCCCTTTCTGGCCCGTCTGATGGATGGACAGTCTCCTTGGACATGAGACAGTCGTGTCTCCTTCAGGGGAAAGAAAACACGCGGCAGAAGAAGCAGTCCCTCCCTTATGTCTTCCTCAGCCTTCGGCGCTGTGAAAACCAACAAAAAGTCTCATTTTCAGCGACACAAAAAAGTAGCAAAACTCGAGAAAGTGACGTCGAGCTCCAGTTGGTGGAAATTTCCCTTCAGTCGCCTTTTTTCTTTTTCTTTTTTCCCTTCTTCTTTTTTTTTTTTGCAAACTTGCTACAAGGCTCAGCACGACGCCAGTTTGTTCTGACAGTTTAGCAAAAAAAAAAAAAAAAAAAAAGTAGTAGAAGTATCATTTTAAGCTAGCAGTTTTGTTTATGACGCAGAACTTACCTTTCCAACATGTCAACTCCCTTCAAATCTGACTTATTCCCATCCTCGTTTCCCTGACTCGTCGGGAAGAAGTACGAAATATAAACTTTGGGAACAAGTAACTCGGCGTCCAACAGTTTGCCTTAACTCTAAGTTGTCAGAAGTTTGCGGCTTTACTCCTTGCAGCTGTTTTTTGACACCCAAAAAGTCCAAAACATGATCCTCCCGACGCCTTCGACGCTCAGTGGCGGCAGTTTAGTCAGGACACTCAAACATTTTCATCATATCCGGATTCCTGCAGAGGAGTGAAGCCTCTCTCCTCTCCTGTTTCCCTGGCGGCAGAGAGGAAAACAAAGCCCTCCTTGAAGAGCTTTCCCCTCTAAAGTTAGGGGGTAAAAAGTCGAAAAAGAAACGCATGTATTGGCTTTTTTCAGTTTAAATTGTGTTAATTAAGTTAAAAGAAAGGGTGCAAAAAGAAACAGTAATAGCACAATGTCCAAATGGATTTGGTGCAGCCAACTTTGATAGTTTAAAACTGAGCAAACAGATATTAAATCATGGGTGCAGGGTCCCGGCGAGACTCTGTTTCAGTCTAAATTAAAAACTATATGAATGCCAAATAAACAGAATAACTTAAAACGTGTTATAGAACTGCTGAGACAATGAAAATTATTTAAATATCTTCAACATGCATGTCAAACCGAAAGAACTGCAATAATAATACTAATAATTTATATTTATAGGTGCCTTTCAAAACTCACAAGGACAATTTACATAAAAAAAACAAATATTACAATTAAAACAGGTAAGTAAACAAGCAGATAAGACAAGAAGAGGAAAAAGTATAAAATGACTTTTGTCTTTGCTCCCTAAATCTGTTTCTCTAATAATTGATAAGCCCCCACCTACATTTTGTATTTGCTTGGGTAAACATGTTTTCAGTGGTATTGCAATATGCCATATTAAGGTACCTTTGTTCAAGGTAAGATTTAGTAAAAAAGGCCTTTCTGTACAGATAACTTATTGAGACAGAAAGCAGCAAACTGTCTGCAATTGTTCCAAACAAAATTCAACATTTTAAAAGCTGAAATGAAAGAAAATTGATGTATTTATTATAAATAGTTAATACTTACATTTGCATATGGTTAAAGTTTATTCAAAAGTCTTTAAAACTTTTTTTCCAAGATCTTAAGGAATAAACAAGGTGGGCAATTATTCTAACACGTAATATGATTTATCAACTACAGTACTTTTGTTCTAGAGACCAAACAAAATATGTAGCATGTTTTATTTGTGTCATTATCAAACTTCACAGAACTTTATTGTAACAGGAAGAAAGGAATTGTATATACTGTATAACCTCAACTTTGGAAAAGATGTGTGAAATGTAAACAAAAACAGAATGCAATGATTTGAAAATCTCATAAACCAATTTTTATTCACAATGCAACATAGTAAACATATCAAATGTTTAAATGAATAAACTGTAACTTTTTTTTTAAAGAGGTGATTTTGAATTCTATGGAAACATGTTAAAAACATGGGGACAGGGCCATGTTTATCCCTGTGAAGCCCCCCCTTCTTCTTTTAACAACAGTCTGTAAACATTAACTGAGGAGAGCAGCTGCTGGAGGTTCTGGAGGGGAATGTTGTCCCATTCATGTCTGATGGAGGATTCTACAGCCCTGGGTCTTTGCTGAAAATTTCATCTCATGATGTGTCTAGTGTTTTTTTTTAGTTTTTTTTTTTATTGGTGAGAGGTCGGGACTGCAGGCAGGCCAGTTCAGCTCTTCTACTATGAAGCCATGCTGTTATAATGGATGCTGTGTGAGGTTTAGCATCATCATGCTGAAATATGTGAGCATATGTTGTTCTAAAATCTGGATATACATTTCTGCACTGATGGTGCTTTTTCAGATGTGTAAACCCGCCCATGCCATAGGCACTAATGCACCCCCATACCATCAGAGAGGCAGACCTTTGAACAGAGAGCTGATAACAGGCTGAATGGTACAGAAGATGTAGCGTGGTCATGTCTTCTTTGCGATGTCTTGCTGCAAACAAATTCAAAATGGCCTTATTTTTTCTAAAAATAGCATAATATTTTGGTTTGGGGCTGTGGTGGCTCGGTGGTCAGTGACGCGGTCTAGTAATCCTGAGGGTTGCTGGTTCGAGCCCAGATTGTGGCAGGAAGGGCATCCGGTGTAAAACAATTACCAAATCGTTTGTGTGAGTTTGCTCTCTGTGGCAACCCCTGAAGAAGGGAGCAGCCGAAAGAACTTAGTTACTAGTAAAATATTTTAAATAATTGATATGTTTACAATGTTCCATTGTGAATAAAATGTGGGTTTATGAGATTTGCAAATTATTGCAATCTGTTTTGATTTACATTTTACTTGAAATAGGGTTGGATAATAAAATAGCTGTTATGTATAGAACCCTCCTTTATTCTCTTTGTAAATATTTTTTATATATAGAAGCAAACTATTAAGCATATTTAAATAGACTAAACACTATTTTCTTTGAGCTTCTTTTTTTTTTTCATTTTCAACATTGTCATTAAATTTGCAATTCCTGTCTGGCAAAGAAAAATATACTTCGGCATAGCCAGTTTTAATAAAACAGAGCTTAAACTTTCATTTCAGCTCAAAAGAGACTTCACTCTTGCGACACAGCCTCCGAAGTATTCCTATTTAAATCACCTTACAAAGTGAAAATCCTCTGGTTGAATCTATGCATTTAGGTGGTTCAAACTCTTGCACTGGAGCTGTAAAGTTTGGCAACTGACATTTGAAGTTTCTTTTCAAAAAAATAAGCCAGAATTATAATGCCAAACCTTGTTATCAGAAACATTCTTGCTCAATTTCAATTCATATATTATTTACTCGAAATGAATAGCAGCAAAGCCCTGTGCTCTGCCCTCTTTAGAGTCAGTAGGGTCCTGTTAACGCAGAGTCTTGCTGATTGTCATCATAGCTATTGAACCCTATTGGTAGCAGCATAAGTGAGATTTAAGCCTCGGTAACATGAGTGTGGAGGTGATTGATGTGAAATATGCCCTCCCTCATTGACTGCATGAACTCCATTTTCTGCTCCTAATGCAGAAATCACTCCGGGTCCCTAGCATAATGATTTACGATGAATCTGTGTCAATGTTGAACTCGGCAAACCCCACGTAATCCATCTTGCAGATATACCTACCTAGCCCACCCTACCTTGCCGGCTCCCCACCCTCCTGTCCCCTGCTGTCACGATGGGGGGAGAAGTAAGGAATGCAGCTCGCTCTACATCTGTAAGTGTTGAATCCATTACAGGGCTGATGTGTAATCACAGAGGACCTCTGTGGCCCCTCAGACTGTAATTACCTGGATACAGATCCTCCCCTCACTCCTTCCCCATGAGCTCAAGAACTCCATTAACCAGCATGCAGTGCTTTCAGTTGGTCTATTTGGGTGGCAGGGCGGAGATGTGAAAGACAGACTGGGGAAAGTTAAAAACGCTAAAAATGCATTTAAGTAGTTGGATTTTGACCTTTGGGATGTCAAGGTTTCTTCTCAAAGTAAAAGCCTATCACTCCTTGAATGAATGCTTATTGCCCACCACCATTCATAAAGTTTTAAACTAAGATCATCCTTTTTAAAGAAATGATGAAGTTGTAGCCATTTTAGTCAAACCTTGAAAATACTATTATACACAATCTTATGCAACATTGCATTATGTCACACTCAGAACAGCGACTTCAAATTTTCATACCCTGTAAAACTGACTGAGTTATAGCCATTTATGTTTTGGCTAATGTCGATTAGCTGTGACAGCCATCTTGAATTGGTCTGACTCAAAAAGTTAATCAGCTGTAAATGTACATTTAATGATTTCTTTCTGAAAGTTGCATCAAAATCTGTCCAGTTGTTCATGAGATATTTTGCTAACAGACAAGAAGGGTTGAGTCCAACTGGTAGTGCAAAGGTTTTAAGCAAAGAACCTGCACAACAAGTAGCACTTGAAGTATGTGTTGTGAATATTTGTCATCTATAACTACAAAACATTTTAGACCAAAATCTGTAAAATTGACTGAGTTATAGCCATTTTTGTTTGTTTTAAGTTCAATTGACAGGGACAGTTATCTTAAACTGGATTGACTCCAAAAGTTAATCACTTGTAGATTTACATCCAATAATTACTTTCTGCAAGTTTCATAAAAAATTGTCTAGTGCTTCATGACATATTCTGCTAACAGACACACAAACACATGCACACACACAGACAGACACAGGACAAAACATTATCACTTGCCTTTCACCTTTTTATGGTGGATGATGATCAGGATTAGGGCAAACCTCTGTGGCAAAGCACCCCTTCCCCGCCATTCACCCTGACAAACATAAATCTTTCAAGGACAAAACATGCAACATGACTGCAGTGTGAAATCAACCCCTGTTGTCAGCCTTTGTACCCTGCATAGCGACGCTGCTGTTGCTGCTGACAAACATTATCTTGTGTGTGATCATGTGCATAGTGTCATCCCCTCCTGCTCCCTCTCCTCCCTTTTTTCTTCTCTCTTTCTTTTTTTTTTTTTCTTTTCAAAATAAGTCAAAGTGAAGCTGGCTGTGTAGACACAGTAGGTTGTCACACTGTGTCAAGCGCCGGTGTCAGCATCGCATCTGTTGCAGTCACATCTCAGAAGGCACGAGGAAGCATCTCTCTGTTGACTTCATCTGTTTGTTTGGCAGCCTGCCTGATTGCTGAAGTGTGTAGTGGCGAAGAGGAGCTCAGTCGGTGCACGCAACGCCGACAAGCCTAATCCTCCTTTGCCTGGAAAAAAAGAGGGAATGGGGCTCCAAACAAATAATGCAGCTGCAAGCTCCCATGATGTTCCTCGATTAAACTTTTAAATTGTTTGTGTGTTTTTTTATTATTCAAATACATTTTGTAATCCTAGTAATGCTTATCTAACAGCTTTATTTGTCTGGCATTAAGACAACTATTTACCTCAGATTATATGTTGGGGATGACTTGGAGCTATTACCACACCAAGCTTTAGCTCAGTATTCATCCTTTTCTTTTGTGTGTTGGCTAATGTCAGTTAGCTATGGTGGCCATCTTGTACTAGGGTGACTCCAAAGTTCATAGGTTGCAGATGTCTACCCAGTGATTACTTTTTGAGAGTTTCATGAGATATTTTGCTAACGAACAAACATGGTTGATGCCAACAGTTAATGCTAAAGTTTTAAGCAAAAATACTGTGCAATGTGTAGCCCTCTAAGAATGTATTGAAGATGATGCTCAGCTACTACCACGCCAGGTTTTAGGTCAATATCTGTAAAATTGACTGAGTTATAGCCGTTCTTGTGAGGTTAGTTGGTCAGTTGGCTGCGACAGCCATCTTGAACTAGTACATCTAGTGATTTATTGCCTGATAGTTTCATTAAAATCCATCTAGTGGTTCGTGAGATATTTTGCTAACAGTACAGACATATGAACACACACAGGCATAAGCAAAAACATTGTCACCTGCCGCAAAAGGGCGTTAATAAAAAGGGCAACCTAAGCAAAATCAAATATTGTTAAATAAATATATTTCTTCTTCTTTTAGTTTGGTTGTTCCTACTTTAGGGGTCACCACAACAAGTTACTCTGTGTCTCACTCTGTCCTCTGTCCTCACTGCAGCTACCTCTATGTCCTCTAACTGCATCCATATATGTCCTCTTTGTCTTTTTCCTGGCAGCTGCATCTCTAACCTCCTTCCACCAATTTGCCCACTAAGTTGGTCAGTAAAAATCCCAGAATTTCTTTTCTTTTGTCAGTTAAGATTCAAAAACATGAGATTTAACTTTCTGTTGCACATTATTCCAGTTTATTTTGTTGATGAAACAATGTTGGCAGAATGCCCAAGTTTTTGATACTGAAACTGAGATAACCATTCAGCTTCCGATGATGTTTATACATGACGTTTATGGCAAGAATAAGATTATTTCTAAGAATGCTGAAACGTTGATTTATTCTTTTCAAAAGGCATATGATTGGCAGGGCCTCAGCAGTCAGTATCAGTTTGCCAATAAATCTGCTGTTTTGATGAGATCCAAGTCTTCACTTTTACCAGCTACAACTTTTCTAAAATTAAATAAAAGAGCTGAAAAATGAGAAATGGCTTCAGGACAGAACATTTGTAATTAGGCCTAATGAGCTTATGCTGTTCCCCGGCTGTGGTTCTGATAGAAATGCAGAAGTTGACCCAACCTGCCCTCGCACCGACTTTAATGGCCAGGCGAAAGAGTTTGGGGTGTCGCTTTGAACAGCGAGAACCAGCACCTGTACCTGATCAAGCCTTCAAAGATTTTACACTGAAGTTGATGCAGAGTGAGAAGAACTTAATAAGTAAGGCTTTTAGAAGCTGACCAATACACCAGCTGAACTCTGCCGCCCTCGCATGATTAATAGCATTATGTTAAGTCTTTCCCCACCACCACCTTCAAGCAAAAAGGATTGTTTGAGGCTGTCTGATCAAAACCTTTTATCGAACTTTGGGTTTGGAAGTATTCTGTCTGGACGCAAAGCAAACTTGGATGGAACATGCAATAAACTGATTGGCTCATTAAAGATAAATCTTTCTGTGATCAGAATGAAACCTGCTGCTGCAATTGATTAGAGTCTCAATGCAAATAAACACCCCGGCCCTTAAAAAAATGAGAACTGTGAGAGCAGGAGAAAGGATGACTTTGTGCTTGTAAAGCCACACATCTGGAGTCCAACCACAGAGTGAGAGGGGTGAACATAATCAACGACAAATGTGCTCACAAAAGCACCAGACCTCATAAATATGTATTTGTCGGCTAAAGAAACAGAATAGCAGGTGACTGACAATTAAAACTGACATTAAAAACAAAACTCGGCGAGCGGTCACAATAACATGCGCCAGGCGATGGGAAAATCCACATGTGAGAGGTTTGAATGCACCGCAGCCTTCGAGAGAGTTCAAAATGCCTTCCGCCAGCTCGTCAAAGAATTCAAGATCAAAGCTGACACCCATCTGAGATGAATTTAACTTTATTGACAATCACTGAAAGCCACTGAGACAGCAACAGTGTTTGACCCATCGTTCAGGCTCACTGCCCCGTCGTGCGTTGATGTGTTGAAAGTGAAGAAAGGTAAGTTTTGGTTTTCAGCGGCCTTAAATGTATATCACTTGATGTGATGGACGTAAGTACTCTGAGCACAGACACGTCTTTACTCTTCAGCACTGTTGAACCTTTTGACGCTGAAATTATTGTATCACAAACCAAATCCCTTTCATCTTTCCTCATACTTTGTAGCCATATTCCTACATTTTGCACATTTAAAACAAAAAGGTTTGAACTGCACTTGCAAACGCACTATTAAAAATTTTTACTTGCACCAAAACCATTGTCATGTTGAGGTTGGTGTATTCTGGTGCATTGCATTTGGTATCCTTCTTGATTTACCATAACAAGCATAAAACATAGCTACAACAGAATCATATTTCTTTATAAAAAATATTTTATGGTAAAAACAACCGCTGTTTTTTCTAGTTAGGTGTATTCTGTTGTATCATGTTTGGTTTTGTGGTTAAGCAAACTTGGTTTTACATGTTGTTAACTGGCATATTCCAAAAAGTTTAACAAGTGTACCACACTAAAGCTCCATTTGTGAACAAATAAGCTTATTTGATTGTATTTTGGCAATCTGAACCTTACATAAGATGGGTAAATGGGCAAAACATGGGCATACTGACATCACGTCAAAGGAATCGGTGACAACTGATGATGTGTCAGCTTTTTGATTGGGTTGTTACTACTCTTTGCAACTTTAAATTAAGAGTACCCAGATGTAAGGATAACATTAGGAAGGGAAATCTGGCAAAAACTTCCTCATCATATAAATTAAGGCCTATAATCAAAGGCATTTATTGTAAAAAACAAACTTGTATCTAAAAGGACTTTTGTGATTTTTGTAACTTTTATTTGGCCTTCATGAAACTTTCACTAATTTGATGTTTATCAGATTCTTTCCTGGTAAATGTTTTTTCTTCTTCTTTGTCCTTTGATAACTTTTTTGACCAATGTGAAATAAATCAAAAATGTAATGAGGTTTGGCTTTCTCTGATCCTTCACAGAATTTTTATTAGCATAAACCCAGCCAAAGCAACAGTGGTTAAAGCTCACAGTGGGGAAACTTATTTGTTAAAGCCTCATTCCTTGTTTGTCCTGCTTTGAGCTTTTTAAAATATTACCAACAAATACCCCCGAGCCCTGTTAGCAAAAC
>JAOXNZ010000074.1:14469272-14489883 GCA_028566095.1 Kryptolebias brasiliensis
TTGGGTCACAAGTCTCTGCTGCTGTTATTTTGTGGGTCACAAGCTGAAAGGTTTGGGAACCACTGCTCTAAGGGACAGAGCTGAATAACTAATATACGTATATCTTCGTCTATCAAGCAGAGCTGTGTCAAGGAAATGAGTCCCACTTTTGGCTGAATTTTTCAGCTGCTCCTGAGTTAAGTTTGAAAAGTACATATCGATTTGTTTCTACAGCAAAAGCAGTGCTTGTCGGCAGTGATGAGTAATAATGTCACTCAATCAGCACTCTCATTATCTATCCAACATGACTTCTTAATAAGGTCACGCTCCACCTACTGAAAATAGTTCCCTCCTTTTGAGCTTTCTTCAGGTGCAAAGTGCAGTTAATTAACACAGCAGACTGGGAGAGATGCGCTCGCTATTAATTGGAAAGAAAAAGAGGAGGAAAAAAAGAGAGGAGAGAAAATAAAGCATGGGCTTAATTCAATTAAAACAGCCATAATGGCTTTCGTTGTAAGGCCCGAGGATTCCTTTGTTTAGTGGCTTTGTTGAATCCAGCAGGTCCTGCACGTCTGGAAGTATTAAGCAGACCACAATGTGGCCTTTCTCTCACTTGCACAACTTTAAAAATAAAGTTTGACGCGAAAAGTCGTCTGACTGCAGTACTGTAAAATGTCAATCTAACCAAATGTGGGTCTTTTTTTACCCTGTATGACTTGAAGAAGAACTTACTTGTATTTCAAGCTGCTGAACGACTTGCATCTGGACTCGACACTGAGCTGTGCTCCGGTCATCGAGGGCGTGCTCGCTGTTTAGGTGCCTGGAGGGAGAAACAGCCATATAGTAAGAGAGATTACACAGGAGATTTATAATACATTAAATGTCAAAGCTAAAAAAGACAGCAGGTCCTATTCATTTTTACCATGATCTAAATTGTAAAGGATGATAATTACAGTATCAGCCTCACTGCTCTTTTGTTTTTGTGATAATATTTCTATACAGGGACAATTATCTATAGGATCCAGTTAAAAACCATTGTTCCACGTTGAAATGAAGTAATTAGAAGTAACATGACGGTGTGCGGTGCCATGTTTAACATGACAAAAGGCCCTGTGCCGGTTTAGATGGCTAACTTCTGTGCCACCCTGAGCGCTGCTTTCTTCTGAGAATAAAACATGCTGGCCCAGCAGAATGGCTGCGTCACCTCAATTTATGGAAAACAATACACACAATTTAACACCGCCAACATTTGACACACAAAGGCGGCTCTTCACTTGAAGGTGCATTATCCTGCTGCAGACATATTAAATATATCTGGTGTGTTCGCCTCATTAGAAGAAAAAGGCAGCCAGACAGCCATAACAGTCAATGAGCGTTTTTGTCTTGATTGGATTTCATCTGTAGGACACAAAAGCTCAACCATTAAGGTAGACCTTTCTTCCTGGGAAAGCACACAGCCGTGCAAACACAAATATGTGGTGAAAAGTGGCTCCTAAAGTGTTGTGATGCTGTGGGTAATGAGCCTCTGTCTAAATGATCATTGGAGACAAACTCACAAAGCAAGCTTTGAGGAGACATGCTTATGAAATGCCAGAGCTGCCACTTTATCTCCAGTAATTATAGGTTAGCTTGCAGACCCTTCAGTGATCATTTACAGCACAGCCTCCAGTGCATTAGAGGGAGTACAAAATCTCCTTCTCTCCAGCTTTCACTTTATCTAACAACACACACACCTCGTTTATGTTATCGTGAACTCGCACAAACACAGATCGGTACACACGAGGAACAAAAACACGCACTCCCACCACGTATTCCTTTACTCGTGTTTATCTGCAGCGAACAAAACAGGACAACTCAATGAGCTGGTTTCTCCTGGCCTGTCGATCAGAACATTCGTAATCACAATAGTTCCGTACCTTTCAATTAGACTTCAACCATTTCATTTGCTTTTCTAACAATTTTAGGTCTAATACTTCCCTATAAATCAAGAATAAGGTAGCATTTAAAAAAAGGAGAGGTGGGAAGAGGGATGGCAGTGGAGAGGGGTGGATTTCTTCAGCCCTGTGCCTAATTGCTGTTTCAGAATGTGCATGCAAAAAAAAAAAAGAAGTGGGGAGGAGGGGGGGGGGCATTTCATTAATCATTTAATCACGTCCCTCGCAGGATGAGGGAACTAATGTTGCAAATACCCTTTTCATTTCACTGCCTATAATGCTATCTTATGCACTTGATGTATGGCGTGTGTCATGAATTACAGCTGCTTCAAAAGCACAGAGATGGCTGCTCGCTGTCCCTGAAGATACCTCATTACAAAAAGGGGGGAAAAAAAAAAGATGAGCAAAATCTTTATTAAGCTTGCATCTCATTGACAAGCAACTTGTTTCTTTTACATTTTGTCTCTGCGTTTGTGTGCGAGGCCTCACGAGCGTCCAGTTAAAAGCTTCGTGCATTCAATTTCACTGCTGGCCAGTTAGTGAGGCGATTACAGGAAGATTACTACGTGCATTTATGAAATATTCAAATGGCAGCGTGTTCTACTGAGCATTAATAATGCCAAACAAAGACAGAAGTGGAGGAGGAGGGCAGAGGAACATGACAGGAAAAAAAGCAATAATGAAAGAAAATCTTATTTACAGAAATGGGGAAAAATATTGCTTTTATGTCTGAATTAAAAAATGGGATTTAATTACTAACATTTTCTCATTATTACCTCTTATTTTAACATTTCTCTATTTTTTTGTCTTTATCCCTTAATACATTTTATCACGTCACAGTTAGGATCACATTTAGACAATCTGAATGAGAAACTGATTAAAACCAAAAGGAGAAGTTAGAGTGACATGGCTACAGCATCCTGCTCAATTCACAATGTTTTAGTTTCAAGTTTCTGTTTACTCTTGTGGTTCATTCTAAAGAAGAAGGATTGGTTTGGGCCCTTCAGGAAGCTTATTGTTATGAAGGCTGATGAAGAACTGAGGAAAAAGATGGAGATGGAAACTTAAGAGATGTAGCCAAGGTGGAAGAATCAAAATGATTCACATTAAGGCTGCCGCGTTTGTTCGGTGTAGTCGACGTAATTGATTAGAAAAATCAGTCGACACCCATATTTTTAGTTGACATCATTTTTATGACTTCATCTTTTAATTTCATAAATGTATCATCTAAAATACTGTTTTCCTCCACTAGTATGCGCTGAGTACATCAGTCAAGTTTCTGCTAGCTGTGAGCTACAGTTTCAAACTATCATGACAGAAAAACTTTTCACATCCGCTACAGTGTTGATACAGAACGAGTTGTAAAAGGTTTTTAGGAAGGCTGTAGGGGTCTAAAGTGTGGCAGTACTTCAAGCTAGCTGACTTTAAACTGATTTGCATGTTCTGCAAGGTTTCCTTGGCTTACAGAGCTACTGATGAGCGGCCAGGAAAAAGATATATATATATAGTTTTTTGAAGCTCCTAAATGCACTCTATGAAGTTAGACAGGTCTGTCTGATGCGTTTACATGAGAACAAGTGTTTGAAGAAACTTCTACACTAAAATCTGGGTTTATGTTCAGTTGATTAACACTGTTTCTAACTGATGTTGTATTAAGTTTTGTTCCCACAAAATCTGGTTCCCTAACAGCTTCTTTACATTTTCCGCTTAACGTCTTGTTTAAGCAGAAGTATTTGAAGTAAAATGCTGAAAAAAAGGATCTTGAGCTCTTTTGTCCATGTTTGTTGTAGCAGGAAATGCATGATAGCTGAATCGAGTGTACTTAGTTGCCGAACACAACGCAACATATATCCTGAATATTCAGCCTTTTTTAAAAAAATAAATAATCAGAGCTTCATTTTATTTATTTGTCATGTTGGAGTTATCACTTTAAACCTATTTTGTACTTTATTTGTAAGTAATTGTTTACATTTCAGTTTGTGACATACTGTAAATGCTAAAGTTGACAGCTAAAAATAAAATGGAATTCAAATAGAATAGTTAATAATGAATCTTGGAGGAAAATTAATCGTTTCGATTAAAAGCTAAATTAGTTGGTAGATTAATCAAAACAAAAATAGTCAATAGTGGCAGCCATATTCACAGTAAATAATAAAAAGAAAGAGTGATAAACAAAAACGAGGACGTGAGACAGAATAGTTGTTTATCAAACCACTAATAAAGATTTCTTTTTCTATTCTTCTCACAAAGAGAACAAAAGATCTCAAAGATTTTTCCCCATAGCTGCGAACATGAATATGTATAGACCATCAACGTCCACTAAGGGCCCAATAATAAATCTACTCAAGCCAGCATATATGGATGATACATTCTGCTAATTGTCTGTGTGTATTATCAGGGGTGATGAAGGCCCTGCAGAGAAATTTAGGCCTCCTGTTTGTCTGCATATAACATGCCAATTCAGTATCTCGCACACTTGTCTTGTAAATGCATATATGTTTAAGACATTCTTTCTCACACAGACCATTTGGTGGAGGGGTGCCCTCTCTTTTAAAGGTCTTGTCACAGTGCAGCGAACACGTGGAAGGGTGGAGGATCTATCCAGAGGCAGAACCTGCCTGCCTCCACAGTCTCTATATGTGTACATTATATAGACACAAAGACATTTGGCTGTTGCCTTTTGGGTTTAATTAGCAGTGGGTTACAGACACCCATGCTCAGGTTAGCGGCTGAGCTTGCCATTTTAACATGGAGCCTGCCTTGCTGCCACAAATCAGAAGAGCAGAGTGATGGCAGAATAAGGAAGAGTTAAACATAAGTGTGCTTTGATTTTATGTACAAAATCTTATTGTAAAGGTAGAACATTCACCTAAAAAGGGGTGGAAATAGTCAAACTGGAGGGGATAAATCATAAATTGGATTTGCACAAGTTTCTTTTTGAGACTGAGCAGACAAATGCGTCTTCATACGCTTAAAAAAAAACACACATAAGCAAATAAATTTTTAAACATTAATTGTGCGTTCTTGTTTTATTTTTTTAACCAAAGGCTTCTCACAAAAAGCAACCTAAATGCACATTTTGTGTCTCTCATCTCTTTGTTGTGTAACTAACACAAATACACCCGCAAACCGAAACACTCAGCCACTCAAGAAACAGCCGCGGCAAGATTATTTCATTTTGAACTTCACAGAGCTAATTCAGGGTGCCAGCCACCTCGCGGCTACCTTTTCCAGGTGAGAACACTTTAAAGCGCACTGAGGAGCTATTAAATGCTGATCTTGACAAGTTTCTTCATGCAACAAAACAATAGATGACTAAACGTGTCACAGCCGCTGAGCCGAGCTCCTGCAGCGAGCTACGAGACGGCAGCTTGACTCGGGTCTCCCCTCCCCTTTCCAACAAACCCAACAACCAACATCTAAGCTGTCATCTAAATCTGACACCCACTTTATGTAACCCCGTTTAAACTGCACCCGTGTGTGCGTGCATATGTGCATCAGTGTGTGTGTAGTCAACTGGCATCTCCGGAAACTTGAAAGGACTCCCTCTGACACCTACAATGACTGCTCCAAGGCACGCCACCGAGCAGCCATCTTTGTTCTAATGACGAGCCTGCCTTCTTTGTTGGTGTCTGTTTTCTTGCGCTGGCTGGGTTACGGTGTGTGCGCAGGGCTCAGCCAAGACACTGTTTTGTTCTGTGGCAGACAATGTTCTGGAAAGTGTTCTTACAAAACTGCCTGCCAACCTGTGCACCTTTTTTCAACTTTGAAATTTGTTTTCTCTCCATGTGCCTTCCCAATGCTTTTGGTTCATCTTTAAAACCATGCATTCTTCTTTTTTTGCACAAGCTTATCAGCTTACTGGATCCACAGAAACACATGATTTTATACAGTGGTCCTCACCTAAGTAACCAGCTACCACCAGCATTGTATCCTTAAAGCACACAGGTTTTGATGTGTTTGTGCGTGAACAGAGCATACATTCCCAAGAAATGGACTGATCCCTTCCCTAACTAAGTGCACTAAGTTGATCGGACATGATTTCGGAAAAAAACTGCTAATCCGATGCAGTTTTGCCGAATCACACACAAATCTTTTCCCAAGCTGCAAGGCAAACTGTTCAACCTGGACAGGAGCACAGATAGACCAAGTTGGACAAAGGATTGTAGGGTTTTCATAGAAATAACTTCCAAAGTTTCGCCCCAGTAGATAATCTTTATGGATGCTTGTTCTACACTCTACTGAAACAATATTGACTTTGACATGTAGTTGTTGCATCTTCCAGAAGAAATAAGCAAACACACTCGTCAGGCTGTAATTGTAATATCTATTTATGTCTGAATCATTTAAATTCACTGCTGTCAATAATGGCTCTTTTAACTTTGCTATATGCCTTGACAGCGTGTGAAAATTGAGCCTAATCTTCTGCCTGGCAGTGCTTTTGAAAGACTGGAAAACACTGTTTATTACAGCTATTTCAATTCACAGACAGTCCTTTTAGCTATAATTCACAAGCTGCTGTAGAATTAGCAAAAGCCTGACCTAAATCTTACACTGCTCCCCATGGGTGGACTAGTTTCTTGTACGAGTGCATTTCTTAGCATTCTGCACCTTATTACAGTCAGTACTGTAGAGAAATGCATGACTTGGAAAATAAGCAGCTACAATGTCCTGATTTCAAGAGTTTATGTGAATTCACATGGACATTTACAGCCCATGAAAAACACTCACCAGATCGTTATTTCACAGTTAATTACAAATCTAATTAGAATATTCAAATTAAAGCTTTCCCTTTCTTTTCTTCTCTGTGTGAGAGCAGGGAGTCAGGGAAAGAGGGAGAGAGAGAGAGGCTCTCTGTGAGTGGCAATGTGATAACCTGTAATCGGCAGTGCTGCAAACACCTTCTTCCTTTGATGTCCCCCTACTAACATCCTGGCAACAAAGCCGGCCAATTACAAATGAGCTAATTAACTAAATTGTTGATGGAGCATGAAGAGTTCATTTGCTCTGGCGCCTGCACCATGACAACAGTGAATGGGGGCCTTTGTTGTGGAGGTAAGTGTGCGGCCGTGCGAGTTGCTATTAGCTTTTGACGCTTTTTCACAAACCTATCAGGCCCCTCCACGCCAGGAAGGAAATTTGTTATGGATCAGAGTCGGTTTGAGGTGCGTTTTGCGGGAGCAGAACCCTGTCAACTAGCTGTCTGGAGGTCAAAATGTGCCATGAAAAAGACAGAGATATGTTCTTTGCGAGGCCACAGAGAGAGGAGGCGGCACACTGAAGAAAAGAGACAAAACAATTAAAATTAAAGGCCTAGCATTCCCTGAAGGAAACAAAATACCTGCCACATTTCATGCCATAATTTCAGACTAAGATCATCTTATGATGAGAGGAGATGGAATTGTAACCGTTTATCTGTTAGTGCTCAGAATATGTGTTGCAGATCAGTCTTAGCTAATAACACCGCAAAGTATAGATCAATATATGTAAAATTGACAAAAAAATGTTAGAGACATTTTTTTGTATTTTTTAAGGACAGTTGACTGTGGCAGCCATCTTGAATTGGATCGACTCCAAAAGGCAGTTGTAGATGTTCAACAAATAATTAGTTTCTGAGAATTTCATTACAATCTGTCCACTGGTTCATCAGATCTTTTGATAACAGGCAGACAAACAAACCCACACACAATCACAGAGACACAGACAAAAACATTAATGTCTCACCTTCGACGCAATAACTACATGAACACATAGACTTAACAGTGACAGTGTGAGGAGACAGTCCATCCAATATTGCACTGTAGTTACAAAGCATGATCTTACTTCAAAAACTGTCCAAAGTCCTCACACATGGTCTCACAGCCGGGCCACTTGCACACACCATGACCATACAGGGGGTGGGTTCCTCCACCTTCTTCATGTAGTGAACTAGAGGCACACATAAAAAAAGAAAGAGAGAGAGAGAGAAAGAGAGAGAGAGAGAGAGAGAGAGAGAGAGAAAATAAGCACACACAAAACAGAACAAAGTTGCATCAAGTGAAGATATATGAAATCAGCATATTCAAGAACCAAGACTGAATAAAGGAAAAAAAGAGAAATCAAAAATACATAAAAATGTTGACTGAAACATAGAAAAGTGTGAAAATTCTCCATTCAGCCTTTTTTCAAACTACATTACCTCATAGACAGTGTTGACCAGTGTGTGTTAACGAAATAGGTTCCACTAACGTTCCCTGTGGAAATCTAGAATGAGTTGAAGCTTTGTCTCAACCAAAGCCACCATCCCATCTTGTAAAGCCATTATGAGGAGGAGGGGTGAAGGCTTTCAAGTAAACATTAAAACTCCAGACAGCCATATAATTTTCATCAGGAGATTAATACACTGTGTAACTTATGTTCTTTGAGGACAAGTGAGGGGGGAGGGGGGTTCTGGCGTTTTTCAAATGGCACCCAAATAAGTTACGACCCTGCCTAGACAGCACATCCTATTAAAGATGACAGTTTAACCTTTAGGCTTGGCACTGGTATGTGTGTGTATTTGACCGTGTGTGAAAATGTGAATGAGTGTGTGTGTGTCTGCTTATAGGTTATGGCTGTGCATGTATGTGTGTGGTCGATGACAACATGTGCAAGCCTGCGAGTGTTGGCGCTGGCAGAGCTCATGCTGTGTTTTACAGAGGGGCTTTCCCCACATCGATCCACGTGTTAGTAAGCTCCTGACAATGCTCCTTGTTCGATCATTATGAGACACCACACCCCCCTCGGGACACAGACAGATAAAAAGTCTTGTTTTCTTTTCTTCCTCGCCTTCTGATTCATTCAGTCCCCCTCTCTTATTTTAAAGATATCCAAACTTGATTTTTAGTGGTGCTGGAGAGATAGCATCTACTTTAAACCAATTACACAGCACTTCCACCTCCAGTGTGAGTCTCCACCAAACATCCACACAGACATGCACATCTCCGTCCCAAGTCCTTATTATAATATCGCCCAAGAAAAGCCTTTGAATAATGCATGGCCCAGATAGGCAGATATGTGAACAGTCAGTGTTTCGGTTGCTGGGTGCATCAACAAAAGACGCCATCACAAGGATAAACATCCCGGAAACGCCACTCAAGGCATCACATATTCTGTTTACATGACATGCAAGCAAGGAAGGTAATTTTCAAAAGAGAAAAGAAGAGAGAAAGCACTAAATACTTAATGTACAAGGGGGTTACCTTGTCTTGTCTGCCAGAGAGATTTGTTCTAAGTGTGCCTGCCTGCTTGGCTTCCACTCCCTGCTTTTGATATGTGTGCGCAAGATAAGTGTGTGCAATGGCAAGTGTGGTCCCCTGGGAGAACAAGGCTTTTGTTTTTTTCTTTAATATTTCTGAGACACTAATAAACTATTGAATAAATAAACAAAACATGCTGTTTTCCCAGGCGTTCTGATAAAACATGAAACAACAAGCATGTAAATCCACTGTTGCTATCTTCTCTGTGCTGTACCAATAAAAGTGTTTGGATGAAACTTTATTTTTTTACCTTTCTCTCTCCCTCTCCCTTTCGCGCTCTCTTCTGTGGTTGAGGGCGGGTGACTGTCCGTTGGTGATGGAGTGGTGAGTGATGGGCGGCGATGCTTTGGCGGGATTGGAGGAGGAGGTAGTTGAAGAGGAGTTGTTGGTGGAGAGATCCAAACCACCACCACCCACACCGGCGCCAGTGCCGGTGCCACTGCTACTGTGTTTAATGCCGTTGTCTTCGATGGCGTGGCCGCCTCCTCCGGTCACATCTTTCCACAACTGCTGGAGTTCTGCGGGGCTCAAACCACCTAGAGACAAATATGAGACTTGTGGTTACAGGATTCATTTTGGATTCATAAGACAGGTTAAATATTTTCAGACCCTTAGAAGTGCTTTAAAAGGGTTCAGTAATGGGACTTCTTAATTTTCATCCTCAGCGTCCTGTCCCTTTTTCTAGTGTACCACCACTTCCTATAAGCCTGCTTGGTTGACCATCTGAATTACCCACAAAACATCCGGTGAAAATAGCAAGTTATGGCTTGTTCCACCGTGCTTCTGATTGGGTCAGATTTAGGTGATCAGGAGACTTGTGAGGAACGATGATCGGTCAAAAGTAAAGTACAAGAAGCCAGTTGGAGACACAAGAATATGATCAGTGCTACTGAGGACTAATATATACAGTCTATACACCAAGAGGAAGTAAATCTGTTGGCAATTTAAGCCGTGGCCATACAAGATGTAGATGTTTAACATGAGAGTGGAGTAACACATCTGGCTACCTAATGTCCGTGCAATGCTCCTGCCTCCTTTTGAGGGAAACAAGCCCTCCACTTTGACTGGCGGTGAATGGAACTTCTCATGTGTTTCCTCAGAAAACCACTTCAAACTAGACCTCACTATTTTTCTGAAGCTTTAAAGTGCCTAAATATTATGGCACGTTAGGCAAATAATTATTTAATGTCACTGCTAATCAATGACCTCCAGCATTATATACAAAAACTTTATTAAGTATGATTGAAGTTCATCAGGTAAGATGAATGTTCTTTAACCTACTTTATTTTGATGCATTGGCTCTCAGCCACAAGTGTGAGTAAACTAATCAAATCATTACTATACAGCATGAACTAACATCCTTCAAGGTGGGTTAACCAGTAGCTGCTGAAGTGCGTAAATCTTTCATTTTAGTGAAAAAAATAATGATTGATGCGGCTTAAAATGAGCAAAATCCTATTTTAACAACAGAATAAATAGCGTCTGACTCCACATAACTGTTTCTGGGTTTTTTTGGGATGTAGTAAAGGTTTATATACATATAAATAAAATAAAATGGCTGCCCCTGTTTACCATTTCAATCCTGTATGACTGGATTGATGCGCCAAATCTCTCTTTTTAATGGTACTTTTTCACCCACTTTGAGAACTGCCCTAATATCCCAAATTAAACAGATGTTTTGACTTTGTAGACTTCATTCAATAGCTAGAAAAGTTCCAAATAACTTCTTAAAAGCCCTTGTTTTTAATAAGTGACCCCTGCTTCTTTAGCTTCTTTAGTTCACTTGTGTAGCTCAGTTTTTAATTTAAAACATTATTGTTGTGAACGTTTGTTCAACCTTAGACACACAAAACTTGTTTTCAGCTTGGAAAGTAATTATACAACCCACTCCTGTGTTTTCCATCAAAGATCATACTGTCTGTTGTTTTTCTGTCTCCGCCATTTTGGTGGTAAACAACAAACATGAGTGTTTACTTGGCTCAGCAGGAGAAAATGGAGCCTGTTCTCCACTCTCCCTCTCTGTTTGTCCTTTTATTCATCTCATATGCTTCTCAGTAAAGGCAGTAAACAACAACAACAACCACTGAAAGAGATAGGGAGGGTTGGGGAGCGGGGGAATAGAAACACAGATAGAAAACAACATAAACAGAGGCAGAGCTGAGAGAGAAACAGAGGTAGACAAAAACGCTATAATCAGACGAGTAGAAAGAGAAGAGGGGGAAAAGAGAATGGAAGACTAAACAAAACATTCATGTGGAGAGTTAAGGACAAATTGGATGGTAGAGGAGCATACGAATGAGGGGGAGGCAGACAGATACACTTAAAGATAACGCAACAGAAACACATGTGCATACCAATAGGAAAAACTTAAACAGACCAGAGAAAAACAGAAGAGACACTTAAAGGAAAATCACTTACACCTGCACACAAATCACAGGAAGTCAAGTGCTCAAAATACATTCTTGTTCCCACTTCCTACCTCCGTCCCCATTCTCTGCTTACCTTGTGGGGGCAGGGTCTGTCCGGGCAGGGCAGCTTGGCCCGGAGCGGGCCCTGGCAGCGAAAGCAGGCCCTGACGCTGCATGTTGAGCAGGTGCTGCTGCTGCTGGAGCTGCTGCATCTGCAGGAGCTGCTGCTGGAAGACGAGCTGCTGGGCGGCCAGCTGCTGCTGCTGCTGTTGTTGCTGTTGTTGCTATAGAGAGGAGGAGGAGGAGGAAGAGAGGAGCAAGAGGGGAGTACCGAAAAGGGGGGGTGAAAATTACGGAAGAATTAACAGCTGAGAGAAGACGGAGTGCTGTCTGTGGTGTGTGTGTGTGTGTGCGCGCGTATGTGTGTGTGTGAGCGTATGAGACGTCTATACTTGTGTCTGCCATGACCTTAGCTATAACTCTCCTCCTCTTCTTCTGTCCTTCTGCAGGTTTTATCTCTGTCTGCTCTCACTAAATGTTTCCTCCTGTTTTTTGGGCTGTACCACAGTGATGCTGCTTTCTTATCTACTTGTGTGTGAGCACACACACAGACACACACAGGCACACACGCGCACACACAAAACGACACAAAGCAACACTGACAGAGCAGCTCTCAAGCCTGACAGTGTATGTGGCTTGTGATTGTGTGTGATACTAAGCCTCTGTCATAACCCTCCTTCTCCCCCACCCTGGATAGCTAATTGTCTCGCCTTCACTGATGGTTTGTTACAGATTATTTGGGAACTTGCAGAATGAGAGATTTACAGCTTCACATGCACATGGATGCACAGTCATAAACACACACATACACTGTGCCACCCCCCTCTTTTCTCTCCTCGCTGCCTCACTGAGTTGTTTATCGCTGAACCAGACAGCCAATTGCATAAGCCTCGTGCAAAACAACACAAACAACAACAAATTGAAAAATGTCAGACTTCACCTCAAAAAAAGAAGAAAAAAAAAGAAAGAGATAATTCATAGGAAGTGCTGCCAGATCAAAAACTGTTTAAATCAATTACATAAAAGTCAAATATTAATTCTTTCAAATTGCACAGTGTTTCATACAATACATTATTTTCCCTTTTGATAGTCAGCCATTTAAAAAAAGATGCACATTTGTTGTTTTAACTGTCACATTTGTGTTTTTTTATTTTTCTTACTGTTCACAGTTTTTCGTTCTTCTAAGAACAATGTGTGCAAGCAGCATGTTTTGCTCATGTTTCTGCCTGTATCAAAGTGCACCTGATAAAAAAAAAAAAGTCTGGAATTGGAGGGACTGAGGACAGAGAGGGGAGGGGTAAAACTTGTGATGCGCTCACTGGAAAACAGGCTGCATAATAGACTTGTGAAGGGAAGCAGTTTGTGCCCCCCCCCAACCCAACCCTCCAACCTGCCTCAAGAGAAATAAAGGAGCAATTTCTATTCCATATTTGATGGCGAGGCCCCTGAAAAACTCTATTCACAAATCCAAACAGAAACAAAGCCGCCGGGAGGTCAGTTGCGACTTTCTGTAAGGGGCAGCATAATGGGCTGATTGAGGAGACACTGAGAGGTGCATAACAGAGAAAAAAATAAAAATAAAAAGGAAAAAATGTGCACGTTTATGTGATATGTTTTTTTTTTCTTATCAATTTAGATGCTACCAGCCTGCCCCCAGACAGGCTCCCAAGGTTCGGCATCAACACAGTTACGCAAATATGCTTAAGGCTGTCACGCTCATCTCCTCTCTTCTGATAGCTATGAGGAACGAAGCAGAGCCACGTCTGTTGACCAGCTGCCTGTCACTGTGATTTATGAGTGGCATTCACTGTAATTTTGGTGGCTCTGTGTGTGTTTGTGTGTGCTTGTGCGCTCACAGAAGCAGTTTATTAATAGGTTGGACACAGGACTCTTTGTTTCTGGTCATTTTTTTTTCCTATAAATCAGTGAGTTTGTCCACACTGTGTTAAAAAGCCACTTAAAACTCTTCAATATTAAAAAGTCAGACTCTACTGAAAGTAGAAGATATGGCTACACAAATACAGCTAACAGTGGTCTGTGAAAAAGAGAATTCGGTAGTGTTTGTTATTATATGTCAGAATAACGAACTCCTGAATCTATGAGAA
The DNA here is from genome assembly GCA_028566095.1 of Kryptolebias brasiliensis. Classification (NCBI taxonomy): domain Eukaryota; kingdom Metazoa; phylum Chordata; class Actinopteri; order Cyprinodontiformes; family Rivulidae; genus Kryptolebias; species Kryptolebias brasiliensis. The sequence continues at coordinate 14,483,036 of JAOXNZ010000074.1, forward strand.
CTAATTGTACAATTCTTTCCCTATGTGATTTGACATTAATATTGCCTTTCAATCACATGTTGTGTTGAATCTACCTCTTTAGCCTGCTTGCCAGGATGCTGCTGCTGGAGAAGCTGCAGATGAAGCTGCTCCTGCTGTTTCTTGTAAAACTCCTGCAGGTGTTGCTGTAGATCCAAATAGACACAAAGACAAAAAGACAAAACAGTCAGTCATTACAAAGTTGTCCTAATCTCCTATTTACCTAAATAAAAACAAGTGTCTCTTGAAGAAATGCATATTGCCTTGAAGGCCAAAGTTTTAACAAAGATCCTGAACAATCTGTAAGTGCTTGGAGTTTGTGTTAGGGGTGAGTCTTAGCAACAATCACAACAAGTTTTATCTCAAAATTTGTAAAGTTGTCACAGTTGTATCTATTTTTGTGTTTTGTAGAGTCAATTAGCCGTGGTGGCTATGTTGAATCAGGTTGACTCCAAAAGTTGTTCAGTTGTCAGTGCACATCCTATAAATAATTTCATTAAATTACAACCAGTGGTTCATGAGATATTTTCCTAACAGACAGGGATGACCCCATCAATAAATACCAACAAAGATATTTACCTACATCAGATCCACACTAAAGCAGAAACAATCCATCAAGTTAACTTTAGATTTGACAGCCAGAGTGCACAGACTGGTGAATAAACTGAACAAACGCTTTTAGTATCAAGCTATGAAAATTTTAATTTCTATATATTTTCAGAAACATTTGTGCTGAAAAAGACTTCACGTCACATGAGTTAAACTGTAATGTAAACTCAATGGCAGCAGCAGGAAATTTTTACCATAGCCACATATAAACTGCATGGATCAGTAACAAAAATCTGCTTAACGCTTGTTTAGAGCTTTAACTTCAACTATGTTGTGTTAAGACTGACCAACATAACCACATAGTACTGAACTAAAAACAAATAATGGTAATACAAAATAAATGTAATGTAAGCTTATTCACTTGCTGTAAAAAAATGCTGTGCAATGGCCCGCAAACTTACTGAGACCAAATCTCGAGTTGGGGCGTAGTAGTAATGAAGAGGGATAATCAGATTGACTGACACTTTTAATTAAACTTTTCTCTTTCCCTTAATCAAATCTGTGAATGAGAAATGCATTTCCACTCTGACACGAGCTGGTGCCAAGTGTGTGCCTATCTCAAGTTGATTCCAAATATTACATCATCCATCAGCTATCATTCAGCTGCTTGTGCGCCCTACTCTCTCAGTCCCTGATGGATGCTTGTCAGGGAATTGAACCAGCGACACACCAGAGACAGTTAATTGGAGGTGACATGAACAAGTACGTCAATTTAGAATTCTTCTTGGTAAGCGTGTCAAGGACATTGTGGTGTGTTGGCACAAGTGATTGGTGGCACAGGAATGACTCAGGCTCTGCAGAGATTAATGTGAAGATAACAGTGTATGTTGGCATGCAAACAAAACTTTAGATCTGGGTTTGTGTTGCACAGATTTCTCCAGCTGTCTGTAAATGTAGATGAATAAAAATACTCTAAGCGTTGTTTGTGCATCTACATTTCTGAGCCTTTGCGTGTATCTACAACACAGCAACCTGCTGCTAACAAGGCACAGCTTGCATCAAGGTGTGCGTGCTCCTGCAAGCACTATGGGGTGTTTGTGTCAACGTGTTTGTTTTTGTTTGCGAGGGTGCATACCTGCTGCAACATCACAGCCTGCTGCTGCTGGAGCAGGGCCTGGAGCTGCTGGGGGGAAAGCACCTGCTGCTGGAGGATCTGCTGCATCTGCTGTGGCGTGATCACCTGGGGACTCATCATGGCCACTGACACTGGAACCTGGACAAGGATTAGGTGAGATGAAATGAAGAAATGTGAGTCCCGGATGAAAAAAAAAAAGACGGGCGCAGAGAGGGGCAGGACAAACAAGATGCAATAAATGTGAAAATCGAGACAGGAGAGAAGGGCAAACAATGGGAGAGCGGGTGAAATGGATGACGAGATGAGGGAAATAGGAGAAAGTTTGAAAAATAGAGCATTAGAAAAATGCGTCAGGCATGGTGGCTTGGATCTGTTGGGAGTATGATAATTGGTGGTTCGAGAGGTAGAGAGAGCAGGCCTCCCATGGCCGTGATGTTTGGCAGCCTAGAGGAGATGCTGAAGGACAGATGGGTGCTGTGCCTTTGTGTTGCTCATCTTATTTTCCTGCCTTTATCCTACTGGGAAATGCAGGGGATTTAAATAGACATAGACCTTAATTAGCAGGACCCTTGAACTCCCCCACTTTAGCGTGTCTATCAGTGCCGCTATTGTGAAACAGCATGGAAATGCACAACTCTAAAGTTGATTAAAACTACACTGATGAAGTGGACACACGGCAGACACAATCAGCGTGATGTGGTGGCCCGTGGCTGGGACTTTGGGGGTTCACCTTAAGCATTTTTTAACATTAAAATGGAGGGAAAAAAACAAGACTATCAAGACTTATCACTTTTTCTTTTTTTTAATTCACCAGCATACTAGCTCAGCTGTTTTGGTCTCTATTGACATGGCATTTAAAAAAAAAAGTGTCATTTTCAGGCAATAATCAATAAAATATAAGTTGTCATGGTAAGTAAAAGAATCTCATCATAAAAAACAAAGATACAAATCACAGCATTTCTTCTAAATTCTTCTCAGTCACCACGGCTCGCAACATCTGAGGCAACAGATCAATAAAAAACAACAATGAGTTTTTTCTGATGTTTTTGATTGTGTGCACACACTAACAGAGGAGTGTGAGCTACCTGTTTTATTGTAGAGTTTTAGCTGCTCACAGCTGCTTAAAAATTAAACTAATTTTGTAGAAAAGAAAAACTAAATCAGCTTGAGTAAATGATTTAGTATCCAGTTGACTACAGGGAAACACTGAAAAGACACTTGACTAGACTTGTGTTCTTCTATATGACCTTTAAAAACACTGTATAATTTAATCATTCTAATCAGTTTGTAGTTTCCGGCACCATAATGTTCTAATATAGTGTTATCAGAGCTGGATGTTGCAGACAGCTTGATGTAATTCAACAGTTAAAACATCAACAGTGTAACACCTTCACTGATTCTAATTGCAACAGTGTTTGGCTTGAAGCTGCCATGACAGTAGCTAGCCTATATGGTGTGTCAAGGGGCCAATAAGACATCCCCGTCCTCATCGCCAGCTAATCAAGCTGGCTTGATTACTTTCCATGCATGTCTCTCCTTCCTCCCTCCTTCTCTCTCTTCCTCTCCCTCTGTCAGGCCTTGACACGTCCTTGTTTAGCTCTCCTCTCCTTGAATGCACCCCCCCCACACACACCCCAGGTTTTTTCCCCCCTCTTTGATTAGCTGAGACATTTGCATGGTCACTACACATTTTTCATTTTAGAAGTCATTATGCATTAGTGGCTCCTGATCGCCCGCCTTGACTAATCCTGATGAACTGAAAATCACAGCTGAAGGTCAACTTCCAGCCGGCCCCGCTGCACATTCATATTCATATTCAAACAAATCCTGCCTCCATTGTTCATTAGGGTCTTAGAAAAAAGGGACTCCATCGAAGGTGGAAGAGATGGAGGAGGAGGATGTTGTGGTGTGTCTCTTTTCTTCTTTGGACTTCTCGATACAAGAGGACAAGAGAAATTGCATTCACAATAAACGAGTCGCTGAACAAAAGCTGTCAAAAGTTGCAAATTAAACAGTCCGTGTGTAATTATGCAAATGCTGTGCTTACACCTTCAATGTTATTAACCCTTAAAGGTACATTTGCTAGGTAAGTAATTACCCTCGCAGTCACTCTTGGTTTTGTGTTAGATGCCATTACAATGGGACAAGTGCAGCAGAGAAACAACACAAGAGATGCACACATTTAGGCCATTAATTGGGGGAAGGTTCAAAGAGGTTTAAGTCCACAAAAAAGGATGCAGACAAACTCATGTAGGATTTACCACTAATATATGCGCATACATATGTAAAGTGGAATTAAATATAAATTGTACATTGTGTGTTGTGTGGGTGGTGAAATATAGGCATTCAAAGTCAGGTATCTGTAAATGAATGATGTAGGATTTCAGCAACACTTCATAAAAACCGAACAAAACCTAAACCAGGATCAGCAAAAATAAACCGAAAACAGTTTATGACATACGAAAAAGGAAAAAGAAAAAGAAAGAAAAGGCAGGTGGAAAAAAAAAAAAAAAAGAGGAGAAAAGGCAGTGGCCCACATCCACTGTGAAGTGCAGCACAATGCTAATTCCAGCATTTAACTGCATGCTTTTCTGCTTGACGTATCAGAGGCTCCAAGATGAAAGCAGATAAGTAATTGCTCTCCTGGTTCTTATTCTTCACTGACAACCCATAAATTTAATTTTACACACACGTTCATTTACATTTTCGAGTATATGACATGATAATTGCGGCAATATAACACCTCCATTCTGCAGGATCCTGCAGGAGGGCTTGATTGACGTGAGCGCTGAATTGAAAGGAACAGGAGGCTGAATTGCCTCTCCTTGAAATGATTTTGCCACGAAGGGATAAAATTAATGAGCATTTAGTCGACGCTGGCAGTGGCGTAAACATCCACGCACCGTGAATAGACTCTCTATCACAGAAAGAGGAGCCGTGATATCCAATTGGACTGTGCTTCTGCTTCTCGGTAATCCAAAAAGGGAAGGATGTAGTTCCAGCCCTGGTGCACAAAAAGTATTAATTGGATTTATTAAATTGTTGGAAATGAGCTACAGCTGATGTAGCCTCTGAGGTACTTAACTGAAAAGGTTAGTCTCTTCATCTTAATATTGCAAATTTGGAAGAAAAAAAAAGCCTGCAAATGACTTTTAAAAGAGACATTTGAATGTAACCGCTAATTTACAGGCACTTCAAAATAACACTTGTTTTAGAACAAGCTCACCATTTGAATACTTATTTGTTTATGAACCTTATCATAAAAAGTTCATGTCAGTGTGGCTCATGTTTTAAGTTTTCCGTTTTGCCCCCAAAGCTAAAGAGCAAAAACAGCGCATCCTTAAATTAGCTCATGAAGTAAACACTGATGGGTGCCCTCACCATGACAAGCAGATTATTTCCACACTCGTGTCTTCAACTGTACCTTGCAAAAGTCAATAAAGCTATTTCTACTAGCCAAATCTACCACCCAAGTCTCGCAATGAATTTACTTTAACCAGGAATTTTGGCATTTGATGTAAAATCATGGCTCTTGAGCTTTGCAACAATGCTTTTGTGACAGAATTTCAATCAGGTAAAGCTGGAGATATGTGGCATTAAAGTTTAAATTATAATATTTATTCCTTTTATTCTTTTTCATTTGTACAAGTGGTATTAGTGTGGCAGTTACTGGTGACTTCCTGTCACACTGACAGAGAAGTTAGCTGTGTCACAGCTACTGCAAAGATAAATGCAATGAGAAACCAAAAGGGTCTTTGTCCTCAATTACTGTGACTCTTTGGCAGGAGAGAGTGACTTCTAATTAAGCTACTGTCTTCATTTTAAACACACACAAAAAGAAATCAGGAAATTGAGCAAAAAGAAAAAGAAAAAAAAGGGAGAAACCCCTCCATCACTGTGCTCAATGTTCTTTTATCTTATTGGCCTCAGCATCCCAGGAGGGCACTGGACCTAAACACTCAATTCCCCCGCCTCCTATTGTAACTTCTGGACTTCTCACATTCAAGCCTAATTTCTGTTACATTGCTCATTTACTAGCAGATTACTGCCAAATGTGGCCACATCATTACTGATAGACAGGTCAGTTCACTAGGGGACTGACAAGGCAAGCTGGACTGGCGAACCTACGATTCTGAAGTTCAGAACGAAGCATAGACGTAAGCGTGTCAAGCATACACGAGAGCTTCACTCAAATGCATGTTCAGCTTAGGGAGATCAATACTCCAGATTGTCAGGGCTGAAGTTAAGTAGATTACTGAATGTTTTCCTAAATCAATTTCTAAAGCAGTTTGGCAGCAGCGCATGGTAAGTGCAATTTATCATAACATAAAGACCCATCATGTAAAAGCATCTAATAAAAATGCCCGAGGAGATTGCGATGGGCTTAGCACAATTTCCATATTGATTTATCTCTACATGGAGAAACTTGCTGATTAAGCCTCTTCAATGTAGTGTACACCAGCGTGGCAGGGCAAAACATCTTGTGCACATTGTTTGTTTTATTATCAGTGCACGTTGTCACACCTTTATCTCTGAATTGGCACAGTTCACTCCGGACTGATAATCGTCCGCCTCCCTAAATGGGAGCAACAGAGAGAGTGAAAGGGAGGGAATTAAAAAGGAAAGTGCAGAGAGATGAGAGAGCTGAAATAGAAAGAAAGTGTGAGAGCAGGTGAAAGGAGGAGGGGGGGCATTTTCCTCTGATGTTGCAGGTAATATGGCCTCCACTGGATCAGCCTCTTCATCAGTGACACACAGTAAATTACAAGTGCTTCAAGCAGCTCAGTGAATTATAGTTCATCACTTGGAAAGGCTTTCCCCCTCACCACCGGGGCCCAGGCGTATCAGATCTGCCGGTTAGGATCCAATTAACACCCTGGCCAGAATCATCTGATTGCATGTGTAAGGGCTGGTATAACTCGTTTATTGCACCCATGTATCTTCTGTCACAAGGTAAATTTGTTGCTGCTACATCAAAGGTCTGAGCTACTTTTTTTTTTTATCCCTCCCTCTCACTTTCGCTTGATCCCCCAAACTCAGCTACCTCGCCTTGGGGTTGCATTTCCAACTTCTTTTGCATCACAATGATGAACCTACTCTGTCCTCGCAATTTAGCAATCTTGTCCTGTAGGTGTTGTAAATGCAA
>JAOXNZ010000074.1:14489971-14501151 GCA_028566095.1 Kryptolebias brasiliensis
TAGTATATCTGGCCACTGTCTAATTGGCTCACCTTTTTTAAATTCTATGATTGGCCCAATGCAGATTCAGCTCCTTGCCCCCACTTTTTTCCCTCTACTGTGATGATTTTTTTTCTCTATTTTCAGATCCAACCAGAGGGGATGCAGCACAGAGATATATTCATAAATGTAAATGTGAACTAGCATCCTTTCGCCACGCACACTGGAGTCAGCTAACCTATACTCGGTATGTGTCAAAGCCCTTTTCCTTGCATTTATGTGTGACTGTATGCATGTTCCGGATGAGAGCCAATAAGCACAAGTGTGCTGCCATTGAGATGATATTGGCTCGCTGCTGGAAATGTGCGGAGTTGACCTTTTAAAGTGTGACACTTCCTCAGATGGCCCAGTGCTCACAGTCAGTCTGAGTGGCCTGAGCAGAAAGCTGCAACTACACAGAAAATACAGCTGAAACATCATTCACAATCTGTAAAACCTTATTATTTTAATACCCTTGGCTGAACACTGTGCAGATCGAACTCTAAGCTTGGAGTCTTGTAAAAACAGTTTAGAAGTGAGAAAAGCTCAGGTAAACACTTGCTTGAGGAAAATGTTTTAACTCTTGCATAAATTGAATATTAACCACTATAAGGAGAGGTCAGGGTGTTTTTTTTACACTATCAAAAGGTCTAAAGATGGTTTCTCACTTAGATGCAACTTTTGGTAGACTAATTGGTGAAACAATCTATTAAAACTGTGTAAAAATAGCAAGAAAACCTGAACTTTCTGTTGCAGTCTCACTGAACTCAGTGTTTGCGACCTTCGAATCGTGTTGCTGCACTTTGAGCAGCCAGTTTTTGAAAATCACAGCTCATAAAACTTCATTATTTGCCATGCACATTACTTTGTTACCCACCTCCACCCATCTTGACATCTTCCCACACATTTATGATTTAATCTCCTAGAGTATACTGTTGAAATAAAGATCTGGACCAGTTTTTCAATAATTATTATTTGTCATCAGTGCAGTTTTTAGACCTGGACATTTCCCTTGGATGTTTTCTGTCAGAGAGCTTCTGTGCAGGAAACAAATACAGTTCTAGAGTTTGAGATGGGTTTGAAACACTGGCTGCAAAATTCTGATGAGCTGAGATAAATTGGAGATGCTCACAACGACTTGGTGACTATTTCGAGAGTAACGTTGTTGCACCAATTTTTCAAACTTGTTCAAAACTCAAGCAACACAGCTGCACACCTCTGGGAAAGTTGCAAGACATTCTGGAGACATTCGGGAGTCTTTCTAATGAATGCCGTTCACCAACTACTCGCAGCCTAGTGAGAGACCACCTTAACACTTACAGGGCAGGAGTCAGGGTGAACATTTGTTGTTTTATGTGTGCCTGTTCTACAATTAAACCAACAGAGTGGCGTGCCAGAAGACGTCGTAAGATGTTTTGAATTATGTATTCAAGAAGTTATCGAACTCAGAAACTTGGACAAAGTCAAGATTTACAATTTATGATCTAAAACTGTAACTGTCGCTGTGTATGTTTGTTTGAGCGCAGGGTTTTCTAAAGATGCATTATGCACGTGCGAGCGAAACAACTGCCAGATCCATAGGCCTCTGTAATCCTCCCTGCCTCTTCTTGTCCGCATTTCTTTATTTGTATTCCAAATGTCAGTGTATAAATGTCTTTCGGGGTGTGTGTGTGTGTGTGGGGGGGGGGTAATGCCATAAAGAAGAAGAGAGATGAACAGAGGAAAAAGAAGCAGAGACAAGAGGGTGTTGTGTGCCTTGGGAGAGCCGTGTAAGCAGCATGGCGGGGACAGGAGGATTTACAGGAAGAAATAGGTGTTTATTGAGTGCTCCCGTGGGCTTACTGTGTAATAATAGACCTGTCACATTACGCAAATGTGGAGAAACAGCTTGTGCGCGTGTGTTTGTATGAGTGTTTATGGGACTGTTGTTTTCTGTATTTTGCACGCACGCGCATTGTGAATGCCAGAGCTGCCTGCCTCCGCATCATCAACTCTCGAGAACCAGCAATGAGCAAGCGGATAGAATTAGTCAGGCAAGAGCCTTTAGCTGCTAATATGAGTAATTAAAACTGCAAGCTGAGGCACTTAGATGCTTGTGTACTAAATAATTTACATGCCATGATCTATGGATCATGTCTCGCTCCTAAATACCAAAGACAGCGAACAGAGAGGAGAGAATACTCGCAGAGGATTTATCAGCATCTCTGCCATAAGCAGGATGTCATGGTTACATTAATCCCTTTCTCACTTTCTGGAGCACTAATCACACAAGCAGATCAATCCAAGTGATTCCCCGGGTGGAAAACATGTAGCTTGATTGCCACTGACTCTTATCTAGCTTTGAAGCTAATAAAATATTGCACTGTAGCGCCCATTGTGGCCTCATAATCCATGTAAATAACACAGCTTTATTGGGTAAACTCCCACAAGACAAAAACAAGAAAGAAAAAAAAAAAGAAAAACTGGTACGGAAAAAAAAACCCAACAAGGCAATAAACAAGTAAAAGTTTCTACTACTTTGATATTTGCACAATGGAGTATTACAGGCAAAATGTCATCTTAAATGAAAATTAAGGGTGCATATTCTAAGTGTAAAAACTTTCTTGAACCAGAATGCAACAAGCACTGATGGTGCAACATTCAAGAGAGCCAGCAGTGCCTTTTGTGTAGTGTGGCAATGTGCACAGAGACTTTTTGGAACAAAGAGGTGAGGATGTTAATAAAAGCTGGATCAACAAAAAGATTAGTTGGGAGCTGATGACGAGCTGATCGGCAAGCCGTCTGATTCATATTGATTCATGTCTTCAAGCAGGTAAGGATGGAGTAAGCAAATGTAAATATTCAATATTTACCATGTGCTGGTATTATTAAAGCCAGGGGTTTGGACATGGGCTGACAGTTATCATGCAACTATACATCATCCAATATTATTCCTCAGGCTATTGAATTGTACTTGGCGACTATGCAGGCATTTGTACATCGGGATCCCATTTATCTGAATCTACTCACTTTAGCACACAAAACCTCAAACCGGGCAACAGCAATGGACCCCAGCTATAAGATTTGGAGAGCTAATGATAATTCAACAATATTTTCACCTCAGCCTTACAAATCAAAAGCATGAACCAAAACAAACATAGGCACTTAAAAAAAGTATAATTTGGATGCCACTGCTGGTGAAAATTATATTAACACTTTCTATAAGTCTGAGCTGAAATATTTAAGGAAAAAGTATGACAGTCTTATCTCTTCGCCAGAGCATAATTAGATACATGGGGGTGTGACTCCAATTGAAGGTGTCGCCATTGTTAGACTCTGTGAAAATATCAACGGGTGAGGTTAACGCCAATTTCCCTGTCATTAATGAAATGCACAGAGCTCTTAATGAGGTAAACCACTGCTCCTTGATAGTACTTATTAACCGAGTGGAGGGCACAAACTCCCACACTTCAATTTCAAACGACTAAAAATAAATTAGATAAAAAAATAGAATAAAAACACAGAGCAGATGTCAAGGGGCCTTACATAATTTGAAGTGGGAGTGGGGGGAACTAACTAACTGTCTTGTTGATATAAACGAGGAGGCTGAAAAGACGCCAGTGTGAGAAATATCTTAACACCAGGAAGAAAGTGGGAGTGTGAAACTGTGTGCTTGCATATGTGTGACCTTTTCCAAATCACTGACAACAGAAATAGACAGCTCTACGAATCAATAAAGTAAAATAGCATTGAAAGATGGAAATGACAGGAAGTTAAAATTAGCTGTGTAACCTACTACATGACGAATATTAACCCACCCTACTGAGGATGTAGTGAAAAAATGCGCTATAAATCAAAGACCTTCAACATGCCCAATCAAATAACTCCAAGATATACTTCTTATATTAAAAGGGATAGCCCAGTCATCTTTGAATTGATGTTCTGTCTAATAGTTATCCATAGTTAGTACCTTATCAGCTGTGACATCAGTCATAGAGCCTGGAGTATGGAAACAAGTCTTTCTCAAAATCAACATACCATTGAGAAAGAACGCTACACAAGGTAATATTAAACCTCTGCACTTTTGAACACATCCATTTGCATAGTAACACAATGACAAACTAGTGTAGAGGTTTAATATTGGCTTATATAGCATTATTTCACACTGGTATGTCAAAGACTTGTTTGATCAGCTTGAAAAACCCCCCAAAAAACTAGCACTTGTTTGGCTAGCCATTAACTTGGCCTGGACAAAGACCTTTGCTTCTTGTCATGGCTGATAAGGTACTAACTATTGTTAACTATAAGACAGAACATCACTTCAAGGTTGACTGGACTATCCCTTTAGTGTTTAGTTTATAGACATCATTTTGCACCGTAACATGAATAATTGAAAGCAGGTGGATAAAACTTTGGTTTTCAATGTGTTTTTCTTGTGTCTATGCAACCCTTCCAGGGGACTGACTTGTCCATCGTTACGATTCCAATGACAGGTCTGAGGATTGCATGCACAAACCAAACACACTTTGTGGAACAGAGGAAATCTTTTCGGTGGAGGATGTATTATGGATGGACTTAAAGAGATTAGACGGGGAGCTGCTTTACCTGCAGTGGACGCTGCTTGTCCTGGCTCTTTGGAGATTTCAGGCCACTGCCTGGCTGCTGCAAGAGTAATTGCCTCGCTGCTTGTAGAGCCTGGGAAGAAAAAAGCACAACACAAAAGATGGTGTGAGAAAACAGAGATAGAAAGGAAGGAGACAGTGAAAATAAACTAGTAGCTTTCCTAAAGCTGACAGTAAAAATTATTCACATTTTTACACACAAAAATGAGGTGCTTCTGGCTGAAAAAAAAAACAGTTTATAGAAATGTGTTTAACACAACACAGAAGATATGTTTTAGAAACATTTCACAGAGCCGTGATCAAGAATAAACATCGTTTGTACTGAGCACCCCTGAAGAAGAAGACGGAGGGGGTGGTGGAGAGGGGAGTAAAAAAATGAAGGCAGAGTAGAATTGACCTGTCTAGTGTGTGCTCAACTGAAATATCCACTTCTCTCTGCAAATTACCACCACATTTGCATATTCATAATATCAATTTGAAGTAGAGGCAGCACCATGTGAAGTGTCCCTGGGAGCTGTAATTAAAGTTGACAAAATCAACATCAGATTACATTTGGACTGAATTAACTAGCAGTCCAGGTTTTACACTATGCATTAAGGGTGCTTATGAGCAGAGGATGGGAGATAGATGGAGAGATTAATAGATTGGTTGGAAAGGCAGACCTTTCTCTGTCTGATGAAATTAGTTTGCAGCTATTTACACACGTTGAGAAAGATTTCAGAGTTTGCGTTGGTAAATTCCAAATCTTGTCATCAATCCATGTTGAAGTGTTTGTTGGACAACAATTTGATAAGAATCCAAGAAGTCTGGATGTGGGGTAATTTATTTCTGCAGGGTTTGATGGGATTACAGCTCCCCTTTCCGCCTGTCTGTGTGCTCTGTGTGATGAGCAATTCTTAGCTTAACAAGTACAGTGGCATCTACGCTCACAACTTCTCTCTGATTCTTCAAGAACAAGATGAGAGAGTCTGGCTGAAAGGAACATTGTGCACAGGTGCTCCACACAACAGAATAACTTGTACTGTTCAGGCCCACAAGCAGGAGCAGTGGGGTGGGGTGTGCACCCCCCCCCCCCACACACACACACACACAACTTCACAGGTGTTTTGTTTCTGATGAAAAGAGGAAAAGGATGAATAGAAAAGGCGATAAAAAATAAAACTCAGGTGCAGAGTGACACTTCCTTAGGAATCAGGGGTGCTCATTTTATTCTGGTGCTTGCCAGTATCCATGACAACAGCAGCTTTGACAGGGCGTGCATATGGCGCAGCTCTACCAGCTGGTGGGAACAATGTTTGAACTAGTACATTGAGAGCCTGAGCAAACAAGAGGAGAAGACAAGAGACAGACAGAGAAAAGCATAAAAAAAAACGTGAAGGAGGAGAGAAAAAGTTGCCATGTCTTAACCCCTCAGGGAACACATCCATCCCTCCCCTCTGCTGATCAATTATGAAAAGACAGAGCTGGGGAGGTGTCTTGAGAGGTGGAGGTGGTGCTGGGGAGGGGGCTGTCTGGCTGCTCAGGAGGAGCCAGGGCTTCTGATCTACGGTAAATAAACACATTACACTGGAACTGGGTCCTAACTGCATCGATCCGTCTCCTCTGTAAGAGGAGCCTAGTCGCCACTAGTTTATATATATGTGTGTGCGTGTGTATGTGTGTGTAACTTGACATCTGTAAGCTGAGCCTTGGCCTTGCTTTAAAAACACACACACACACACAAACGCAAACACACACACACAAACTTGCACAGAGTTTTGTCAAACAAGATGGGAGGGAAATCAAACGTTTTTCCTTTTTACTGAACATAAAAGACAACATAAACTCCTGGAAAGCAGCCAATCGCTTTGCTAATTAAAACACAGGGCTCAATTAATCTCCCCATGATTGGTGAATCAAAGTAATTATAAGGCTTATTGAGTCCTGCACACAGTAGTTAGAGGGGAGGTTGCTTGATGAGTGTGGCTCAAGGTAGCTGTCAGGGGGAAATGTTTATCCATGTGTGAATCAATAATGACTCGCTGCGTTGTACCTGAAGTCAGAAGAGCCGCTCGATATATTACGCACGGTCAAGAGTACAATGAAAGAGGTGTTTTTGACTGTGCATAGACATATCTATGCCATGGAAATATCCAGGGTGGTGTGCGCATGAGGATGAAACAAAGAGATCAACCACAGCAGGCTTATAAGAAAAGAAGCTATACTGAGCACTTCTCCAAACATAACACAGACCTTATCAACACCGGACAAAACTTTTCGATGGTGGCTTGTCATGTCTCAAACTGTCTGTCACCTCCTCTGTGGAATTGGGGTTAGCCATTTGGTGAGCCTGTGATGGTGTGGAAGGTAAAAAAGTTCTATCCCTTCACTTTTACCAGCTTGGAGTATTCAGCCATTACAGTAAAAAGCACCAATTTGCGCCACCCACTTTTTACGCTGCATAGATGGTGGAGCGAAAGCCCATCTGAAGGCACAAAAAACTGCAACTACCAAGGAAAAGTCATCAAAAGTTTTGCTGAAGAGCTGCCAGAGTGGACAAAAACACAGCCGAGAGCAGATGCACCATCTATTTAACCTGGGTTGCTATGCACGAAAAAATGACATTCCAAGTCTATTAATTCACACATTGTATAAACAGCACAATGTGACACATTCTTAGAATGAGAGAGCAAGCCAGACAGAGGCCCTGCTATATAAATAACAAGGCACTCAGAGGCATATTTGATGTTGATATCCATCACTGAGGCTGGAAAAGAGGGGGAAAAAAAAAACACGGGGAAGGAAAATAACACAGAGCGACAGAGACCGCGACACAGGGATCCTTATGAAAATAAGATTCAGCCCAAATGGATCTGGTGTAATTGGTTTCAGATAGTGAGGTCAGGAGAAAGGCAATACAGGCAACTATTATGCGAAACGGACTGAGAAACAAGAATGTTTACACAGGCATTCCTCTCCTACATTAATAGGCATGCAGAGATCACTAGAGAGGGCGAAAAGGAGAGAGTGAGAAGAGGCTGACAGAGGGAGAAGGAAAGAAAAACCACATTCACCCCCACTATCCCCCTCCCAATCTACTTTCCTACGTCCAAACACAACCGTAACTCTGCACAGAAGACTGTAATAAGCAACACCTATCACAACGCACCTTTGTAAGGAGCATGCAAAGATCTTAAACAAGCATGAAATACATTACTGGGACCTTCATAACTGGGCCAAACCATTACAAATCTCCAGATTGCTTATTGCATGTTGTGCTGCTGCTGGTGAAATAAGCCATAGACAAAGAATGTCACTCTTTCAAATCCACATGGAGACACCACAATATTCAGCCATGACATTGGCACTGGATATATTTGAGGGGCTGTGACATTGTGTTTGGACAGTGCAGATCACTTCCTTGCTCAAATCACATTGGGAGCTGTTGTTATTAAAGGATTTAGCTGATATTGGGATGATGACACAGGCATGTAATAATCTGCCTTCAACAGGTACTTCCTGACAGGATGCTGCCTCTGTGTTGCAGAAAATAGCTGTAAACATGGCGCCAGTTGTTGGTCAGTAAGAAGTCGGCTTGCATCACGCTAACATGGTTTATCTCAAGTGTGCTGAACAGATGTTTAGTGTGTACGCATTTTGCTCCTGTTCACAACACCAGGCTGTCGGCCAGAACAACTCCAGAGAAGCTGACAGCTTGACAATTCACACACAAGTGTACACAACTGATGCATAAAAACATATATGTACACACTGAACTGCTTCACTGGGCGTATGTATCCTTGATTCCAGGAAACAGATTCAGAAGGAGGGGAATAAAGAATAAGCGTGTGTTTTGATCAATCAGATGGAGTCTCATGCCGTGGAAAACAAGGCAAAAAAGCAGTTTAGGCTGAACAAACAAACATGGCTGATTGGACCAAGGCTGCAGGCTTGTTGGCAGGAAAGATATGCGCTCACACTCCACACCAAAATATTTACACCGTATCTCCTTATGTTAGTGGATTCGGGGCAGATGGATGGATGGATACAGAAATGGAGGGGCTGGCTGGAGAGGATAAACAAATCAGAAGAGAAGATAGCAGGACAAGATGTCCCATGCAAATTCTGAATGAAAAAGAAGGGCCTGAGTCAGTGAAAGCCAGAGAAGTGCCACAAGTAACCCATCCATACAAATGGAAAGTCTCTTATCCTTTTATAAAAGGTCAGAGCTGCCAAAGGCACTCAACAATAGCAGTCTAATATTGTTTCCACAATGCAAAAGCATTGGCTGCATGGTTTAATATTAAAAAAATGTTGCAGTTTTCTTGTTGCACATTCAAAAAGATGCATGTTGTGTTGCAACTGTGTTTGCACTGCTTGGCTCTAAAAGCTGCAGGACAAACGAGCAACCCCAATAATGACAGAAAAAGGTTGAACAAAAACATTTTGGGTGAGTTTTCAAACAATGTCTTTATGAAACAGAACAGGAAACACAGCAGGGAGAAAGGAAAAACTCGGAAAGTATGCAGAAGTAATAAGCATTTTAATGTATGACTCAATAAATCAACAGTCCACGGAGAATCTGCCTGGGCCTCAGGACAGAGGTAGAAACATCCAGCAGAACAATGGGCTTCTGTGTCCTGCTCCACTACCTCTGCCTTTATATTTTCAGCCACTTCAGCTCCATCTGCCTCTACATACACAGCACTTGAGCCAAAAATATAAGTAAACTCTGGCTTATGCTAATTTGCTTTGTTGGACTTTTTCAGTCTTAAAAGAAAAGGAAGCTTTTGTGAAGAAATTGGGCAACTCTTTACCATCTAAACTGTACAACTCGTTCTCCTTCTGCTCCTGTTCCCTCCCTCACTCTCTCCACATCACAATATTCATTTCTTTTCTTTCCTCCTCTTCTCTCCCACCTATCTCACCTCTTGTTTATTGATTCTCTAGATTAAGAATTCCTAGGGTGACGGATTGTAACACACAAGCATCAAATTATTTTGGGGTGTGCTTATTTGCCTTTCCCTTGCATCTATTTGGCCTGTGTCTGTAGACAATTATGCCTACCCAGCCCCAGACTCAGGTGCTAATAATGAAGGACAAATAGAATCGTATGTGTAAACTTCTCCCACTGATGAAAATTTATATTAACTTTCTACCACAGTAAACAGAGCTGCATAGCTACACCGTCCCCGGAGGACTGATGAGATGAATTTGCTGGCTCCTGCCCCAGGAAGAAAGCTTGTGTAGGAGAGAAGAGTGCTGCTGGTAAGAGGGACTCAGGTGCCTAACTCCATTGTGTAACCTCACCGTTTCTTTCTATCTCTCTCTCTAACAAAGACAAAATGTGGGTCTGTTTTGCTGATCATGGATCAGAATTGTGTGTCTAAGAGTTGAATACACACCAATATGTATGCGTCTGCTGAGACACTTGACAGGCCAAGCCAGTAATAACATAAAGCACAGGTTGTTGTTTTTCACTTCAACCACTGACATTCACTAACATGCCACCCCCCATTATTGTCACCATGGATATTTTGTGCAAATACACATCAATTAAAACAACGAAGAACATTTTGTTTTAGCTTTCAAACACTGAACTGAAGCAGAATTCAAAACTCTCGACATTGCTTGTATTTGAATGGTTTTATCATAAAATTGACTGAAGTAATTAAAAAGAAAAGCTTAAAACTAGAAAAGACATTCAGAAAGTGCATTGTTTGTCAAGCTGGAATCCAGTTTAACAGTTTCACTGAATGTCATTCAGATCTGCACAACAACTGAAAACGGTTTTACTTTTTTCTCCATTTTTCACTGTTTTTATTGCATTTAGTCAGGTAGATTTTATATAATTTTCCTGACAAATTAAGTGAAACAAGCAAACGCACAAAAGAAGCCTGCTGCTTCTGTTCTTCAGACACTCATCCATGCTGGAGTGCATCTTTTTTATTGCTTTATCACGAGAAAACTCAGTTTACCCTTATGATTTACTTACTTCCTTGTTCTTCCGTTTTGCTGCTTGCTTTACCAAAGACTATAAATTAACATGTGTTTCACTCCCAACTATGACAGCAGGACTCGTCAGCAAAGTATCTACTGCTGCATTCTAAAGAGCTTGACAACTACAAACCTTCACAATCTATCATAAAAAAGGACAGAGAAAAAAGATGGAACAAAGGAAACCAAATGTTTCTTGGTGATATGGGATAAATGTCTTCATTTTAGAACGATGGACAAGAATTCTCTGCATAAACAAAGCTAATATAAAATAAATTTAAGTTCACTTTTTTATCAAATATTTTTCTTCTGAACTTTGTAGGCTAGTTTACAAGAGAATATGACCCTTCTGTGCCCCAGTTACAGGAAAACGGAGGTCATGCAGCTGGTTGCATGCAGGACAACAATGTATAAAAGGTGCTGATTCGAGTGGAAAAACTCATGAAATGTTTAAAATTAGCACTTCAATTACCTATACATGTAAGTACCAAACCAAACTGTCTGAACAGAATCAATACATTCAAAGAAGAAGAAAAAAAAGACTTCTGTCTAAAGAAGCTTTTCTGAGATATAACAAGGAGTTTT
>JAOXNZ010000074.1:14533083-14547541 GCA_028566095.1 Kryptolebias brasiliensis
GAGTTTTACTCGTATCATGCTCGTACTCGTCAAAAATGCTTTATCCGTACCGGATACTCGTCTGAAACGACTATCCGGCTCAACCCTAACTGAAATTAGGTCAACAATTGCGACATCCACCAAAGAGCAGATTGGGATTGAGAAGTCTGACAATTCTGATATTGATATATTTAGTAAAATAAGGTTGAAGCCCCGCAGGTTTGAATGCTGACATCTGTCATTGTGGTGTTTCCTCACCCTGCTTGATCCACAATATTTATTCTTGACAAGTGATTTAATCAATCTTTCTCTTTTCTTCTGCATTTAGCAGCAGATTCATTCTTATATTTCCAGCTAAACATCTTCTCCAAAATTCTACACTTCGATCCAAATCACGATACCAATGCTAGCAGTAGCATTGTACCGATACGACTGTGGATCGATGCTTGAGTGTGTTTCTCTCGTCTACTTTCTGTACTCCACTCCCATTCCTGAAGTGAAATAAAAAAGGGAAAAAAATATGCTCTGAACAAAAGCAAAGACCAAGAAGAATGTAAATCTACAACATTCATTCTGCTCTTTGTACTGATTTAATTGTTGCAAATTTAGTTGTTACAATAAATATTTTTATTATGCCTAATATCCATTCTGGGGTTTTAAAGTGCAAACAAATGGCTAATTAAGAGTGGAAAGAAAAATCAGCCTCTAATAGTCATGAAAATATATTCAGACTTAGCCTACTGATAAAACCTGGCACACTGCTCTCTCTATGTGAAACTGAATAGGCTGCCCTTATGAGTTAAACATATCGGATCGATATAGGTGATACTAGCCCAGTGTTTACTTGGTATAGGATCAGTACCAAATTTTGCAGAATCACGCACCACTAATGGCCAGCTTAATATAAGTCAATCAAGTAACTCAAGCTTCCATTTGGTTTTCAATGGAGTGAGCCATGGGCTTTGTTTACATTGAGTGTGAACCTGCATTTCAAGATTGCACATCAATAGATCTTGAAAACTACTGGCGTAAACTCTTTCAAACTTCCTCCATCTGATATAGTTCAGGATAACCTTTTTTATGTTTGATTTCATAGTTTGCAATGAGTACCTTTAATCCTGCTGCTGCCTGTTTGAGAAGACAAATGGCAAAGGCGGCTGTTCCTGACAGCTTAAAAGTACCTATCAGCTGCCTTTGAGACATCTCCCTGCACATCCATCCCCAAAACCTCCCCAAACAAACACAAGGCTCCACTTCAAATACATAGCAGGCCTATTAGGTAATCTTCTTCTTTGTTCGTTCTCTCTGAGCCTTGGTGACTAACCTCAATTTCTCCCTGTTCCACCTTCTGTCTTCAAGCTGACACAAGTACAGGAGCGCCCCGAAATGAATGGCTAAAGAAATACACATATCCAATCGTATGCATTTGGAGAAGTTGTAGTTGTTGTGCTAAAGTGGTTTTAAAAGTGAAAGAGAACCGCAGCACAAAGACTCTTTTGTTTCAGAAGGGACAAATCTGAGGTTTCCTTTAGGATATTCAATTTCCTGCAGGGTACCAAACAGAGTTACAGTAGTCCAGTGTCTGGGCTTTGCTACGTGTGTCTGTGAATCATTGCATGCTTTTTGGTTAATTGCTGTGTGGCTTGCATGATTTTTTTTCCTGACAAAGTCTGGAAAATCAAACAATCTCCAAAGAAATACCTATTAGGCCAGATGTGGCACTTAAAAAAAATACTTAAAAGGCTTGATTGTATTAGGAAATTTTATCATTCAAACATTATAAAATCTATTTAAAGGTCCAGCAATGTTTGAAGACATACATATCATCCTTCTTGAATTGGGTTGAGTCCATAAGTTAAAGAGCACACACACAGACAAAAACAATATGATAAATATTTATTACTGATTAATCAAGGTGTTAAAAGTCAACCTACTTCTCTCTTTGATTTCTTTCTTGCAGCTTCTTAAGGCATGCCCTGTTAAATCTGTAGGTTGGTAAATGTCTCACTTTGAAATTTATCTCTGCTATTTACAACGACCAAGAAGAATGAAAGACAAATGTTTCATTAGCAGGTGACTTTTTTTTTTTTTTTTTACAAGCCTTCAGTAGTTCCGTTTCTTGACACATACACACACTCTTCCATACACTGAGCATAATTATAAATGCAAGACTTGCTATAGGGAGCTGAACTTTTCACACCTTTCAAAGCCACAAAATTGGATGGTTTTGTGGTTGTGCAGCTGCCGCGCCGCACTAATGCAAAGCGGTGTCATATGAAAAATATTCTTCTCCCCCCAAACCACAGGGCTGGTCATTAATGAAACACAGGCCGCGCAGTGAGGTCATGCAGAGTCTAGATTTCAGCAGCCACACTTAAAAAACGCTCAGAGAGAATAGAGAAACAAGAACACAAATCAGATTCCAGCTCCAAGGACGGGGAAAATAAATAAATAGAGAAAAGGCGCTGCCCCCCCCTCCCCTTCTCACATTTTCCCCTCGGTGCTCTGCAAACAACCGTCAACTGCAGCTCAGAAACAGCTCACAATGAAAGCAGACTAAACAATCTGGTCCCGGCCAAGGAAAATGCTAAGCAACTCGGCACACAGGATGTCTCACTCTAATTGCTAACTATCAAATCTCACAATGAACTTTATCCATTTGGCAACATCTTCACAGCACTCTTCATTGTGTATCTTTGAAGTGTCAACTTCTGAGATAAAAAAAAAGACAGTACAAATAAAGATTGAGAAAAGGAAGCAATAATGTGATCTGAAAGTGAAAAAAACAAAACAAAAGTTTATCAGACAAAAGTTGCTATGGGTCTACTAAACGAGTGATAAAATCCTCAGCATTAGGATAAACAGGTTAAATAGGTCCCCTAAGACTAAGATATCCACCCAGGAAGAAAAAAGAAAGGCCTAAAAAAGCAAGTGGGATTGACACGCTGTGTTCCAGAAGTGGGCATGGAAGTGTAACTGGAACCTTGGGACTGGTATAAGAAATAGGGTTAGCAGAAGGGACGGGGCTCTAAACAGGAAACTAATGGGAAAGTCTCCCCTCTCCACCATGTGGCATTGTATTTTCCAGCCAGACAAAGCCACACTCACAGAGACCCTATGACTTCAAAAAGCCAAAATAGCAGCACATTCATGAAACAGAACAGAACTACTGGGAGTCAAAAAAAAAAAAGGGCAGGAAAAAAAGAAAACACACACACACACACACACACACAAAGGTAGCAGATCTCGGCAGCAGATGGTAAAATTAACATTTCAACAGTTCCTTCCTTTCATGTAGGTCTCGGCAGAACTTTTTTCTTTGTTTCTTAAAAAAAAAGTAAGAGGGGCTTGGGTTTTGGTTAGATATAGTGGTGCAGAAGGCATCTGGAAAAGGGGAAGAGGAATATTGGCTTATTGCTCCTGATGGTCCACCTCTATGAAAAATTAAATAGGTCTGTTTTGCAGCTTTCCCCTCTCTAGAGTACCCCAAGTTGTGATATGGAAACATCAACTTGGTCATTTATATGCCAGAGAACACCTGGTGATGAAAGAATAAACTAAATCTTATTTCTTTCTTCATTTAAATTCCAACACTCTGACTTTGTGGGGGTTTTTTTTGATGTTTTTTTTTATTTTTCCAGCTTTTTAATGTCCATCCATTTGCTTATTTTGCAAGAAGTTGGCACCTATTTTTGAGTTAAGTTGTTCACAAAATGCTTGTCAGATTTTATTTTTGAAGTCTTGATCTACACTTCTAAAGGTGCTGCAGAGATGTTATCATCAGGAGACGAGAGGACTAAAGCATCTCTAATAAAGACCCAAACAATGGACAGCCTCTCTCATTTCCAACCCTGTCCAATGGAGCGTCTCAATAGTACCCATTAATTTGGACACAGTTCTGGCTAAATTACATGTGTTCCACCTCTGTGACATTTTAAATGCAATTAAAAGCTGGTTATGGAAGTGTGCGCGGACTTCCCTGTGATGAAGGGAAATCATCGACGTGATTAACATGCAAACGAGCTCATGCTGGCAGACTAGATTGGGGTTTGAAAACCTCAATTACTTTTGTGTGATTATCTATTTACCAGTACACAGATTTCCATTTCTCATCTCCAGCCGAGCTCCTCATGCACGAGCCTCAATTACACATGGCACACCTTTATTTATGACGCTCAGTATGCTGAAATACAAGCTCTGGTTATATTTTACTATGATGTATTGTTTCTTTACAGGCTGCTCAGTAGGCAATACCCCCAGACCAACACCTTCTAAGGTGAAACCATTTGTTTTTTTTGAGGACTTAATATGATGTTGACCCCCCCCCAATCCTGCACTCCCCTAATCCATCCATCCAAACCCTATTTAAACTAGCACATGGGATGACTAATGTAGAAACTGTGGCCATTTGTCCCACCAAAAGTATAAGCTATTTAAAGATTGTCTTAGTGAATCTATTACACAGGGAGACTAATTGTAAAAGGAAGACATAACTGTTCAACAGTGGTGGACCGTCAGGGCCAGCAAGGCCTTCTCTGCTGGTCTAAACATTCAGTGGTAATTATCAGTGACATACATTTTATTAAAAATACTTTTGATTTTACAAATATGTTTTTAATCATTGACAATAGTCTACATTTTTCTTTTATTTGCATTTAACTTGGTTGTGCAGCTTTTAGAAATGTATGTATATTTTCAAGCTTTTATCAAATCATATTTCAGCCATCATGTGTTGCTTTGGTCAAAGAAATTTCCCTCTAAGCCTTCAGAATCATTAGTGAAGGCCCAGGTAGCTTAAAATAAATGGCAACAATTTTGAGTTGACAAATTTGGCTCCATCTAGCCGGCCCATGAAAACATCTGCATTTTCACATCCTTTGCTTGGATGGTCAGAGAGCGTAGTAGTCAGAGCTAACGACTAGCGACTTGCACAAGCTAAACTATATTGTTGTGGAGGAGTAGGAGTTTTCAACCCATAATGCAACCCCTTTTTCAAGACGAACTTTTCAAGAAAAGCTGGATATTGTGAGGAAACGACGGCCAACCCTGAAGCTAGCGAGCCTGTCCCAGCCTGGTAGAGGGTTTATCTGACACTTTCAATTTGGCAACTACGAGTGATACCAATGGCTCACAGCCTTCGAGAAGCACTACAGTTTATGTTGCTGGGAATGTGTTATTTGCAACTGATCAACGTGTTTGGAATCACATATTCTCAGCTCAAAATGTGTGACAGAAACACGACTAGAGGGACTAAACATTTTTGCATTAGCTTCCATGGTAATAGAAAAGTTATGCTTAGACTTATAGTTGGAAATTTAATGCACCGGTGTTTCACTGTTCGACAGAGTAATTGAACTCTTCTTGAGGAAAGAAATGAGGATGAATTTTGTCTTCAAACAATCGGCAGTGTTGGTGAGTAAAATTCATTTTCTTTTAATTTTTAATAAAGTCAATCCTGGCTAATATAGCCCCGCTTTATTGTGTTGAATTTTTAAGTGTTCAGCTAAAAATGTTTTTGGACTTAAAACTTGTGAACATGAGGTTGACTGTATTTTTGCTATTTAATACATGAATGTGTTGAAGCTTCTGCTACAAATGATGTATGTGGTGCAGCTGTGCGTACAGTAAACGAAGACCTAGTCACTGATTGAATTGTTTTTAATTCATTTTTTTTTTTGCTATAGTAGGCTAATAGTTAGATTAAAGCATAAAAGGCTTGCTTGCTTGTTTGTGTTGCTTGCTGTGTAAAATACATCTTTGATGTAAGGTTTTGTTATACTGTGTTTCTATGTAATATTGATGGTTTCTATAACCGTGGCATCATAATTATGGTATTAAGAGAAAGTTATTCAAGTAGGACATCACTGAAGGCCTAGCTGTGAAATGCCACTGCTGTTCAAAAGCAGAAAAAGGTTTAAGATTTAAATAAACTGAAGAAATGCCTCGAGATTTATTATTTGTGCTATTTTGTTTGAACTGATTAAAGTAAAAAAGGACATTTCAAACACTTTGGAAAAACTGAAAAGGGATTAAATTCTTTGTTTTATGCATTTTTGTACATTTCTAAATAAAGCATCAGGCAAACAAATAAAACAAACATAAGTTAATGAACATCTGTTTCTGTCGTGATGTGTTGCATTTGAAACATTTTATCTGAGCCTATTTTAGTGCAGCACATGACTTCATTGTGAGTTCTGCAACTTGGGAACAGGAGGAGAAAAGAACACACACACATATCTGTGGCACAGGCAGGCTTTTCACATTGTGCCCGGCATACATAAAACATGCCCTGTTGCTTCAGTGGGAGCAAAAAGGAAAACAGTGCCATCAAGTGAAATTTTTGAGGATTCCTCAAACACCTTAGCAAATCAATCTATCATAGTATTAAACCGAAGGCAACAGATGTCAATTTAAATCTGTAAACTTCAATTAAAAGTATGTTGTAATTCAAAATGTTTATTTTTCTTTACAAGGATGTTGCCACATTATTGTTAAGTTTAATTAAACAGTTTTTTTAATGTAAATTTGAAATAGTTTTTACATTTGCATTGTTTTCAGGTTAAATAACCTTCAAATAGCTACTATGTGGGGATTTTAGCACCACCTACTCAAGTAGTGAGGGGATAAGACGGAATAAATATGGTGCTTCGCTGATTTCATGTTCAGAAAGCTGTTTGAGTTGTCTCAGGAACAAAGGGAATCATCATTACTATTTGAACTCACTTACCAGGACTTAGCTACAGCATGGTTTTAGGGTTGCCACAGTAGAAAAAAAAGCAAAGGATGCAGTCTACTGAATGAGTGAAACTGACAGTGAAGGCTAGAGTCCAGAATGAGAGAGAATAAAAGAGAGAGAGAGAGGGAGAGCTTAGATAATAGTAGATAATGGACAATTAACTCTGGCTAGTAGTGCTCGCTGCAGTTAATAGCAGCTTCTGGTGCACCAAGTCCCCGATCACCACTCAGCCTTATTCACACTGGGAATACAGGCGATATCAAGCTGCAGGCTACTTGGTCTCAGAGGTGTACATGCTGTATTAGCAATCTCCACAATGCCTTCAAACAAAAGCTCGATACCAACAAAGTGTCCCAAAGTGCAAACGCAAGCAATCTGCTGATGGAAAGTCTGTGCTGCCTTAACCTTGTTCATTGTTTCATGTCCTTTTCACTATCAAAATAAACCCAGAAGCTGTAAATCCCCTTTAAAAAGCTGCATACAGTCACTGCTGCGTGCAGACACAGAAATTAGCATAATTAAAGCGATATAGCAGCTAATTGCAAAAATACATGTGGGGATGTCACCGCCGTGCATCACAGAAGAAATGCATGTACTCATATGATGGGCCTCAGAAGTGATTTAACTGCCCACACAGCCCCCCACCCAAGTCCCTTCAAGCTCCATCTAAATCTATTGATCTGTGAAACACGGGGACCCAGGGGAGGCAATTCACTTAATATCATACATCTAATGATGAGATGAATAACGATTAAACCATTTGGTAATTAAACGTCTTACAAACCATTTAACTGACTGCGAGTAAGGAAGGGGTCGCTGGAGGTCGGAGTGGCTGCTTTTTGTTTCTCGCTCCACGCAAAAATTAGGAGATGTGCTCAGGAGTTACAGCTGGGGACTGGTGGTGACGGCAGAAAATGGAGGCTGACACAACGATGAAAACACACTAATGATTGTTAGCAGCAACAGCACTGATTGGTAATGCTGTCGAGACTTGAAGAAAACAGTAGAGCAGAGGGAAAGGAAATGCGGGGACGTAGAAATATAAAGCAATTTAAAGGTCTAGCATTCTTTTTCAGACTAACATCTGTTTTGTAAGGCCAGTTTGAATCAGGTTGACTCCAAAAGTTAGTCAGTTGTAGATGTACATCTAATGATTACTTTCTGCAATTTTCATCAAATTTAGTAAAAGTTCATGAGATATTTTGGTAACAGACATGCACACGCACACACACAGGCAAAAACATTATTGTCTGCCTTCACCTTTCGGCAGCGGGCTTTTACTAATTTACAAATGTTTTTAGCTTGCTTGTGTGTACTTTTATGAGGTAATAGGCAAGTACGTTTTTGGAAGGTTGAAATGTAACTACTTAGAGACAAAATGATGTGTTTGTGATTGAACATGTGCCCTTATTGCAGGGAAGTGTCTGACCTATTCACACATTTTAGAGTAAATTTACAATCAACATCTAATCTCTTTATGTAGGCAATAACTACCAAATGTTTCCATTACTGGAATATTTTTTTACATGTTATACAATGTGTAGAGTAAGCATGGGTACAACAGTGAAGTTAGGCAAAGTTTCTGAGATTTGTAGAATTATGTTCTTTGTCCTCTGAGAGCTAACAATACCTCTTCACAGCTGTCTCAAACGCATTCACACAGCATTTACACATAGAGGGATGTGTGTCCTGCTCCTGGCTCCATATTGAATGATGGCTGGTAAACATTGTCACCCCAAAAAGAGACTGGATTAAAACCTGCTTTGCCCATTGAGGGGAACGGTATGCAAAGAGAGAACAGGAACAATAGCCAAATGGGGGACGATATCACAAGGGTCCAATGTCTGCTGTGATGAATATGTGGGAGATTATAACCAATTCCATCAATTCCATAATGCAAAAGTCTTTTTTTTCCCCCCTTTGCCACCCGCAGACTATTCACTAAATAAATGAGAAAACTATCACCCGCGTAGAAATATGTGACAAAAGGCAGAAGGGAAGGAGACTGAGATTTGAATGACCCCCCGTGCCTTTGACAATACAGCTGCTGTCCGGACACATTCAGAGGCAGCGGAGTGAGTAAGACCTGGTAGAGTATTTATCATTGGGCACAATGCGAATGTATTACCATGTCAGCTATACCACTTTATGGCACAGAATGGAACTTCAGTGAATACAAGAGAGTTTTACATAAAACCAGGTGGAAATATGAGGGCAGAGTTCTTTTGATGTGTCTTATAAACTGGAGGATCACTTAGTGGATGCTGGTTTTAAACCTTGCAGCCACAAAGAGCCAGCTATTACATTTAACCAGTATGTTAACAATTTCAGCTAATATGAATGGAACTGAAGAGTTTAGAAAAACTTCTTAAAAGAACAGCAAAGAGAATGCAGATAAAAGAAGCTGATGACTTTTGATTGAAGGTATAAACTTTCTGGTTAGGTATGACTTGGTGCAAGTTAAGCAAAAAGAAAATGCGCTTTGCATTATGACTTCATCAGGGGTGGGCAGTATAATAAAAACAGATCATTTTTTTTAGAAAGAAAATAGATACACTGGTAGATTTAGAACATTCAAAGTCAGGACAGATTTTAAAACTAATATGATAAATTTTATTGTGATATTTAAAATCATGACAAATTTTAATTTACTCAAAAATATTGAGGATAAATTTAAAATTTAGGTACGATTTAAATATACTTTCAGCTAAAACACCAGAGTCAAAAGGCTGTTTTATTTACTTTTGTAATTTATTTAAAATTCTGAAGTAACTGTGCCTTCTTTTACTTATTTTCTGCTGTTCTGCTTGAACGCTGAGAGCCTGACAAGCCAATGTAATTAATTAGCTGGGATACTGGCCTCTGTAGTGAACCTGCAGTAGTAGGCTGTATAGATGTCATCTGCTAACATGCTAACTCTTATAGCCTGTTGCAAACATTTGCTTTAAAACAGTTTTACCTTAAAAAGAAAGATGGGCATTGCTCCTCTGGTAGACAAGCCATGACTGACAGGGTTATCCGCCGGATAAAATGTACAACCAAGCCACAAAGTCTGTTTTTAACAAGCCTAAAAGTTTAGAATTTCCCTTTTGGCTACCATACAAAACTGAATGACGGCTCAGAGCAACAGGTAGGAGAGGGGGAGCAATGCTCGGCGCTCTGTGAGACCGCAGAGTGGGAATAACTGTTGTGTCTTCTCATTTGGAGAAATGCCAAACCAGTTTTTCTCTGGACGTCCATTAAGCAGATCAGCAAATAGTGTGAAAAACTGCATCACCACAAAGCAAAGAACAACAATAGACAGAATGTGCCCTATAGACAATCCTACATTCTCTCTTCTTTGGCAGAATAAATTAAAATTCTTTACAATCTAATATCCCATCGCCCTCCCCGGGATACAATTTACTACATGTTGCCTCTATAAGCAGGAACTTCACTACATATTCTGAGTCCACCTGTTACTTTTCTAGAGAGCTCCTCAAAAAAACATTAAACTTGTGAAATTCCTGAGCCATATAGAGTATCTCCCCACCACAGCTCTCCTCACACCTCAGCATCACTGCCATCTTTTCAGTTGTTCACTTGATGCATGTGCTTCTTCGTGTGTGTGTGTAAGTGAAAGGCAGAAAAACTCTGCAAGCACGTGCGCGTGCACGAGTGTGTGTGTCATCTGCTAGATCAGTGCAGTCTATTCCTCAGATTTCTCCCATGATAGTTTATTTACTTTATCTACCATATATATTGCTTCAGTGAGCATTAGCAACTTTGAGAAACAAGTTTCAATCAGTCATCTAGCGGCGCCACGTGCAACCTCGTGCGTGTGCTCAGCCAGGTGAAGAGAAAAGATGAAAACTAACGCCAAAGAGACGGCAAGGCTATAAACCGAAAGACTGACAAAGAGGTCCCAAAATAATACAAAATAAAAACGGACAGCTGAAGGGGAGGGAGAGTGGTAAGAAAGGAATAATAGAAAAGGAGAGGCAGGGAAGAAAGCCAAGAAAATAAACTGTACAGGACAGTAAGGAGAAGAACTGAGGGGAAAAGGTACTGGCTGATTTAAAAAATAAAAGAAACGGTGAAACAGGGAGAAAGAGCATGACAGACAAAGGGATTGATAGAAAAAGACAAAAACAAAGTGAAAGAGAAAGCATGGGAGAAAAGCAGAGAAAAAGAAAAAGGCTGGAAGACAAGATGTTCTCCCAGGGTAGCGTGGAGCAGGTCTTGTCCAATAAACACAGGTGAGCAGCTCGACAGGCAAGGACCACCAGGCTGACTGACAGCAGAAAGCTCTCACTGACCGCCAGCTTTATGTTACATGACACGAGGAGTGCAACTCAACTGACAAAGAGAAGCTGCCTGCATCTCTCAGACTGTGGGAGGGAGAGGGTGAATGGCACCCCCGTACATGCTTTGTGCACAGCTGTTTAAAACGGTTTCCACGAACCGTGGCCACAATGCTGCAAACATACAGTTATACACCCTCACACACTCAGACAGGAGGAGAATAATGCCATTTTCCTTCACAGGTGAGCAGGAGAAGGAAACACCCTAGTGCCTCAGTTAGTTAGTGCGAGAAAGTGAGGAGGTGTAGGGTGGGGGGTGGGATGTATGCTGTGTGCCGACTGAATCTTTTCCACATGACGGGCCTCGGGCTGTTTTTGTCAACTGCACTCTTGAGCAGCAAGGAGTCAGGTAGTGTGACCACATGATTGCCCAAGAGGCACCGTGGTGAGAGGAGGGGGGGGTGAGGGAGATGGGGAAGTGAATGGCAAAGAGAAAGAAGAAGGGGGAGAGGGAGAGGGGGCTGAGGGACAGGACCGATGCAACACGCATGATGAGGTGTAATCACAAACCCCATTCAGGGTGCAGTGGAGTTTGTCAACATACACACATTCACATTCCACTGTCTGTCAGCTCTATGACCCAAATCGAGCATGCTGGGTGAGTGTGTGTGTTTTCTCTCCACACACATGAATACGCTCTGCCCATTTTGCCTCCAACCAGGTAGTAACAGTTGCACTGTCTAGGCTTGTGGTTTGTGGTGGGAAGTTGGGTTGCTTTGCTCTTGTAGGATCTCGCTGCCATCGGTATCCCTTTACAAGCTGCGATCAAATGTTCATTATGAACAAAAGACATGGCTTGTTGCCTCTGGACTAAAAGCTTTTTGTTTTTCAGTGGTTGTAACCACTTGGTTTGATTTGAGAAAGCAAAGACAAAAAAACACACCACAGGTCTTTTATAACACAGGAATCACAATGTTATTTTAAAAATAAAGCAACCATTTTTATAATATAACTAGTTTTGACATGCTTGTGTAATTAAAACTTAATATGCAACGTGACATGTAAGACAATTTGAATGAATTTTTGAACAAATCCCATTATATACGTGACATGTAGCGCAACATCCCATTTTTTCACATAGAAAAAAAAAGCCTTACATGTCACTGTCATAAGTTCTTCTGAGGCTGATGAAAAACAAACGCATTTTCTAGAAGCTCACCTCTGTGGCTAAAATGAGAGATTTCAAAGTACTCATTGCAAAGTCAAAAAGATTGGTCAGTTTCTTTGGTTCGTTTTTCTTTCATAAAGTGAAAAACAATCCGCACATTTTTTATCTCATATTGATATGCCCCTAAATTAAAAATCTGTAAACAAAAATTGTGAACAAATGCCAACTTCTAAGAGCGTTTGTTTACCTACAGAAACAGCCTTAGTAAATAAAAATAGGTCAACAACGGCGACATCCATGGAAGAACTGTTTGAGATCGAGAAGTCAGACAATTCTGATGTAATTCTGGTGCGTCTTCAAACTCAGATTTGTTGAGTAAACTATGCCGATAGGTTTTTGAAAGTGTTTAAATTGAAATAGACTCAAAAACGGGGAGTGTTTCAACAGTTTTGGAAAATAAAACAAACTAGAAGCACTCTGAGAGCACAAACCTCCACCAAGACCTTAGGGTTATTTAAAAAAAATTGTAGAATCTGGATCACCACCAAAATATAATCTCTTGGTTTTGTGACAACCCCAACATCAAAATTTGTTCATTAGTTTTCAAACAATCTTGCTAAGAGACGGATGGACAAACAAACCAACCAACACTACCGAAAACATATCCTCCTTGGCAGAGGTAATAAGATATCATTTTATAGCAGATTCACTACTATATTTCCACCTAAGTGTCTTCTTTGAGAGTCTACATTTGTCTGATTCTGCCGTATTTGTTTGTTTGGCAGACTACAGTCAGCCCAATACAGGTCAATCACATGAATCAAGCTTTTACAAGGTTTTTGGCAGAGTCAGCCAAGTGCTTTGTTTGGATTCAGTGCTTACCGATATTTCAGAGTTGCATATCAATATATCTGAAAAACTACTGGAGTGAACACTTTCAAGCTGCATCATTTGATAGATCTCACTATAACCTTTTATATGATTTATTTTATAGTTTGCAATGAGTACCTTTAACACAACTATTTAAGAAATGCTCAATATACTACAAATTCTACATCAGCTTCTTGGCAACCCAAGGTATGTCTGTATACTAACATATGCAGACCCTGAAATAAACAGAATTCATCAGCAGGTTAGATTACTGTATTTTTAGTTTACAATGTAATGATGACACCCCTATAAAACACTGTACTGTGAAAGGCTAACATAAACTTTATACTATATGTGCAGCCTGAAAAATGAGGCTCTGTGACAGTTTGGTGATAACACACAAGTTCAACCTGTCAGGACAATCAGCGTTTAGACCTTGGGGGAAGAATGCAGGACTGTGAGCGACTGACTCACTGGACACGATCACCTGCAAGTGAAGCCACTCATAATTCTTCCCACCTGAAAGAACGAGTTCAACCTAAAGTTAGGCCTCTCTGATGTCATCTCTGCCTCAGGTTGAGTTTCACAATAATCTCAGGCTCTTGGAGAGATGCCATCGAGTCCAGCTTCCTCAGCCGAAATTTCTCCAATTAAATTGCAAGGAAAGAATAACACTTGAAACACTAGATCCCTGCTTTTTAAAAAGAAAAAATTAAGCTAGTGTATGCAGAGTGTTTTGCAATCACTCATTTCCACAGTATCGGTCATCTCCAGTTTATGGTGCGCTCATTGGGGGGACTACAAAGTATGCTGAGGCCACCTATTCTTTTTTCCTCTCTTTCGCTCAAAATTCCTAAAATGACACATTCTTTCTCAAAATGGAATGAAAATTTGGCACTTTAAGAACAACTAGATGAAAGACAAGAATGAAAAAAAAGAAACACAAGCCAGCCATGTGGATCAATAGTCTCAATGAGACTTATCTTCTCTTAAATAATGATATCAATACTCATTTTGAGCCTCCTTGCTTCCCCACTTTCTACCTTCATTCTCCCAGCAACTAAGCACTCTAGACAAACACTCTCCACAAAATTTATTTTCTTCACTCCTATCTATCTACCCTGCATCTCCACATCCTTGCTTGTTTTTCTACTCTGAACCTCAATCGTTTTTTATGTGAACTTCAAATGTCTGACAGTTGCAAGGAAAATATATATAGCATGAGTGAAAAAAATTAAGTATCTGAAATGTTTATACAAAGTTGGAAACCTGGATTGAAATCAGTCTTGTTACGGTTTTTCACACTGGGTCTTAAACAAGACATTCTTATCAGCAAATGTCCAAAGTTAAAAACACTCAGTGTGTCATTTTTTATCAGTCCATGCTGTGCTCTGTATCCATCCACCATTAGTATAGCATTAA
>JAOXNZ010000074.1:14561261-14571412 GCA_028566095.1 Kryptolebias brasiliensis
CCGATCTAACTAAAATCTCATTAATCTTTGCTTGGATGTGAACATTGGTTTTATTTTGATCTCATAGTGCCATCTACTGATGACTAAAACGTATTTCAGAATTCACAGATCTTTATTCATCAACATTTGTATAAAATATATATTTTTTTCTTTCTGAAACTATTACAATTTACCACTATAATGTGACGATGTAACCTTAGTTACAATGGAATTTGATGACCAAACTGCAGTTAAAACTCAATTGGAGCCTCTTTGCTTTCGAAAAGTTGGACAAAATGTCCCTTAAGGACAAGTTGGCTACCTGTAACAGATTGTCCAACAACCTCCAAAATCTAACTACAAATTAAAGGCCTAGCAACATTTGGAGGAATGGATATTCCTCTTCGCCTTTCATACCAAACTTTAGACTAAGGTCAAACCTTGAAAATAACATTATTTGCACCATCATGTCCTATTGTGAGATGTATGTGGATGCAGATGACTCTCAGGTACCACCATATGAACTTTTAACTCAATATCTGCCAAACTGACTGAGTTATAGCCTTTTTGTGTTTTCTGAGGTTAGTTAGCGTGGCAGCCATCTTAAATTGGGATGAGTCCAAAGGGTAATCAGTTGTAGAGATACAGCTAATGATTGTTGTCTGAGAGTCTCATTAAAATCCATTCAGTGGTTTGGGAAATATTTTGCAAACAGACAGACAGTGTTGAAAATAGCAAAATAGTTAATGAGCAAAATTTTGAATAAAGATCTTACACAATCTAATGGCGCTCAGGATGTATGTTGGGGATCAATCTCAGCTACTACTACACCAAAGTTTAAGTCAATGGCTGTCAACTTGACAGAGTTAAAGCCTTTTTTGTGTTTTTAAGGTCAGTTAGCTGCAGCAGCCATCTTGAATCAGGTTGACTCCAAAGGTTAATCAGTTGTAGATGTACATCCAATGGTTACTTTCTGCAAGTTTCATTAAAATTCCTCTAGTGGTTCATGGGAAATTTTGCTAACAGACAGACATGCTGTCACACAGGCACACACAAACACACACGTAGGAGAGAAACAGGAAGTCCGGTCTGCTAAGAAGAACGTGATGATGTTAGGGCTCTCTCTCATGACAATTTTACCAGAAGGTCCTTCCAAACACAGCAACCAAACTAATAATAATTGGACGTGTTGGTGACCGACATTCTCTCATTCCATCGTCTCCATGTTGGGTGGGGGTAGGGGTCAGAGGTCACATTCAGCTCTCCGGCAGAGGGGTGGATGATACTCTCCTTTGTAAGTGGACACTTCAGTTCAGCCTGAAAGTACTTGAACTGAGTTAGAGACGGACTCAAGTTTGAAGATTTCTTTTTCCTTTATTTACACTAAGAGGACGAATTACCCATAGATAAAATGGTCTCCAGTCACGTTCATGATAATGTTACTAATTCAGTTTATTCAGATTTTGGGTTAAATTGCAAAATTAATCCAATTACAGACTATAAGACTATAAATTATATCCATTTGAATCAGTGTGACGCTTCTTTAAAGCTGTGTTTCATTCATTTTGTGGCTCACTGACATATTTTGAGGGCCTGACTGAAAGGGTAAACAGTCAGCCCCGTCTAGCTGTGTCCTATTATTAGGCCTGCCTCGAACTCGTGGTGTTCGGCTGTAACCGAACTCCATCTGTCAAGTCACGTCCTCTTCCTGCTCCCTTTGCCCCCTCCTGCCCAATACAGTATCATTGGAACCAGGCTGGGGACACTCTGCTGTGTGGCACCCGGTGAAGCAGACAGACAGCAGGACGGGGCTAACAGCTGCCTCTCAGGCCACCGCACATCATGGAGGCTCTCCACATCCAGCCCTTTGAAGAGCCAAGGGTGATGACTGAGAATCAGGAGGACGAAAAGAGCGTGGAGCCAGACGATGCAGGAATGGAGGCCTCCTCTGCCACGGGCTCCACCACTGAGGAGGAAACAGATGAGGACTCAGAACCAGAACCCCCGCCGGTCATCCGCAGGAAGGTGTCATTTGCAGATGCTTTTGGCCTCAACCTGGTTTCAGTTAAGGAGTTTGACAATGCAGATGTGACAGAGTCAGAGGTCAGCTGGTCTAAGGGAAGGGAGGTGACCCGTTCGGCAGAGGAGTTCTATCTGTCTTGTTTGTTCACGGTCCCGGCGTCACAGGAGGAGCTGGATCAGAGGCTGCACGCACAGATGATTGAGCTGGAGAGCATCGAGATCCTCCCAGGAACCACCGTTCTCCGTGGCATCATCAGGGTGCTCAACCTCTGCTACAGCAAGAGCGTCTACGCTCGGATAAGTCTGGATCGCTGGAGGAGTTACTTTGACCTGCTGGCAGAGTATGTCCCTGGGTCCAGTGACAGGAAAACAGACAGGTTTACCTTCAAGTACACTCTGGTTCCCCCCTTTGAGACTGGAGGCACCAGAATAGAGTTCTGTCTCCGCTACGAAACTCCAGAGGGCATGTTCTGGGCTAATAACAATGAAATGAACTACGTGCTGTTCTGTCACCAAAAGGGACAAACAAGTATGACCCAAACAGACGAGGAGAGCAGCATCTACAGGAGCAAGAGGAGCTGCCTCAAAGCTAACAGGTAATAAAATGGGACGCAGATACAGTTTTCCTAAGATGCTTCATGCTCAAGGGTCAATAAATTTATGAAGGATGCTTTGCTTTGCCATCCTAAAAACAAGCAGAAGCAAAAGAAGACCCCAAGCTGTAATCTGACTGAGTGGTTCACACTGCGTTGTTCCTCTCATTAGATGAATGTGAAAGCAATAAACCCTGCTGCTTGACCCATTGTGTGTTTACACTACACTGTTATGTAACAACCCAGTAAGAGAAGTTTGGCCCTCGGGACACTCAATCCCCTTTTATGGTCAGGTTTCTGTGCAGGTTTCCATGACGCATCACTGCAGCTGGAAGAAAGAGATGTTTTTTCCCCCCCCTTTTTGGCCACTTTTTAATAAAAAGTGTCTCTGTGAATCATAACTCATTGTTATTTTTGGGAAGCTACAGTACAAAAGCTAGAAAACAGCAGTTTAGATTAAAGCAATAAGTCATAAAGGGATATTTCAGATCTTTTGAAGTGGGGCTCTGTGGAAAGGTTATAAATAATGAATTATTTAACTGATATAGAGAGCTCTTTGAATGACCTGAGTTTGGAGAAACAGGGTTTAAGTCTGACCAGACAGATGAGCTAAAGGCTAGTTTGAGCAGGGTTAAGAGCAAAGTGAATTGCTATTGTCTTAAAACAACTCAGTCTCAACATATTTATGGCGCTTCAGACAAATGGTATTTGTACCACAGTCAGTTTCACGTGACATAGTTATTCCATCAGAAATATTCTGGTATTCCTGCAGGAAGTGCTCCAGGCTGCACTTGAAATGCTACTGCTAGCTGCTAACCACTGAATTTTATGTAAATAACCATGCAATGTGAACATGACAGTAGTGCAAAGGTCTATAAAAAAAAGTATTTGCATGAAATGTTTGAGACTGGAGTTGTTTTTAGACAGTGCCAATTAAATTTGGCCTCGTCCCCCTCGGACTAGCTGTTAGCTTGTTAAATGGGTCAGAAATAAACTCTTTTTTCTCCAAACTGAGCTCATTCAAAGAGCGACCCACAAGTAAGATATTAATAGCTCATAACCTTTTCACAGAACCCCACTTCAAAAGGGCTGAACTATTTCTTTAATGCCTATTCTGTTCTTACCACTCGCCATGCAGCAGCATGCAGAAGCAGGGGCATTTTGGGGGCAGTCAGTGTCAAGGTCAACATCAGTTTTTTTCTAAAACACATTTAAAACCTGGCAAGTTGGACTCAAATGCTGTGCAATGAATAAAGCAAGCCAAAAAAATGATTAAAAAACCATAAATATGTAAAAACTAAACAGATAAAAACAATTAAAGTAAAAAAAAAAAATCTGCTGCACACCCCACCCTAAAAGAATTTTAAGGTCTGACTTTTTTATTTCACCGTTCATTTACCAACAGGAATGGAGATGCAGAGGAGAAGATCAGGGGGACATATAGCACTTATATCTTGGCTGCAGGTGTGTATATATGTGGGCAAATATGTAAAGCTGCCTAAATACACGTGATTTTAGGTGTGCTAAAGTGTGCAAATCAGTTTTGCTCCATCTGTGATCTTTTTCTAGCAGAAGTGGAGGCAGCACCTAAACTGGAAAAGTCTGGCAGAGAGACGACGAACGCTGCGGAGACGCTACTTCATAACGAAGAACAAAAACCTTGGGTAAAGTTCATGTATCTTCCTTCAAAATAAAAACACTTTTTTTAAAGTCTGAAACATAATCAAACTAAAAAAAAACGCCAATCATAACAAAGCTGTGGCCGGTTCTAGCTATTTATCGCTACACAACTGAGCTGTAGGGAAAGTTCATAGTTTTTTTTTTGTTTTTTTTAATGAGGGTATGAGTGACAACAGAGCCAGAGATTTAGATCATGCAAACATGTGTTGAGTTATTCACAGGGAACTATGGAAAGTCAGCTAACCTGACACTTGAGAAGAGGTCAAAAATCACTCACGTGCAAACATCTATTAATAAATGCAACCTGCTTGTTCACATGCAGTAAAAGACTGATGTAAACCAACATACGGTTATGAAAAGCAAAAGGTTTCAGCAGTGTTACAATATGTTGCATCATAATATCAATGTTACATGTAAAAAAAACAATAAATGAATTTCAGCACTTTATGAAACTGGCGACCTCAAAGACTAGCTAGGTTTTGGTTTATTAGTCAAGTAAACACTAAACTTGACCTTCGATTTCTGGTTTTCATGACAGGTGGAAAGCGTGAAAAGCAGACGCAGAGAGACACGTTTGGCCCGCGTACAGGACTACCTCTTCAAGACAATGCAGCAACAACTAAATGACTCAGCCCACGTTCAAAAGGTTTCCCAGCATATGCCAGCTCCTTGGGGTAACTCTGGCAGCCTTCCCTATGAATGCCAAAAGATCCAATCCAGTGAGAGTCTGCAGGTACTCACCTACCATCAGATTCCTTTGCTTCCATTAGACTGGAACAATGATCCACCTCAGAGGTGTGAGACTGCTGATGTAGATGACATCTTGGCTGGAAGACCTAAAATGACTTTGTCAAACGCGTCAGAAGAAAAGCCTGTTAATGATATGTGGGAAACTACAGACAAAGCCAACAGTAAAGAAGCCTCGGTGAGTGATGTATGGCAGGCTTTTCTTAATGGGCCCGGCTCCGAGGACCGTTCTGATGTTCCAGAGTCAGAATGGCTCCAGACAGCAGTGTCGGTTTCTCCCTCAAATGATAGGGAGCCACAAATTCAATATTCAGCAGAAAGTCAAGAGTTTCAAGAATTGCAGGCGGGGACAGAAACGGCTACTGCCTCACACACCTTAGCTGCATGTCAGCTGCTGTCAGACACTTGTGAACAATTGTCGACTGTTGTTTCCTTGAACACTAAAGATCATCAGCTAAAGGTGGCATGTGTCAGTAGCCCAGGAGATAATACAGCAACACAAGCTGCATCCCAAAGGTCACAGACAAACTCCGAAACAGACGCTCCATTGGATTTTAGCCTCAAGACGGCGCCGCCTGTGTCCGAGGGCTCTGACAGCCCAACTGAGTGTCACGAGCAGGAGGTCTGGGAGCAAGAATGTGAAGGAATAATAGCACCAGGAATAGGAGGAGACGAGCCCTTCACTTTGCACACAGCTGACTTAGTAACAAGCTCAAGGGAGTCAGAGACAACAGACATGACAGCAGTGCCTGAGTCCCACAATGCCAACACTGGTGATATGATCTCAGAAGGAGCAAGGCAGGATGAGGGTCTTTCTTCCAGTGGGGAGCAAGAGGTTACAGCCACTGCACACAATGCGTCAGATGACATGCTGGCATTTAGGGAGACAATAGGACAGGAGACAAAGGATGAGGCAAGGAATGTCTTTTTTGCATCCAGACAAGAAGTGGAGGAAGAAATCATGTTAAATTATTCAGAGAATAAAGTGTCTAGAGAGGAGGAGATATTTAGGCCAGAGAAAACCGAAGACAAGGTAGAAAGACAAGAGGCAGGACAAAAGGGTGAAGGTAAAGAAATAATAATATTAGACGAGCAAGCGTGTCAGAATAACGACAAAGTTTTACAAGTCAGTTCTTCTGGGCAAATGGAGAAAATATTAATTCTGGAAGCCTGTGGTACACACGTTCAAAAGAGGGAGGACTTAGCCTTAAAAGAAACAGAGGAAAGTGCTGATCTGAAATCTGAAACAGGTGAACATGTATTAGATTCAAATCTTTTAGGAGACAAAAACAGGTTGAGTTGGGAAGGAAAAGCAATGGAGCAGAAGGAAATATGCCCTTCAGCAAATTTTAAACCCATAGTGGATACAATGGAATCGAAAAAGATTTTTCAGATTAGCCGCGATACTGCAAGACTTGGTCGAATGGATAAATGCAAGCCAAACCCCTTAGAGGTGGTCAAACTGAGATGGACTCACTCTCAGCAAGAACTGAAGAGCCAAAATGATGGTTTAAGTAGCGAAATAAGCCCAGAAGATGTTACGGCAAAGAAGAATGCTCCAAAGAGAGATACTTTAACTGGACACCAACCTGAAGCATCAGGTGGAACAGAAGAAGAACTGATACAGGAAGATAAGAGCATCTGTATCGGAAAGCTTGAAACAGAGGCAATGAGGGAGATGATGGGTAATGCAAAGAGTCCTCAGATAGAGAGTCAGAATGCATGGAAAGAACAAGAACTGTCAGCAGAAGCTGAGAGCTCTCCAATTGGTGAATATAAAAAACCATCAATCGGAACAAAAGAACCCATTACAGCAGTAAATAGTGTAGCACTTGAAGTGGTGGAGCCAAGAATGGAGCAGATGGCTATAGAAAGGTTCGGAGAAGATTTGGTGAGCAAGATTTGGGAAGAGATCTTTGTTCAAGAGGAACAAACTTCCAGCAGGCGAACAAATACGGTTGATGAAATGAGAAACATGGTGGCAGGCGCTATGCAGGGCTGCCATTTTCTCTTTGAGCACGAAACGTTTGACTCGGGTGTGTTTTCCCTGACAAAATTACCAACAGACTTAAATGTAAGTCTCGGTCAAGCTCAAGAGCAAACCTCGGCCTCTGAAAGCAAAGAGTGCTCCACAAATGACAGAAGTCAAGCCCTTCCAGCGAAACAGAAAACTCCCATTGTCTACAAATTACAAACCGATTTGAATTCAAGTCCTCAACTCAGTCATGATCTCACAACCACTTCAGCTGCTCAGATTGGTGAGCCCTTGTTTCAGTCAACCCAGGCTCTCAATTCACCAAAAGACCAAGAAAACTGCTCTCAAATTAAAGCCAAATCAGTCACTCGACAGGAGACAGATAGTCAGACAGAAGCCTGTGTATTTACTCGGAGAAAGAGCTCAGATCGATCGTCCAACCTGTCTAACAAACACCTGGGCTCCTCTGAGAAATTAAAAGAGTCCGATGCCCTTTTATGGTGGACTATATTATACACCATCAGCCACTTAACTAGGCTTCTAATCTGCACACTCTTGGTCGGTGGGTTCTTCGTCGTTGTC
Source organism: Kryptolebias brasiliensis (assembly GCA_028566095.1). NCBI lineage: Eukaryota > Metazoa > Chordata > Actinopteri > Cyprinodontiformes > Rivulidae > Kryptolebias > Kryptolebias brasiliensis. The sequence continues at coordinate 14,568,840 of JAOXNZ010000074.1, forward strand.
TTTCTCTATGATTTCCCAGCATTCTTTGCTTTTTACTTATTTTCTATGTGTTGGTGGGTTTATACGTGGAAGAGGCACAGGGTGACAGCAGACAACGGGATAACAGGATAAGCTCAATTATACATGAGGTTGTTGTGCAGCATTGTAGCATTTTGAAACACCAGTCCAATAAATCAACTCTTATACCTTCTCACTTCGGTATGGTCACAGTTAATTTACACACTTTGCTGTTTGTGTGTGAGTCTGTGTGATTGTAACTTTTTAAACCTCCTGAGACCCATGTCCCCACATGGGGACATTAGCGTTCCCACATCATAATATTTTATTCTGTTAAAATTAGACCTCTTGATCTGATTAAGGGAACTCGCTTTGAATTTTTTTTAAAATGGTTTTAATTATTTTTCTGAACTGCTAATTGTTCAAAAGCAATAAAGTCTATAAGGTCCATCAATCTGAATAGATAAGGGAATGAAAAATGCACACCGAGTCTCAGGAGGTTATAGTTTATTAGATTTTTCCTATTCTTATGGTTAATTATAGCAATAATTGACAAGCTTTTTGATGCTTGTAACCCAATAAAAAAGATTAAAAAGCAACTTTGATCCAGCTACAGAGTGTGTCAATCATATGTTCTTGTTATTTTTGTTAAAGTTAATGCATTAGAAATATGTTAAGTTGCAGTCTTTTAGTGCTATGGCCTTTGAAATTTGTCACAAAGCCTTACAGTGAACCCAACCCTGAGGTTGGGAACCTCTGGAAGGTGTTGAGCTAATCAAACAAGCAGACTAGCAAATATCGTAGGCATCAAACTTCAAATAGAAGTGCAGATTATACATAATTTATTTTAAAATTATTAAATGTATCCACTCATTTAAACCACTTAGCAGAAATAATGTTTAACCATTTATGTGCACAATGTGTGTATATTTGCTGTGTTTTATGGGCCCAATGTGACTTCACAGTGTACCAAATTAACCAAAGTGTCTTTCTGGGATTTTCTTCAATAAAGAAAATTCATGTGTTAAAAAAAAGAGGTCTTCAAACTTTTTGTGTGTGTGTTTTACATAGATAATGTTTGTCCAAATGGGCTTGTTTGAATTTATTGTTTAAAGCTTTACTAAATTGATTGTTGTGTTTCACTTCAGACCTTTTGTATGACATCAGGGTGTTTATACAACTTTTGAAAATTTGAATTCTTTTTTTAATATAAAATGAAGAGGGTCAAATCAATAGGGGATTTGAATCATAGTTATATACCTTTAAGGCCTTGGGAACTTGGGGTGCAGAAGGTGCTGCAGCACCCCCTGATGGATGCTAAGGGGTATGCGACGTCTCAATGCACAATTAAAGGAATAATTTTTAAAAAATGAACAGAAACAGATTTTATAAGTGCTATACATGTTTAAATTCTGATAACATTGTGATATTCATGAGTTTTGAGAATTTACGTCATGATTGCACTTTTACACAATATTATCTGTTCAAATTATACAGCTTAGGGTTACTTTTAGTATCCATATTCAGATAAGAACATATGCACTGCTAGTGTGCATTTCACTCCAAATATTTTGTATTATGGGTGTTTGGGGTCAAACAAATTCACACATGTTCAAAGCACCCTCCAGCTGAAACTTGTTCCCTCTGTAAAACACAGCTGTAGGTCAAATTGAACGAGCAGTCACTCATCGAGCACAGTTCAGGTGAGATCAACACCTCAGCTCACCTTGTTTCAAAGCAATTTTCTGCTGGGATACCTTGAGTCTGGAGCATTTATGTGAATGCCACGGCCTCCCCGGAGCAGGACAACGTGTCCCTTTAAAATATTTGCTCGGGATCAGCTCGAAGAACAAGACAAAGTGTTCGGGACGCTGAGGGGGTCTCAGATTTCTCCCTACCCTTATCTGAACCAGCCTCTGTGGGTTACGCGGGGACAAGCTGTAACCGTGCCATGTCAAGTCAGAGGAGTCTTGGCAGAACAGGAGGGACGTCCCCAATATCAGTTTGTCCCTCTATGCAGTTTGTGCTGAGGAGAAGATAAACAGGACTGCATTTCAACTCCGGATACATGTCACAACTATTCAGACTCTGCAGCAAGTTTTCAGTTTAACACACAGGCATGGAGTTTTAAGGCTGTTGATGATAAAATGGCCTCCTGAGTGACACTGCATTTCAGCAGGAGTTACTCGATCTGGTCTAGGGCACGTTGACCTTTTGTAAGCTGGCTTCAGTTCCATGCTGGCACTTTTATCTCACTGGCAACGAGCCAGTGCTGGCAGAGTGGAGGGCTACTCTTCCTAGACCCCAGCTCTGAGCAGGCACAGTGCAAACCTGGCACATCTACTGGGATGTGGGCAGAATAACAAGTTGAAGTGATGGAAAAGAAACTGAGAAACTTGGAAAGAATCTAATTTTTCTTGTAATTTTGCTGGAAAAGCTAAATATTTAAGGCCCTGTCTACACTGTCCGGTTACTTTTCAAATTATTTCTTTTAATCCTTTGTAGATAGATAGATAGATAGATAGATAGATAGATAGATAGATAGATAGATAGATAGATAGATAGATAGATAGATA
>JAOXNZ010000074.1:14604380-14615844 GCA_028566095.1 Kryptolebias brasiliensis
GAAGCTAATTCGAAAAAACTTTTTTTGCTTTGAAATAGTTTTATTTTGAGGCACTGATATTTCTTGAAGAAAAGCAGAGTTTTAAACCAAAGTCTTCTGTGATCTTGTAGCACTCTGAGTATGTGATGGGGATGATTCTCAGGTACCACCACGCCAAATTCGAGCTGCTTATCTGTAAAAATGACTGAGCTATAGCCATTTTAGTGTTGGCTAAGATTGATTAGCTTTGGCGGACATCTTAAACTGAGTAGGCTCCAAAAGCTAATTATTTGTAGTCGTACCTCCGATGATTACTTTCTGAAAGTTTGATTAAAATCTGTTCAGTGGTTTGGGAGATATTTTGCTAACAGACAGAGTTCACTTCGACAGTTCATGCCCAGGTATTATTCAAAGATGTTACAGGATGTGTAGTGCTCAGAGTATGTGTTAAAAATGACTCTCAGCTACTACCACACCGGATTTTAGGCTAATAACTAAAATTAACCGAGTTATAGCCATTCTTGTGTGAGCTAAGATTGATAAGTTATTTTATTATCCTGTAAAACAATATAAAACGGGTTCATCTAGGCTAGCCGTTAGCCTAGCCTGGATGAAGACTTCTGCCCTTTTCAGTGACTGATGGCACGACTAAGAAGGTCCTAACTACTGATAACTGTTTGACAGATCATGACTTCATAAGTGACTATCCATTAAAACAGCTTCAGTCTCAAAAACGCCATTGTTGTTTGTGTGAATGCTACTTTATGAAATTGCTATAAATGTCACACAGCGGTGGAACAGCGGCATAGTGGGTAGAGCTGTTGCCTCCCAGCAAGAAGGTTGCAGGTTTGAATCCCGGTCTGGGGCCTTTCTGGATGGAGTTTACATGTTCTCCCTGTGCACACGTGGGTTTACTCCGGGTACTCCGGAATGGAGAAGCGGTTAAATAAAATGGATGGATGGATGGGTTACACAGCACACAGGTTGGTGACATGAAATGTTATGGTCAATTTTGAGAGCAAAAAGAAGCAGCAGCAGCAGCTAGCTATATCCCATCCAGCACAATGCCATATTTCTGCTTGAATAACCATGTAATACAAAACTGACGGCTGTGTAAAAACTCACAAATTAAAGTTTGCATGAACCGCTATAAAACTTTTTTAAATTAGAATTGCTTAATGACAGCAGCAGTTCATTTTTTTCTGTCTTAAGCCAGCATGGATTAGCTGTTAGCTCGTTAATTCAGTCAGAATTAAACTCTCATTCAAAGCGCTACCTACAACAGGTAAGGTGTAAACTGTTCATAACTGTTCCACTGAACACCGCTTAAGATTATGCTGCAACAACCGTACAATGAACTTTGCTTTACTTCAGCTTCAGCATTGATAAACTTCTTTTTATAGCATTATACTGTATGTCTTCAACCGAAAGAAAAGTCTGCAGATTCACAGTAGTCGTTTTTATAAAGAAAAGATAAAAGAAATCTACAGTGTTTCCCACTAGTCTAGAAATGTCCCAGACACCTATTTCCTTGTATGATGATCATTAATTCATGCCCGTTGCCCCTGAAGTTGCTGAGCCACATCCTCTGTGATGTTGTGCACCATTCAAGCGTGTGCATGTGGCCGATGGAGTCATTGTTCAACAGTGACACTGCTCGTGACATCACAGCTCCCCATACATGGCTGAGGAATCAAATCCTATGAATTTCTCATGCTGAGCAGGCAGAATGAACAGCAGAGTGCAAAGTGCTTGTCAATTATGTATACAGCCTGCAGTACACAGGGGGGAGTCGTTTTACCCTGATGGGAGCAACCTGGTTTAACCCCCCCACACTTTGAAAATCCAAAAACTGGGCCTCATGCAGCTTTATGCATAACTTATTGCTATTATTTCTGTTTGAAAGGCACCTGCAGCAGTTTAGGACTCATTACTCGGATTAAAACAGGCAGCAGGGAAGTAATCAGTTACACTACCGGGTGTAGTAACGCGTTACCGGCCAGCAGTGGCCCTGTTGAGCAGATGTTACCGTCAGAGAGACAGAGTTGCTGCTGCTGCAACAAGAGACAAGACGCGTCTTGGATCACAAATAGGGGGGATGCAGGGCGCATGCGCAGTGCGCTCCGTTTACTGTAGGATATTCACCGTAGAGAGGAAAAAAAAAAAGAAGAGGAGGAGGGCAGGCATCAAATCTGGCTTTTTGAAAAGCAGCAAAAACCCGACTTGTGCAATGTAAATAGCCGACAGGAGGGATATGAATTGTCAACAGGTAGGAGTTTGATTAATCGATTGATCGGATTTGTGTCTCTTTCAGTTTTTTTTTTCTTCCTTTTTTTCCCCCCCGGCCTTGTTTTATGTGGTGGCAGCGATTCTGGGCAATTCATATAAGGGGAGCCAAATGATTCTAGTCTAATGGACGTGCGGATCCGGATCCAGTGTTCGGTGCTTCATCCGGGCCGACTGGGCTGCGGAGGCGATTATATTTTCATTCTGTTGGCTTTTTGAAACGGAATCCAGTCGGATTAAAACGCACGATAAAGATTAGGAGGACGCTTTTAAACGCGTAAGTAAATGCAAACAAAACAAAGAAAAAAAAATTCACCCTTTTCAAATCAATATTTATAAATCTACACAAAAGGAATATTATATAATAGTCTTGTTGTTGTCTTGTTTTGATCCATCGCGCATTTGAGTGGCAAACATGTAAAGGCAAGAATTAAAAATGTCAGCAGCCATAACGTTGAGTCAATTAGGAATACGTGGAAAATCGAGGGTTCCTTTTTTTTTCGCAATCCACTCCAGATAATCAAGCAAAACACAAAGATGCTTCAGTGCGTTTTGCACAAAAGCTACCGCCGGGGCGAGTGCTTTTCGACGATTTCCTCCCTCCTGCAATGTGTGCAGGGTGTGATCAAGGGGAGCTTATTTTTGTCTGCATTTGTCTTTATTTTATTTTATTTTTTCCCCCACTGTGCGCCTAATATGCTCCCCCTCCTCCTCCTCCCCCCCTTAAAATAAATAAATAAATAAATCACTGGGGGGGGAAAAAAAAAAAATCCCAACCCGAGCCTTGGCTATTGTGGAACTCGCTTCCATTTGACGCGTAAAAATGCGTCTTTTGTCAAATGAAGGCTGCCGCGCTGCTTCTGGTTTGGGTTCAGGAAAATTCCGAGGCGACCTAAAAGCAAATTTCTTCTTTATTTATTTTTTTTAAAGTCCAATCATGCTCCGTCTCTGCATGTCTGTGTTCAGAGACAGAGCTCTCAGCTCCTGAGCCGCTCCAAATGTGCCAGTGCAAAAGCAAATAAGTCATTAAATGACTGCCAGAGGAGGAGAAGTGCTTATTATATTCTAGATTGTGTAAGTGCTGTTGTTTAGAAATGGATGCTGATGAGTGAATGATGTTTTTCAGAGGTTTTTATTTTTCTCTTTAGGTGTGATGAGACAAAGAAACAAAGGATGCCTTAGAGAAGAGGTTGCCTGTATGCCTGGAAACCTCTTCAAAGCACACCACCAAATGGATCAGACACCTCCCCCCGCCACCTCTAGATCATGATACTTGGCTGAAGCTATTCCGCTACATTTATGATCCCTCCTCCATCTATGGCGAACTATAGCCATGCAGGGGACCACACCATCTTGCAGAATGTCTCTCCTCTCGCCACATTCCTCAAACTGACCTCCCTGGGTTTTATCATTGGAGTCGGTGTGGTTGGGAACCTCCTGATCTCCATCCTGCTGGTCAAAGACAAGAGCCTGCACCGGGCGCCCTACTATTTCCTCCTGGACCTGTGTGCCTCTGACATCCTGCGCTCAGCCATCTGCTTCCCCTTTGTCTTCACCTCAGTAAAGAATGGATCTGCCTGGACCTACGGCACGCTAACCTGCAAAGTGATTGCCTTCCTGGGTGTGCTCTCTTGTTTCCACACAGCGTTTATGCTATTCTGCGTCAGCGTCACCCGCTACCTGGCCATAGCACATCACCGCTTCTACACCAAGAGGTTGACATTCTGGACGTGTTTAGCAGTCATCTGCATGGTGTGGACGTTGTCGGTGGCTATGGCATTCCCTCCGGTGCTAGATGTCGGGACGTACTCCTTCATCCGGGAGGAGGACCAGTGCACGTTTCAGCACCGCTCCTTCAGGGCGAACGACTCGCTGGGCTTCATGCTCCTGCTAGCGCTCATCCTCCTGGCCACGCAGCTGGTTTACCTCAAACTCATTTTCTTTGTCCACGACCGTCGGAAGATGAAACCCGTCCAGTTTGTGCCCGCCGTCAGCCAGAACTGGACCTTTCACGGGCCAGGCGCCAGCGGGCAGGCGGCAGCAAACTGGCTGGCTGGATTTGGTCGCGGCCCCACCCCGCCTACCTTGCTGGGCATCCGGCAGAACAGCAACGCAGCGGGCCGCAGGCGTCTCCTAGTATTGGACGAATTCAAAACGGAGAAGAGGATTAGTAGGATGTTCTACATAATGACGTTTTTCTTCCTGGCGTTATGGGGGCCCTACCTGGTCGCCTGCTACTGGCGGGTGTTTGCAAGGGGGCCCGTGGTCCCTGGAGGCTACCTGACAGCAGCCGTGTGGATGAGCTTCGCCCAGGCTGGGGTCAATCCTTTCATCTGCATCTTCTCCAACAGGGAGTTGCGGCGCTGCTTTAGCACCACACTCCTCTACTGCAGAAAATCCAGGTTACCAAGGGAACCCTACTGCGTTATATGATGGTTTTACTGGAGTTTTTTAATCATCTATGTCTCTATTACCCTGATTGATCTTGATCTGGGCTTGTTCCCGTTGTACAGCGCACTCTCTTTCGATATCCTTTCTCTTCATCCTCCAGTTTTCCCCTCCTCCTCCTCCTCTTTCCTCGTGGCCCTTATTATGGCTGGACTGCCAATCTCATGGCTCTGTTGGGTGATTTGATACAAAAAATGAAAAGTCCATCAAACATGGAAAGGGAATGGAAATACGTAGAAGGTATGGATCCCCTCCTGTGTTTATGTTCTAGTAAACGGACATCGTGGAAGGCCATGCCAATGCAGAGAAGCAAAAAGTTTCTTTTTTTTTTGACAAAACAATGACACGAAAACCTCTTGCTTTGGATATTTTGAAGATGCTTTACCTTGTGATGTGTGAAATACAAAAAAAAAAAAGGATTTAAAAAAGATTTAAAAAAAAAGAGTATAAAACAAAGAAACAATACCTCTCAAGGAATTATTGGAAATGTTTTACAGTTTAAGAGTTGCACTAAAAAGAAGATGTAAAGATGCTTTTTTTGGTTTTGTTCTTCTTTTTAGGGTTTTTTTTTTTTGGTCAACAGTTGCCAGCTGCATATTGCAAGGACAACTTCTCCTCTCTTTTTTTCTTTTTCTTTTTCTCAAAGTAAACAATGAATGCTTTAATTTGCAACAGACAACACAATCGCTGTAAGTAAAAGCAAAACTTGTTGGGATACACCATCACTGGAGGATAAGATGGTTTTAATGTAAGTGATATCTTTTTCATTTCCTGGGTGGGGCGGGGGGTGGAGGGCGTAACGATTGGGAGGGGGGGATTTGTGGTTTTTCTGAAGTTGCAACTTAAAACTAGAATTGATTTCTTGTAGTTTTATGATCCATTTGTCCCTATAATGTCTGGCATTGTTATTTTCTTAACACTTTTTACAAAAAAAGAGGGGGAAAAAAACAATGAATTGATGTAAGGGTCTGGGGAAAAAAAATTTAAATGAACTTTGTGCTTAAAAAAAAAGACAGTGAAGAAGTAGTTAAATGTTTCATCATATCCATGTACCTAAACACTATCATGTTGTTACAGTATTGCTGATGCCACTCCGGGTGTTTTTGCCTTAATGGTGATGATATTGTCATGTTTTTTAATTGTTTTCTTTGTTTTCTTTCTTTTTTTAAGTTGTTCATTCAGTCCTAAAAAGATTCTTTAGATGCAAGGGGAGTTTTAGTTTTCTTTGTCACATCAGCGTGAAAATGCATGTCCATTTTTTTTGAAAGCTGGCCCCACTCCTATGAGCATCACAGGCCCGTCCACCGAGCAGCCCATTTTTTTTATTCTGCAATGGTTTGCTACACCCCACAGAGTGCGCTGAGCACACGGAGTGTGTGTGCGGTGTGTGTGTGTGTGTGTGTGCGTTTCAGTGGATGCAAGGATGTGTGTGAATCAGACAACAGTCACTTCAAGACCAGAGCCTTAGTATGAAATCTTGCACAATTTGTAAAAAATGTAAAAAAAAAAAAAAAAAAAAAAAAGGACATTTAAGGCACACTTGTGTTTTTTCTACTTTCCCTACATTTGCTCTCTACTGATTGTTTTCAATGACTTTTCTTTTTCTCTCTCTCTTGTGGCCATTTTAATATTTATTATGTATTCATTTTTGTATATTATAGATAGTGTGTAAGTATGTGAGTCTTTCATTTTGAAGTCCCGAATGTGAGTACAGTTTCAGTTTTAGGATTGCATTTGCTGAAAGTTAACTGTGTAATCTGTTGCTTTTTTGAAAATAAAAAACATTTCAATTTTGCATATTTTTTTTTTTTGTTGTTGTTTTTTGGACGCATGCCATTTTGCTGAGTGTGGCTAGAGAAAAATCAAAGAGCAGTCGAATGGTAAATTTTATTTTTCACAATTGAAACTTTTTCCTGAAAGTACGAAACATACATCAGATATAAAAGATTCAAAACAACAAAACCATTTTCTTACACTGGATGACGACCTGGCTATGTTGTAAAAAATCACTGTGATGGTCTTTGTAAGAGCTTGGAAAGGACTTCAGGGTTGTATTTAAACAAAGTGTGTCTGTATTGAAGTGGCTTTTTATGTAAAACTTGTAAATCTTTATCATCTTGATTGTTGTGGAAAGCTTTTTGAATGACTTCTGTTTGAAGAAATCGAGTTTAATGGCTAGTCTGAACGCAGCTAAAACCATTACTACTGTTTTGAAGCAACTTCAATCTCCAGAATTTCATGCAAATTTTATTTCATAAACCTTTAAAATTGCTGGCAGTGTCGATTATGTTTTACATCATTGTTTACATAGAATTTTATGGTTGTTTACAAATATAAATGGCACCAAGAGTAGCGCCACATAACACCGGTGTACCCATGGGTCACATACAGCTTGAAGTTTTTGTATTTCTGCTGAAGTATTTGTGTAATGCAAAATTGACGGTGTAAAGAAATGATAGCATCTGCATGAACTGCTGGGAAATTTGGAAAATTGGAGCTGCAGCAATCCATTTTGGAAGTGGGTCCACTGGGATGGTATTGATTAGCTAATAATGATTAGTCCAAACGGACCCACTTCCAAAGCACAAAGCTGCCATCTCAAAACCGCTCCAAACTTCAAAAGCAGTCCACTTTGAGCTTAGCTGCATTTAAACTAGCCGTTAGCTCATCAGTCCTTTCGGATATAAACTCTATTTCTCTGAACTGAGGTCATTCAAGAAGCTTTTTGTGAGTAAAATACAAATTATTTAGTACTTTTACACAGAAACCCACTCCTTTATGGTCAAACGGTTCCTTTAACAACACATTTGAGACTCCACATTATGCGTGATAAGTTCGTGATGGTTTTGAGCATGCAGAAAACTATCAGGGTGGAGCATCCACGCTGGCCTCATGCCTAGGCTATGACTGGGATCGTAAACAAGTCAGGGAAACAACTTGGAGCAGACGTGATACTCGTGGCAGTGGCGTTGTGCTAGCGTGGTGTGATCTAGTACTTACCTGCATCCTGATGCAGTTCAAGAGAGCAGCACCATACAGAGCGTGGGGAGGGTGCAAGAGAGCATCTTGGTGATAAATAAAAATTATTTGCTGGGACTAGCATCATCATTGCCTTCACATTGAAGGAGATTTTCCAAATATGACACGATTTAGCCACAGCTGGTGCTGGTAGTGGAAAACATAGTGGGGCTGTCATCCTGTGTGAAGGTGTTTTTTTTGTATCTTAAAGCAGGTGTTTAAAGGTTACCATGTATGTCTTTTATGCTTTTAGGTGACCCCTTGTTATTATTTCTGCAAGGTTTTATATGTACAAATCCTGGAATGCTTTTCAAACTTGCCCCTTTCAGAAAATTACTATTTGACCAATTTATCGCAACAGAATATTTGTCAAACCTTGTCAGTGAATATGAAGAGTCTTTAGCATTTAATGGAAATAACATTGAATAGATCCTTGGGTGTCATCATTCTTGCAGACTGTCATTATGTGTTAAAGAGGAATACCACTGATGAAATATATACACAACTGCCATATGGAATAATGGCAACCAGTGACCCTCTGCTGCGCCCTGAAGCAGCAAATGACACAGCGGGTTGTTCAGTTCTTTCATTTTTAAGGTCACATTGGTGTGCAGCTGCACTGAAAATGAGCTGTAAAATATGGAAATGAAAACTGAGGAAAGGAGAGCAAATCACCTTTTTTTTTTTCTTTCAAATCCTCGTGAGTTTGCAGAGAAATTTGTCACCTTAGATAGTTTTATCAAGAAACAAATCTAACCAAATAAGAGATTTTTTCAGGTTTTTATTCTGTTAAAATGTCTATTCACATTTTTTATTCATATGTAAATGACTGACATTCTTTTTCTCACCATTTTAATGAAGAAGAGCTCCTCTTGATGAGCATGATTAATTAAAGCTTGCTTAAGACTGTGTTTAGTTTTAAATGGAGTGGTATTTCTCTATAAAAGACTGTGTCATTTAAATATAACTGTGTTTAAACTGAAACAAGTTTGTATGTTTTTACTGAACACATATTTAGTAAAAAAATCTTGATGAATAATGACCTTTTTCTGGGTGTGTGAAAAAACTAAAAGTGATGCTAAAGTGGCTCGGATAGGTAATAACCTGTTGGACTGCAGGTTCTGCTGATGAAACATACCCATTTATGTTAGGAGCCTGAAAACTACTGTTTCATTTTGGAGAGTTGATCATTTCTCTTTGGTTCCTATGTCAAATATTGTGTTTTGTCAAATCAGTCTAAAAGTTTATTTCACTTTTTGTCCACTATGTTCAACCCATGCCATGTTTCTTGAGATTCAATGAAAGGGATAAAAGTTGATTATTGACATTTCAAAGTGTAGTCGAGAGGAAAAGTTACCAACAAATAATATCTTACCTGTTGTAGGTAGCTTTTTGAGCGGCATTTGTTTGGAGAAATAGTTCAATTCTGACCAGACTGATGAGCTAGTGGCTGGTGCGAGCAGTGTCAGCATCAAAGTGGATTGCTGCAATCTTAATGTTTTTTTCTCAAAAATTTAAATTTTTTATTTATAAACCTTTACATTGCTCTTAACTTTGCATTGAATGGTTATTTACATACAATAGAATTCTATTGCAATTGCAAAATGGTGGCAGCAGCAGCTTGCTGTAAAATGTTTGATGCAGCTTGAATACCACAATATTTCTACCGGAGTGACCGTTTAATGCATAGCTGATGGGGATCTAAAGATGTCTAAAGACATAATTTGCATAAATTGCGATAAAATTTGAGTTGTTTCAACCCACTATGGTATTATCCTTGCTCAGACTAGCTGTTTGCTCGTCAATCCAGTCAGAATTAAACTCGATTTCTTCAAACTGCAGTCACTTAAAGTTCCGTCTACAACAGCTGAAATATTAAGTGTTCATAACATTTCCACAAATTCCCAGCTCAAAAGATCTGACCTATCCCTTTAAGATTGTGGCCTGAGTGAACATGTTGGTATCCTTCTCAATTAGCAAATATAAGACTCAAACGAGGTCATTGCTGAGCTCTGTCCCATGTTTTTGCATGCAGATTTAAGTGTCCCAGTATTTTTCTCTCCTTCTGTTTGAGGATAGATGACAGGCAAAGATGGCCGGAGTCAAAGTTGTTTGGCAGACAGGCTCTGAACCATTTTCATTCACAATCAAAGTAAATACCATCTGACTGGCTCTGGTTCTGTGCATATGTGTCATGGAAGACAGACAAAAAACAAAAAGATAATTAATGTGAGGCGCTCACAATGCTTTACTGGAGAGCTTTTTATTTAATGATCACAAGACTTTATGATTGGGTTTTAGCTGCCAGTGAATATTTTGCATCTCTCATTTGCTTAAGTAGAATTTCTTTACTGACAAACACTGATTCTTTTGAAAACGAGGGGGGGGGGAACTGCCTGATTCAGAATCAGCCTTTCTGTGCTCTTGAGCTTTTTGCTGTATACAATGCACAGCAAATCCTAATGAAAGTGCAGTAAGTGTTAACGCCAAGAAGCCTTCAGAAACGCAAAGATGAATAGAATGAAGTGAAGGACTTAATCTTCTGACAAGCAGCTCAGGAAAAAAATGAAGAACTGCCTTTTGCCGCCACACCACCTCTTCATATGTTTGTTTGAACATGTCCAATATGCTTTGCACTTGTGAGAAATGCCATCTACGGAGTTCGGTGTTAAAAAAATGGGGAAAAAAGGATTTTTTTTTTTGTTTGAAGGTCTGTGGCTGCACCCTTGTTTGCTTTCATATGCAGATGCATATGAAAGCATCATCAATGTGACAACTGCAAATGCCTCAATGTGTTTTGTAAAATGTTATCAATTTTCTTCTACACTGTGTTTTTTTTTCTACCTTCATTATTCAGAAGAAATGCGCTTAGATGCAATGACGGGTTGTTAAAATGAATGGCAAAAATGTATGAACAGAATTTTAAATGTCAAACTAATTTGAACCAAATCTGAGTTTAAACATGTGTGAAGACTATGAGTTTGACATTGTTATGTATTAGATGATGGTACAAAAAGGAGAATGGTGCATGTAGGTTTTTGTAAATGTTTTGCAGGCAGCGCAGCTCTCTGAATACCAGTGATAAATGGTATTCCTGATCAAAACAAACGGCCAAATGGATTGTAATTTCTCCACCTAATAATCTCCATGTCTTTATTTCCAGCAGCCATTCTCTTCTAAGTTCTGCAGCCCATCATTTAAAGGCCTTATGCAAAGATTTCCCCTGTTTTAAATATTAACTGATTAAACTGCAGGATGAAGCTTCAAAGGTTTTGTCCTGCATATTTTAACTTTCTTTTTCTCCCCCTCTACTGTAATGTGAGATGTATTAGTTGGAAGATTTCCCTGGAAATGTGCTCGGAGCATCTTTTCTTTTCTTCTATAAATGCAAGTTAGTCTTAAGCTCATCTTTGGCATCAATATAAACTTAAAGGTGTCACAGAGGGGTATTGTCACATGTCTGAAGATAACGCCTGAAATGATCTGGCATGTTATGGCTGCACTAATTCATGCAACAAGGCCTATGTGATTTCTTGACCTATTCTTAGAAACATAACATAAGAGCTGGTGGTTTAAACGCTTATTTAAATATGGTTTCCAAAAGGCAAAAGGTTCCAACTGAACTCAGGCTAGCATTGGCGTTGACTTGTGTCATTTGGATACATGGCTTTTGATTAATTTGATTGTGGAAAAAAAGCAAAAATCAAACTTTTTTTTTTTTTTTTAAGCCAAA
>JAOXNZ010000074.1:14618110-14628417 GCA_028566095.1 Kryptolebias brasiliensis
AGAGTTAACACAACATTTAGTGAAGTAAGAACATTGACAGTATAATAGTGTGCACAAGTGCCACCCGCTTTACTGAATCCCCAACAAGGATTACCCATGTCTTTCATGAAAGATTAAAAGGTCCCACGACTCCCTGCTGTGCTGATGTGGAATCGATGGTAAATTATCTCCATCATCTTTGTCATCTTTTGTGGTCATTGCTTGTGTGTGATTTACAATTGTAGGCTTTTCTTTTTCCAAAATAAACTGAGGCTGAGGAATTTCAAAATAAGTGCTTCTGCAAAAAGCCGCAGCTGAAGAGTGAAAGCAGATGATTATGTGTTTGCCTGTGACCGTGTGTCTGTCACTGGATGTGCGTCTACAACTGACTATCGTTTGGAGTCAACTCGGTTCAAAATGGCCACCAGAGCTAACTGGTATTAGCCAACACTTAAATGGCTATAACTCAGTCAATTTGACAGAAATTTAGCTAAAATTTGATATGGTGTTAGCTGTGAATCACTTACAACACATAATCTGAGCACACAATTAGGCATAACATTTTCAAGGTCATTTCTCAACAAAAGATGATTTTAATCTGGTGTTAAAGGCAGCGGGCAATACGCATTCTTTCAAGGAATGCTAGGGCTGCAATCCTTTTTTTTTGTTTGTTTTAAGCTGGGGTCTGCTTTTTGTAGTGAAATCACACCAAGCTTGTAGAATAACAGTGACAAAACTTGCAAGGCGAACACTTTCCTCACATGCTAAAATATTTAGAATCTGGCTTTCAGGGCCTTTCCGAGTATTAGGAGTTGCAGAAAGGAGGCTGAGGCTGCTGTATTCTAATAGAAGTGCATTTCCAGAGGGCAATACGTCATGATGAAAAGCCAACATGTACTTTTTCGTGTCTATTTAAAACATCCAACCAACTGCTTACATCTGCTCACACTGAGGCACATTTGCCCAAGGAGAAACAGATTTTTTATTTTTTAAAGACCAAAGCTAAATTTGATACATATCCCATTAAAAAGGTTGACTTTTAGAACAGGGGTCCCCAAATGGCAGAAAAAAAACTGGATCTGGACCCAAATGAAGTTTTATTTGAATTCAGATTGGTTGTTTGTGTGTACATGTGTGTGTCTTTATATATAATTAGATGTTTTTTTCTGTACAATAGTTCAATTTAGGCAAAGCAACGTGTGCCACATTTATGGTAGATCATTTTAGTAAGAGAAGATTTTCTAGCATTCATTTTAGGAGGTACAGCTTTTCTCGCGTTTATGGTCATTCATTTCCGGGGACCCAGCTTCTCTAACGTTTACAGCAATTCCGTGCGTTGCCATTGGCTAGCCTGAAAAGACAATACGGTGAGAGGAGAAAGCTAGCATGGCTGTCACTAAAAGCTGGACCTTTGCTAGAGAAAACTTTCTTTAGGCGGCCCTCGCTGAAGACCACAGTTTTAGAATAAAGTCGTCCCGACACATTTATGCGTTTAACTAGGGGATGTTTATACAGACAATTTGTTCCGTCTAATTCAGCATGTTTTGAGACGAATCCAAGGGCTTTTGAAAAAAAAAAAAAAGTGGAGGGGGGTAGGGAGGGGTGAGTTAATCCACTCGTCTTCTTGCGTTCCAGCCTGTTCAGCACATTCTGTCGTTCTCCTCCTCCCTCCATCCATCCTTCTCTCCTCCCTCCTTTTATTTTTGGAAACATCTCATTCTCGTGAGTCAGGCCCGGCGTGCTCACAAAGGCTCAGTCTAGCGAGCTCTTGCCTCCTCCTCTTTTCATCTCTCTCTGCTGTTTATGATATTAAAACATCAAGAGAGTCAAGCGAGAGGAAAGAAAAACTCTTCATCTCTCTTGCTCTGAGAGATTGGCAGAGGGGAGAATGAGTGTTTTTGCGAGCCATTAATTTGCCATATTTACATAGCGGACAGGTAATGGATGGATGTGTCTGCTTCCGTTGCTGTTATAATTGGTTAAAAAGGTGACAGGCAGCAATTTCTGACCTCTGCCTGCAATTTTAAAAACTCAGCAACTTTGGGGGAGGGAGAAAAAAAAACTGATGTGATGATGATGCAACCACATTTTGGGCATTTATCTTAATTTGTCAAACCTGGTTGATGGCAGTGATGATTGATGATGCCTGACTCAAAGGAGAGTTGTGTCACCTTTCTCTTTTCTTGCTCAACTGTTCTTTGTTTGTTTTTTTCTGACAATATTTTTTGCTGTGGCTGTGGAGGAATCGGCTAATTAGCATGTTTGCAATGCAGTGTCACTTCTTGCGAGAGTTTTCTTGCAAATAAGACGAGTCACATCCAGGAAAACCTGCTAAATGAAGTTGCCTTGGCAACTACAACGTCGAATTTCTGCATCCTGCTGACACAGCTTCGGATCTGAACGCAGCATTAAAGAGCTTCCTTAGACAGATTGTTTTATCATGTCTTTTGAGCTCAGTGCATTTTTTCTGTACTACTAATTATAGAAAAATACCTTGCCCTTAAAAATGTCATCTGCACTGGATAAAAATGTTGACAATAAGGGTTGAATGTAACATTTAATGCCAAAGTTTTAAACAAAAATCATGCATAATCTGTCAGCACTCAAATTATGTGTTGAGGTGACTCTCAGCTACTACCATGGCAAATTTCAGCTTAGTATCTGTAAAAATGATTGAGTTATAGCCATTTTTGTGTTTACTAATGTCAGTTAGCTACAGTAGCCAGCTTGAATTGAATTGACTCCAAAAGTTAATCAGTTATAGTAGCACATCCAAAGATTAATTTTTGTGAGTTTCATCAAAATCCATCCAGTTTCAGTTTGTTATGGCAGCCATCTTAAATTGGGTTGACCCCAAATGTTGACCAGTTGTAGATGTACATCGAGTGAATACTTTCTGAAAGTTTCATTCAAATCTGTCATCTGACTCATGAGATATTTTGCTAACAGACAGACAGACCAAGGCAACTGCATGATCGAGCGCCTTTCTTGGCAGCAGGCATGAAAATCGTGTTGTAGTGCATGGTGTATCTGCCCCGATTGGCGTTTTATTTTTCACTGCTCTCACAATTCGTTCTATACCTTTTAGGTTAAAAAAAAAATAAAAATGACCTGCATTTCTAAACTTTATTACTTCTCTCAACAATAACCACAAGCTTACAAATGACGTGTCAGAACCAAGTGGCCGTGCAGCTCATCTGAAAAAGCTTTCTTTCTACTGTAGGACACGGTCAGCACAGTGAAAAAGTAATTTTCTACCTTCGCTGTTCAAAGAATTCAATTTTCCTCTTGAGGAGTTATATTTGCTACATAGATATAATAACTCTCGTCTCGCGGACTGATTATGCTGTTGTTATTTGTGCAATTTATATGCCCATAGCGCACTCCTGCTCGCAAGCTAGGCATGTATAAGTCGCTGCTGTTCAACATGCCACGTGATGAACCTTTGATTTCACATGTGCTTCATTTGCAAAGCAGCCAAACATCCCCAGCCTCGCATTTGTATTTGTGGCACAATAATTACGATTAGGTTTAGCGCCGCGTTTCGCGCCGACGCGTTCTCCTGATACAATTTGCATCTTTGTTTCATGCTCAGAGACGAGTGAAAGAGCTTTGAAATTGGAATGCCTCGAGTGAAATGGCGAAAAGCCACTATTGTTCTCCAGCGGACACACAACGCCACCCCAAACAGCACCACTGGGAAAATACTCTCACACCCTTCAAAAGCCGGAGGAACTCAATAGATCACCTCAGGGCTGGATGGATAATCGTAATTTTATGTAATACAAGCAGATAAAAGTTTAAGTTAGTAACGCTATGCTGCTGTTTTTATTGTCTATAAATGCAAAAAAAAAAAGTGACTTGTTTTATGTGTACAGAACATTTTGTTTATCCTTTTATTCTTTTCATGTTTGCTATTTATTGTAAATCCATTAAACTAATCCACACTGCTGCAGGATAAGGTGTAAAGAAATGCCCCTACATTTATGTGTCAAAATCATCCCGCGTGTGACATTAAGGCCTCGTCTACACAACTGCAGAGATTATTTTAAACTGGCATGGTTTTCTTTCAAAATTCTGACTTCATTATTTTAAATAAAAGCCTAGCATTCATTGGAGGAATGCATATCGCCCGCCGCCTTCCATGCTTATGTTGAGAAAATGATGGAGCAGTCGCTGTTTTGGTCCAACCTTGAAAACAGTTTCATGCACAGTTTGAGATATTGCGAGATGTCATGCTCAGAACATTGTAAATGAATCTCAGCTACTACTACAATAAATTTCATCTCAATATCTGTTAAATTGACTGAGCTACAGCGATTTTTGTGTTGGGTAGTGTTGATTAGCTGTGGCAACCATATTAAATTGAATTGACTTAAAATTTGAATCAGTTGCAGATGTACATCCAGTGATTGCTTTCTGAGATTTGAATTAAAATCTGACCAGTGAAAAATGAAATATTTTGCTAACAGACCAGCAGGACCGACTACAACATAGTTATTGCTAAAGCTCTTGCACAATGAGTAGCACTGAGAGTATGTGTTGTGAATGACTCTCAGCTACTACCACACCAAAGTTCCACACAATATCTGCAAAATTGACTGAATTATAGCCATTTATATGTTTGTTTGTTTTTAAGGTCAGTTGTCTGTGGCGAATTGGGTTCAAAGGTTAATCAGCTGTTGTTGTATAGCCAATAAATATTTCTTGAAAGTTTCATTAAAACCTGACTGTGAGTGCATGAGATATTTTGGTAAATGACATGAACACGCACAAACTTAGGCACAAACATTATCGCCAGCCTTTGTCTTTCTGCGCCAGGGGAAAAATATTAAAATACCCATGCTGCACCAACAGGTGGCAAGAATGTTCACATGTGATCATTCAGACAAACATTCTTACCTTGGCTAAAGATGGTCTTAACTTATGTTGTTTACAATTTTCTCTGACTTAATCTTTCCAGCACATGATCAATGTTTGACAGCGACAGGATCAGGATGAAGAAACACAGATGCAAAAAAAAAAGTGCCAGCAAAAACGGCTCCGTTGTTGTTTTGGTTTCTAGCCCACAAAGTGACGGTGGCTGCTACGACCTTGCTTTTGAAATGGTTTGAATTTGGAGTCCACGCAGATGCACTAAAGACTGGCATTTTAAAAAGATTCAGTCTTCTCGCATGAGTCGTGGGGCCTCTCTCTCATGTTGCAGGAATTTCAAAAAGTATAAGCAACAGTTTTCTATTCGGCATTTGGTGCGATTCCAAGTGAAAAATCTTGTGTTTTATTGCAAATTTTGTGTCTCCAAAATCCCCAGCCCAGTGAGATATGCCTTCAATGACCACAGGGCCACAGATAAATATTACCAAGTGTTATTCATCAAAGATTCTTTAGTTTGTCACAATCTTCAGGTTCAAGGATTTGGTCAATATCTTTTTCCTCGCCTATACAGCAATGTGGCCTCCATTTTTAATTATTGCTGTCAGATGATCAGATCAGGGCGTTGTCAGCATCTCATACTGTCCATTTGTTTCAGCTACAGTTATTCGGTCACATCCGATTTGTCATGTGAATTGGAGAAATCAGTGGCTATCTCCATTTCTTTGAAAGTTCATGTTGTCTAAGCTGTCTATGCCAAATCAGTCTGTTTTTTGGGTTTTTTTCCACCGTTGCTACAGCCAAATTTAATTTTTTCTTGAGCATAGCCTGTCTAATAGAGCCATAATGTCAAGGAGGTTCATGTCTCGACAATGAATAGCCATCAGCCTCTTTAAAGCCCTCTGTATGCTAAAGTGTTGCAATTTGGTTTCATATTTCTGAGCATCGTGTATAACAGGAAACGTTGCCGATCTCTGGCAGCAGGAGCCTTTCAACTAAGATCAAAGTAGATCTGTGATATTCCAGACGGTTTGAGGGAAATAACTCAAACACACATGAGTACCCTTCAGTGTAGTTCTCTGAGGCTCGTCTTTGTACCATTGTGCCCTTTTTATGCACTTAAATAACCTTACGAGTTTAAAAGAAAAAAAAAAAAAATCAGTACCTCTTTTAATTTGTCAAAGTCATGCTCAGTTTTATTTTTAGGACATGGTTTTTTACGCTTTATGAGTGCAAAGCAGCGCGTCCGTCTTCAAGAGCTGTTCGTGACAAAATTAGATCAGAAATTCAAATCATTCGCTGCAATTTATTTCAATTAACTTTGGGTCACTCCAGAGTGGGCAACCAGCAGGTGGTCCACATGCTGTTCGAGTGGGTAACACCAAAACAAAGAGCAGAGGTACAGCTGACTGGAAAGGTCAAACTGGCTTGCAGCTTCGATCCACATGTCCAACAAAAAGAAAAAAAGTTACCCACAGAAAGCTTGCAGCAGACTGATTCTGGTCCATTTTGTTGATATTTCTGTTGTGGAAACGTGCTATAAAAGACAAAATGGTGCCATCAACCCCTGAGGAGGATTTTTTGGTTCACTTGAGCCTTTGCAAGGAAAAAAGTAAACAAGGGGTTTATTTAATCAAGGTAAAGTAGCGTTTGGCCGTCTGATCAGAAAGAAAACGATAATTTTGCTTGACTTGATTAGCCTTGTTGTCCCTAGATTCTCAAAAAGGTGTTGGAGCTAAGAAACATGTATTTCACTGGAGTTTTATTTGACAGACCAACACAAAGTAGTGTGTAATTAAGAAATGGAAGAAAATACATACATAATTTTCAAAATAAACAAATAAAAATCTGAAAAGTGTGAGGTGCATTTTTATTCAGCCCCCTTTACTCTGATCCCCCAAACTAAAAGCTATTTCCACCTAATTAGTAGAGTCCATCTGAGTGTAATTTAATCTCAGTATTAATCCAGCTGTCCTGTGAAGGCCTCAGAGGTTTGTTACAAAACATTAGTCATCAAACTGGATCATGAAGACCAAGAAACACACCAGGCAATATAAAACAATATCCCAAGCATTGAAAATCTCATGGAGCACTGTTTATACCATTGTCTGAAAATTTTATGAGTATGGTACATTTAAAAACTGTGAAGATATTGTCTTCAAAGGCTGGTGAAGAATGAGCAGGTACTCTAGAGTTCTCTTCAGGACCATATCCCTCCCAGTTCTCCCGGTACTGAAGCGAACAACCCCTGCATCTGGAGCGCAGCAGGCAAGGCATGGTGTCGAGCAGCTGTTAATGACCAGCCTGTAAGAAAGAACAGGTTTGATTTGGACACGTCAAAAGTTGGGTGAATTTTGAGTTTGCTGGGAAGTTTTAACCTGATGGACACAATGTTGATAACTTTTGGGATGGAATAAGGTCCAACAAAGCCAGGCGACAACTATCTGTTCTCCAGAACAGGAAAGGAAGATCCTTGGTGCTATGTTTCTGGGCCGTCTACCTGCACTGTTTCCCCTCCTGAGCTCTCCTTCTCTGCAATCAATCCCATCTATTCCACCTGTGTGCTGCTGCTCTGCAGCACAATCAGGCTCATGCCATGCCCCTGTTTTCCTACAGTTAAATACAGCTCCCTGGCAGGCAGACATGCCAGATTTTTTGAATGCCCCAATGTGAGTAGATATCTAGCGGTCCTTCCTTGCCTGCCTGTCTGATCCTGACCACGCTTTTGTTGCCTGGATTCTCTGCCTTGCGTTGGGCCTGTCAGATACCTCATTGGCTTCTGCTGTCTAGACATTGACCCTGCTTCCGCCCCACGACTCCTGTCTCTTGCCAAGCCCACGGATCTGCCTGCTCATACCAGCCCCTACGGTTCTGACCAAGTTTCTGTTTTTTTGACCTCCGAGTCCTGCCAAGTCCCCGGGTTTAACCCAAGTAAGTCCCTTTCTGTTGGACCTAAAAGGAAGTCGTCTCACTGTGACGCCCCCGCCAGCTCATCGCCCCACTGCTGAGGAGTTGTGTTCCTGATTCCCCTGAACTACACAGATTCTGAGAAGGTTAGTGGCTTTATCTTTGTTTGTTTGAAACTTGACCCCTGTCAGCCACTAACTTCTCTCTCCCTCCTCAGAGGCTCCTGAATCTGCTGTCGGCGGCTTCCCATTTCATTTATTTGGTTGAATAAATCTTTTAATCCTTACTGTGACTGGTTGAAATTCTGGGTCCTCAGAGCTTTTCTTGACACTTGGTGGTCAACCAGACCTGCTGACCCACCAGGTAGCAGGGGTCTGCAGAACGATGAGTTGTCCTGGAGTGGATGGCAGAGGTCCAAAGGAATAACAGCCCTGGCTCTCCTATCTGGCAATATCAGGCACTGAGAAAGAGGTTGAGGGGAGGAAGACAGGGATGTGGTTGAAAGCCATACTTGACAAAAGGAAGAGAGTGCCTCTGCACATGAGGGGAGGAAGTTAATAGCCTGATCAACCAAGGGGGAGATTCTGTGACCACAAGGAGGGGTCATCAGAGCACAGGCCATGTAGCTTGGACTCCACCTCCTGGTTGAAGCGCTCCATCTGTTTGCCTAACTTAACCTAATACCCAGTAACTGGCAAAACCCATCCCAGAAGTGGGCGACACCTGGGGCTCTCTGTCTGAGACAATATCCGTTGGGAGACCATGTAGTCAGAACGCCTCATTTATCAGAAACTTCTTCTCCATGGGGAGCTTTTTGAGCTAGAGGAAAAAGACAATGTTCAGTGGAAATTTGACTTAAAAGAACACTTTTGAGTTGGAAATATAATAAAAAAATAAATACGAAGTAATGAGGGGATTGTACAGTAGAGTTAATATAATCAGTTCCATCAGCAGCTTGCGTGGCAGCTGAGGGCTGCATTGTGTCACTGATATGATTACCTACTCATCCAGGCCTCTGATCTCATTGTTCCCTGACATGGAAGATAATATGTGCATAATAATGCAGGACGGTTCTGGAGATAAGGCATTGGGGATTGTAGTGGAAATATGTTGCATCTAAAATTAACCTAAAGTAATCAAGAACTTCATTTGCACTTTAATGTAAGTTGCTTCTCCCAAAGGACTATTTGGATTTTAGTCAGCATGAATGTGTCTGTCAGTCTCCTTAAAGTATTAAAATTTATTCTCACTGCTAAAACAAGAATGTTCTTGTAACTAAAAGCTGTTCTGAAGTAAAATGTCAGCAGTTTAAGACATAAATGTGGACTCAGCAAACACATAAATGGCTATAATTCAGTTATTTTACAGATACTGAGGCACAATATGGTATGGTAGTTAAGTCATCCCAAACACAGAATCTGATCTAACTGATCGCACAAAAAGCAAACACAAAATGGCTTTAATATAGTTCTTTTTACAGATAAAATTTGGTGTGGTAGTAAGTCATCCCCAACATATATTTTGAGTACTTACAGATCGCTCTTCATTTGTTGATTTAATTCTAAAAAATAAAAAGAAAATACCATTACCTACTAAACACAAAAGAAAGAAGAAAAAAAAGTTTATGTATAAAAATGAAAAAAACAGCTAGTTTAGATACCTGTTAAAAAAGTGAATGAGTTTATTTTCGACAAAGCAGCACACCAAGACATTGTTTTTCACAAGTTGCCTGTGGTTAAGCTAACAGCTCCAAAAAGTAAAAGTGCTAGTCTTGACTCTTAATGTTGCTTAGCAACAATTGAAAACCCTTGTGGCACATAATTCTTACTGTAATGTGAAATATTTTTATCTTCTAAACACCACGCATCAGTGGAAGTGCACAGAAAATATGCCATTTTCATTACAGACATGAAGCAAAGAGGTCAGATTTGAGGAGACAGATTTCTCATTGATGTGCAGCTCAATTGTCCGAGTGCTCGTGTGAGGTGCCTAATACGACACGACTGCAGCTCAACTGGGAAGCTTCCAAATATAAATATGCATAAGCATGGCCTTTGGCATCGCTCAAATTAAGCAGCATGTCCTTGGTAATCTGATGTCAAAGGAGCAGGTTGTGGCACAAAACACTATCACGGCATGGTACTCATAGACCCCCTCTGTGATTGTGATGGGATTGAAATCTGAATAAAACTGAAAAGCCGAGCATTCCTTTAAGGAATGTGTATTGTCCACCACCTTTTATGCCAGAATCTTATGTTGAAGAGGGATGGAGTTATAGCTGCTTTGGTCAAACCCTGTAAATCATGCTATGCAGCATCTCATGCCATATTCTGAGGTCTCTTGGGATGTGTTAGCACTAAGGGCATGTGTTATGGATGGCTTTTAAATTTTAGCTCAATATCTGTAAAAATTGTAGCATTTTTGTGTTTCCTGAGGTTGCTTACCTGTGGCGGCCATCTTTAATAGGGTTGGCTCCAAAAGGTAATCAGTTGTAGATGTACATCCAGTGGTTACTTTCGGAGAGTTTCACTAAAATCCATCTAGTGGCT
>JAOXNZ010000074.1:14685800-14696111 GCA_028566095.1 Kryptolebias brasiliensis
AGGAATGCCATCTTGTCCAGGACTTTTATTATTGTTTAAAGTGGTAATGGCATGTTGAATTTCCTCATCTGTCATAGGAGCATCGCAGCAGAGACTCTCCTCCTGGGAGAGTGAAGAATGGATCACACCGACAACCCTATTTATTTGGTCTTCGAGAATGTTTTCACTAGTGAAAAGTTTTGAATAAAATGTTTGAACTGTTTCTAGAATGCTTGTGATATCTGACACTGCTTCCCCTTTGTTGTTTATTAATTCAGTTATTGTGGCATTGATTTGTTTGCGTTTCTCCTGTGCTAAAAAGTAAGCTGTAGACTTTTCTCCTTCAGTTAAATATTTAGCTTTGCTACGAATTATGGCTCCTCTGCATTTTCCTATTTCAATCTGATTCAATTGCCTTTTTATTAATAAGTAATCTGTGATATCTCTATTTTTATCATTCTCTAAATGATCTAGTTCAGTGTTTAATTGTTTCCTTAAATTACGTTCATTTTGAAGTTCCTTCCATTTTTTCCACTTACTGTGTTTTATTGTGATGTTTTTAATTCTGAATTTAGCCTGCTCCCACCAATCTAACAGGTCATCAGTGCGATCCATCTCCTCAGTCAGGGTCTGCAGCAGGACACCGATCTTACCTCTGTAAGCCTCATCCTGGAGAAGAGCAGCATTCAGGCACCAGAGACCCCCATTTCTATTGCCTCGCCTCATCCCAAGCTCCAGGAAGGAATGATCACTCCACGCGTTTTCTCGGATGAGACAGGACAACACCTCGGGGACAAGAGAAGACAAGATCAGACACAAGTCTAGTCTTGATTGTTTCAGTTTTCCCAGAATGACCTGTTTTCTGGTGAATGTTTTCTCGCTCCAACCTTTTGAATTAACATCTTGCACTATCTGTTAGCACTCGGAATATGTGTTAGGGATCAGTCTCAGCCACCAACAAACAAAATCATAGCTTAAAAATCTGTCAAATTGGGTTTACTAATGTCACTCAGCTGTGACAGCCGTACTGTACTAGGTTAATGCCAACAGTTAGTCAGTCGTAGATCTATATCACATGGTTACTTTCTGCCAATTTCATTAAACCATGTCCTGTGGTTCATGAGATATTTTGGTAACAACCTCATGCACAGGCAAAACCATTATTGTCTGCCTACTCCTTTCGGTGGTGGGAGATAATGTAAAGATTAGTAGTAATATATGAACTGAAGTTACTCGTGACAAGGATTTACGAGTTGTTTCAGAAGTGGGGTTGGATGAAGCACACCTTTTAGCCTCCGTTATTGCACACATTCTTCTTGGAGAAGTGAAGGTCAGGATTATGAGAGGGTAAAAGAGTTATTTTTTTGTGGGCAGGCATCTAAACTGCCGTTGTTATTCCGATCTCATTTTCACAAACACCTCTGCTCCAATGTTTTATTTGAAGCAGATAACCAGACAGTCGTAAATGGACCTGAAGGTCAGTGAAATCTGGTGGGCTGCTTCCAATTTTTCAAAACCGATCTCAAAGTGAGCTGTTGGTTCTCACGAGCAGCCAAATATACTTAGTATGAGCCAGATGATGCTGATATGCCGGATTCAATTAAAAGTGCAAATTGGAGGCTAACAAGACTGTCAGCAGCCAGTGTGGGATCGGAGGTTCGGCAATTAGCTGCGCTGTCACAGTTGGGTTGAGACGGGATGGGACGGGGCTGAGCGGGGCGAGTGAAACAGATGAGTTTTCTATTCTCATCTCACATCTGGAAGCCCAGATGTCCTGTTACGTCAGCCGGGGTTTAACCCTTTAAGATTATTCCACTCAGTCACATGTGAGGAAGAGTTGCAGGCATTCATTATGTTTCTGTAAGAAACATCCGAGGCTTCTGGGTAATAGCAGACTGTTTGGGTGTATTTCAGATCTTTTTAGAGCGAGGTTCTGTGAAAGAGTTATGAAGAAATAGTATCTTACCTAGTCCTTTGAACTGCCTCAGTTTGGGGAAATGGAGTTTAATGCTGACTGAACTGACGAGATAACAGCTGCTCTAAGTGGAACCAAGACCAAAGGGGATTCCTGCTGCCTTAAAACAAACTCCGCAATTCACAAATTCCTGTTTTGTAACAGTTGTTTCTCATAAATCATTATTGGTAACAGATCGTAAACAGACTTGATCTTCCTTGTAAATAACCATTAACGACTATAAAAATAGCTGTTTAGGACAAAAATGACAGTGGCTTAAAGGTTTAAGAGCAACCAATTATATGAAACTATAAAGATTGGCGTTGTTTTAAAATGCCAGAAAACCACTTTGGTCCTCGATGGTTTTGAAACTTCCGCAGCGAGGCTGTGGTGGTTTGTCGTCATGCTGGCAGCATATTGAGGTCCTGGGTGGAGCGCAGTAGCAGCTCAGTGTATCCATGATGTGAGGCCACACAAGGCACCCGTGTGGCTTGGTTGTTGACTGAAGCAGGACTAGTCACACTGGCCTCATGTCTATCATATGACTATTATTGTCTAGAGCAGACATTATAGCTGTAGTGGTAGTGTTCTTCTACTATTTAGAAAAATCCAGATAATCACAGCCTTTAAATCAGATTGATGTCTGCACTTTGGGGCTTTTCAAAACCTTGACTTTTAATAATTTAAACCCAATTTGTTCTCGTTTTTTGCCCTGCTGGATAACCCAGTTACAGCCGCCAGAATAAAGGTTGGTCTCTGAACATTTGGAAGTGGCCTTATGAACTTGTTTTTTCCCAGAATAATAGGCGGCAACAATTGCTCCTTGAAGATCATTTCCATTTCATCAAAGAGCCTGAACTTTTTGTTGTTGTTGTTGTTCATCTGTTCATTAACTACATCTGACTGTTACTTAACATCTTAAATTCTGCTGAAGCAGTAAGGTTGGTAGCGGCCCTTCTGTTGATATAAATGAATTCTGCTAAAGTGGTGTAACTGCTATGTACACCTGCTTGAATACAGTTTTTGAACTCCTTTACTGAGCAGAATCTGCTGTCAGACAGAATTAATGTGATTCCAGCTACCTCCAACATGTCTCTATAGACTCCAATCATGCCTTGAAATTGTCTTTCCAGCTAATGCAGAACTGATGCATGACTCACCTCAGCCTGCTTCTCCGATCTTCAGTCTGCCTGCCTGTAAACAGGCTCTGGAGCCTCTCTCAGGGTCTCCTTTCAGCCATGACATAACAGCAAACTCTGCTACTGATTGGAGACGTACCTGTTTGCTGCTCTGTAGCAAGCAGTCGGCTCAGACACCCGCAAATGCTGGGCTGAAGGCAAATTTACAAAATGATAAAAAACACAAAAAACCTTTTTCCTTTTCACGTTTTTTTTTTATGCAATCACAGTTTTGTGCAGGTATGCACCACCTTGCGCTTTGGAACCATTCAGCATGGGTTACAAAGAGAATTTAGACCCTGACCTTTTAAAGGAAATCCTACAGGAGATTTAGGTCAGAATTCTTTCAATAATAACAGAATCATTTTGGGTAAAGAGCCAATGCTTAATCAGAACCAAAGCTACATATCGTTTTAGCATTACTGGCACGTATATGTTTCTCCCTGACCTGCTGGTCTTTGTATTTGTGCAGATGTGCATGTGATAGCAAGGTCATGTACACGTACATTTCTTCCCCCCCCCCTGTTTGCCTAATGTCAGCAGAACCCCAGGAGGTTTGGAAAGAGCTCGTTTGATTGCAGCCTCACAGCTGGCTCATGCTGTTAGCCAGCCGGGGTCCAAGTAAAGAGAAGAGAAGCAAAGAAAAAACTAGGAATAAGGAGAAACGATGACCTGATATATTGTAAAAGAGACAGCTGTCTGTCTTTAGAGTTTCCATTTACCAGCTGAAAATAAGTAAATGTTTGTGATGTGAAAATTAACAAATTTGTACGGATTCACAATCCAAAAAAGGTTAAAAAAAACAAAGACTGATTCACAGTGTCGCTACATTGGTACAGCAGGCATGTGCCAATGCATTTTAAAAAAAAATTAGATATATCACTACTTTATATCAATACAATCCAGTTTGTTTAATTATTATATGAAGAGTCCGCGAGCAGGTTGGTTTTTAAGGACATTCACTATAAGTGTCGTTATGTTCGTTCATGAAAAGCGGATCCCCTGCCTTCACATATTTCCCTTCTCAGCACACAACTCTTCTTCTGCTGCAGCTCAGACTGAGGTTTTGATGTGTCGTTCTCACTGGCGACATCTACTGTTCGGGAGGAGAAAAGCAGCAGCGCTGGTATAAACGGCAACAAACACCTTGAATATGTAGATCACGTAAAGGGTAACTTGTGGCTTATTTATAATGTAGGAAATGCACTTTTCTCCTCACTGCTGAGCTGCTTCTGGCAGTTTTATTAATTTTGCAGTGGGCCTCAAATTTGTGCATTGTTTGCTAATTTTGAGTCGGGTTTGATGAATATGTGTTGTAGTTTTAAAACTACATTTTTGTTTTAAATTGGATGGTAAATATTTAGTGTTAATAGCTGACATAGGACCATTACTTTGCTTTGATGTATTGTGTTGTATTGTATTCAGTCTGTTTTTGCTGCTCACTTGTGTAGCTTAATTAATAAATTAGTTCGTTGGCAGTGTTTCAAAATACATATTCAGTCACAGATGCACAGCCCTAGTAAATATATAAAAATAAAGGAGAAGCAATAGCAATAAATCTGAAAAAATTGCTAAAAAAATGAAGAACCATAAAGAAGGAAGGATAAATAATGTGGAAATGTGTTTAAGATGAGACAAAAGCATGCTATATTTTAGTCATTAAACACAAGTTTTGAAACTATCTGCACTTTACTTGTCTTCACAGGACACGAACAATCTTGGTGCGCAAAAAAGGTCCACTGTTAATCCACACAGATGGTAATTTCAAGGTTTTCTGTGGGAATTAAAAGCACGCTGAAGCCCTCGCGTAGTTAAACTGCTGTGATCAGAGCCTCACGCTGTTGGGCAATTGGGCGATGACATGGAATAGCCTAATTTAGAGGCAGATGACTGCATGTCCCTGAACAGAAAGGAAAGGAGATGGAGGAACGCAGCTCGGCTCGGGGAAAAACATCTTGCTGATAAGAAATAGGTGAGCCTTTCCAGAAAAATAGACATGTCGTGGAGGAAAACCGTCGCTTTTGGATTCTTCGCCCCACTGATTTTCATGAATGAGGCATGAAACCGGTCAAGCTGTCTCTTCACCTTATAGAGTTAGTGCTTTGTAATACATAAAATGTGCTGTATGACTCAAGTTTGTCTGAATATTTAAATAATTTCTTATTTAAAACACAGTGTGATTAAAACCTTCCTGAAACAACTGTCGTGGCAGCGTTTTAACGATGCCCTCAGGGGTTGTCAGGTTCAAACTGTTGTGCGAACGGCTCATTTTTTAATACATTCTTGACAAGACTCTTTGATAACTTTTTTTTTTTTTTTTTTTTCTCCCCCCTTGACCATTAATTTACTGCCGGCCTTCCTGGCCTTTCCCATAACTGCTGCTTCTCCTTGAGCCGCTAAGCTGCTGTCTCAGGTTGAGCTGTTTAAACACTCGGCCGTTGATCATATGTGGTTTAATTACCTCTGAGTGGACCGCGGGGGCATTTCAAATCATGACCTGATGCATATTCAATAAATTGACTGAAACAGCAAATGAGAATGATGTGTGTTCATCTCTGCTCAGGGGATTTATGCAACAGTGACCTTCGAATATCATCTGTCTTACTTGCAGGGAAGAGAAGACAGAAAACCTATTAATACTGTGTTACCAGTGAGGAGAACCTTGTGCATGCTGTATAGTACTTCTGCTCATCTAAAGCGTGTTTACTTGAAATTAGTATTTACTTGGAATTCCGTGAGTGAGCGGCGTTAAGGCCCTGTCCACGCTAACATGGTCATTTTGCAAAACAAACTTTTTTTTGTCTGTTTTTTTTGCACCTCTCATTCATAACCGGTGGATGTTATTATTATTTTTTTTAAATATTCAGAGTAGCGTTAATGGGACCAAAATCATTTTTTCCCACTTAGAATTAGACAGTTCTGACTTTCAAGTACAATTCATGTTCCTGATGGTGCATTCTAACCTTTTTTCTGTTTTTTTTATTTTTGCGCCTCTAAGTCACAAGCAAACATCATTAAAAGTCGTAGTGTGGATGGGACACAACGTGGAAATTCTGTGGAGAACAAATAAAATGCAGCATTAGACACGCTAACATTTACGTCAAGACCTTGTCCATACTAACATGGATATTTTGCAAAACCAACCTTTTTTTTTTTTTTTTTTGGCTGTTTTTTCACCACTCATTCACAAGAAAACAGAGGTTTTTTTAAATAGGAATAGTGTTGATGGGGGCCAAGTTGGACGTTTTTTATCTTTAGCTTTGAACTAAAAAAAAATCCTGACTTCCAAGTACAAACAGAACGCAGCATTAGGCTAAACACTTTTTTTTTTTTTTACAACTTCCTGTCCGAGCTCTGTACTGTTCTGAGCCCTCATTTCAGTAGCTGGTTTTTCTACAAGCAGATTTAATCTTAGTTAAAACCAGTATGAAGCTCCACAGAGAGAGTACTGAATGAAGACCCATCTAAGAATCACTGTTTCCAAAAGTTTTTAAAATTCATTCTTGGTTTAGCTAATTATGAACCAATGGCAAAAAATGCACACATAAAAAATAAATTCAAAAGTGCACCTACCAGTCAATTGAAACAAGTACATTTTTGCCCCTTTTTTTTTTTGTTTTGTACAAAATGGCTTGAGGCATGATTTCATATTCTGTAGTGTTGATAACCCTAATGGAGTCAAAAGGGGGGTGGGGGGGCTTTCTTCTTGCAGATGAGTTTCAGCTATCAATAAAATCTAAAGTCACAGAAACATTTGTGCCTGTGGCTTCAGGGTAAGCAATGGAAAACAAAAAGAAATACAGAGCAGGGACGGAAACCATTTCTTAGTGTCTCTGAATGTAAAATAATCTGTATTTCTTTATAACGTGCTGGGAAGAAGCTTGCTTCTGAGAAAAACGAGGATGTGATGTACATCCCAAAACAAACCAAGGGTTTATGTTTCTAATATTGACCATTTTTCTTCCATATGTCCCTCAGCCTTCCATGCCAAGGAGTACATTTGTTCCAGATAACTCACCCTATGAGGTGACACAGCCTTGTTTTTTTTTCCTGCTTCTTTTATAATCATGGGAAGATAAATTGGAATCAGACCTTGACCCGTGGAAAGAAGTGGCCGTCAAGTCGCCGCGTGTTTTCTTTATTTACTCATCAATGATCTTTACTAGCAGCTGAGAGATTGAAGCTGCAACATCAGGGAATGACTTTTATTACCCGTGGGGTCCTTCTGTGTTCCCTGCTGTCCGCTGCAAAAAAGCTTTCTATTGATTGTTTCCGAGGAGGGAAGGAGATTTGGAAACATGCACAGGCAGGGAAAAAAAACACGGCAGAGTTTAAAATATCCGTTGCATGTGTCAGCTGACTGTGAGACTTGCAGGAAGTGGCTTTAATTTCCCCTGTTTTTGTCTTTATTTTTGTCCTGCTCTATTTTTGTCGCTTTGTCCTTCAAGGGCCTTGATGTACTTATGCATGCGCGCACACAAGCAGTATATAAATATATGCACACAGTTATATACGTGTCAATACTTGTTTACATTCATGCACATATGCTGTTCCTGAACAAACACATGTTTACTTGGGCAAACTGTGTGCACATTCATTGCCTTGTGCAGCATCACGGAGAATTAACTGTCTGAATAACTTAAGCTCTCGCAGTGTTAATTAAAACAGTTTGCCCTCACAGTGATGGCGCAGCCGTGGCTAGACTGTAATTAATTTCTGAATGGATGCTTTTTGGACACAAGGATGTTTTGAGCACTACCAATGTCAAAAACATCCTGTGTAGTTTGGCGAAGGCACTATTCCTTCAAAGTGATTAAATAAAATCGAGCCAAAAGCAAATTAATTTTTACCTCAGTCAATACAACTTCAGGCAGAGCCTTTATTGTTGTTGTTTTTTTCCTCTCAAAGACCGTTCGCTAATGATTAAACAAATGTCAAAGGCAGAAAACATCAAATATCTCCCAACTATTTTCACTTGGATTTTTTAGAGGCTTAGAAAGTCCATGTATTTCCCATGGTCTCAAACTGGTAGGTAATTAATTCAGGAGTTGTATTCAAGGCAAGATGTTGCCAACAGGGCGTCCTTGCCAGCAGTCGTATTATCAGTCGATAATGAATTTCGATGAACCATGTCATGCAGAATAAATGACCTCGTCTTCCGAATACAAACTCAAAAAACCGTATGCGCCAATGGCTACCTAAAGATGTGTGTGCTCCCATGGTTCAGTGTGGTTTTTTTTGTTTGTTTTTGTGTGTGTGTTCTTTTACCCCATGGTGCCACGCAGCCAGGAAGCCGAGGAAACACAGCACATGCCTGCTTCCCCGGTAAAGAGCCGAGGAAACGCCTGACCCAGAAAGCGGTACAAGGAATGTAAGGCATTACCCAAGACCTGTAATAATGCTTGTTCTTTTGGGCAAAATTGCTTTCCGCTTTTCAGGTCAGTTCAGCTGGACTTGCAGGATGGGGAATGATGGGGGTTGTTTCTGCTTTGTGTGTGTGGTCAGCCACCATGCTACGGTCATTTTAGTATAATGATTTATTTGCACGGAAAGACGGCGCAGTCCTTGTAATACAGGTTTACGACAGCATGACAGAGTGGCCTCCAGGCGTGCTGCATTTTTACATTCCCCCTCTTTCACATTTGTCCTCCTCACCTTTTGCTACACACTCAATTTATTAGTGCTGTTATGTTTTTTTTTTCTTTCTCTATAGGACACTTTTATTCCGTGCAACCGCACATTGTAGTCAAGTATTTATCCCCGTTTCTATCAGAGAGTAAGACAAAAAAAAAAATCCGATCTACCAAGACCAATCAGCATGCAGACCTGCACGCCACATGATTTGTTGTGAGGCAAATGGTAGCTTTCATGTGACAGCATGCTGATTGACCTGCCTTGACATTTTCACCGATGTCGCACCGGCTCGTCAGTCGCTCAAGGCTCAGTTTTGAGAAATCACAACCAATCAGTCCGAGTTATGCAAAGAGCTCTCAGAAATGTTAAGGGCTGAGGTAGCCTCGGATCAGTAGAATCCAAATCATTAAAATTTCAAAATAAATCCCTGTCTGGGTCTGAACTTGAAGTACTGCTGCATCAATTTCCCACAAAGAAAGTACACACTTGCAGTTATTCCTCCCATCCATATAGTGCTTTTTGATGGCAGCTAAGGGCGAGCATTAAAATGGACGATTAAGCAGAAACCTACTGTCCTCCAATCTGAAATATATATTGAGAAGCTATTTGCTGTGTCAGCTCCTATAAAAGCATTGTCATCAACATCTATTTCATCATTACTACAAAACTGCCCTTACTCTGCACTTTACTCATCCTCTTCACACTGCAAGGGGCAGAAATAAATGCGGGCCAAAAGTCACTGACCAAATGATTTTTAATAAAACTGGGAGCACATTGTGTAAATATGTTTTTTATTAGCTTTTTAGCAAGAGTCGCATGTAAGGCTTGTTACTATTGGCATGTCTGAGCCGAAAGAAGATCGACTGGACTCTTGGAGTTAAAGTTCCAACTGGAAAACTTGGTCTAATGTCATGCAACTGGACTTCATAACGAAAAGACAAAGATTTTAAAGGTAGTATAGCTCACTGGGCTGCGACTGTTGTGGGGATTAGCTGGAGATATGTTTGCATAATTAATGGTGAACCAAATTTTGCCAGGAGTACACATATGTATGGCCAAAAAAATACAGCTTTAAAATTACTAAACTGAAATGGGTTCAATATACGGGTTCAGAGGTTGAAAACACCACAAATGCTTGGAAACATTTTGGAAACACAGTTGCCATGTCCCTTTATTATAAGCAACTTTGGGCTTTTTTTTCTGTAAATTTGTTGAACGTATTGATAGTCCCGGGTTGCATTTTTTTGGGCTTGTTTATAAAGTGTAGTTGCTTATTTAGGTTCACTCCTATTTACCATCTGTCCACTAAAAGACTGGTTTGTCCAGTTGCAGCATGCATGACCAGCGCTATTCTGTCCCTGTTCGGTGATTACTCGTTGCCTTTGTTGGGTTCGGTTGGTTAGGTTATTTGGTCATTCTGGGACAAAGGATATTGCTTAAGCAATGTGGTGACTTACACTCACCGGCCACTTTATTAGGTACACCTTACTAGTACCGGGTTGGACCCCCTTTTGCCTTCAGAACGGCCTTAATCCTTCGTGGCATAGATTCAACAAGGTACTGGAA
>JAOXNZ010000074.1:14714039-14725713 GCA_028566095.1 Kryptolebias brasiliensis
CTCTCCGGGCAAATTTTTCCCCAACAAAATCTTTCCCCCCCCAAAGGAAGTTTTTTTTTCCTAACAGAATATTTCCTTCCACTTAAATCTTTCCCCCGCGATTACCGCATGAACACATCATTAGAACACTGGTTCAGTTATTTATAGAAAGTTGATCTCAGCTGTGGCATATTAAGGGTTTTTTGCGACCAAACCATATATTACTGTGGCTCTCAATCATATCTTGGACGTGACTGGAGACGAGGAGAGAGGCCAGTTACCCGACGTGGAAGATGCCATAGAAGAGAAAGTGTCAGACGTTGAAGACGACAAAGTAATATGAATCAAACCAAAAAACAACCGATGTGGAACAAACCAATGATGAGGAGGAGGCCCCCAGTTACACTCTGTTCAAAGAATCCCAGCTGGAAATGTTATCATGATGACTTCGGGGCCAACAAAATCCATACAGTAAGCTGATGAAAACATCTATCATAGCATCAGGTGATCATATATTACAATGGATTTATAATCAGACATGTTGGGGTGGTAGTCAAAACTAGTTGAATAAACACAACAGGATGATTTATTTTCTCCATGAACTTTAGTCACAATGTGGTCGGTTTTCATGAAGATAACATGTTTTGTATTTTTACAAAAGTAAAACAAAAGCTGATAACGCTGCAAGTGAGAACCAAACAAAGGCCGGGTTCGATAAAACCCATCCCAACAGCCAACACACACACATTCACCGGTTGTCTCTGGGGTCATCGTGTTCCTTTTGTGGCGGCGAATTCCATCAAAGTATCTGTGCCGCCTCCTCACCTCCACAGCGATCTAATTATTCCACGGCTGATCTGATATAAGACAGCGTTCCCTCTGGAGACCATGCAGGATGGAGCAGAACCAAAAAAAAAAAAAAATGCTGAATGGGTTTTCTTCAACAGTCAACTCATCTCAGCTGCTGTCAAAAAAAAAAAAAACCAAAACACTAAAACATAAGAGCCACCACTATAAATTCAAAGCACAAATCATTTTGAGGAATCTTCAATGTACTGCAGTCACTTCAGGTGACAGAGCAGGATAGATAATCCTCTTGATGTGCTGTATTTTTATGCAGTCATTGAACGCTGCAGCCATTTTATCACACACAAGCAACAAGCCCTTTGGCGTCTTGGGGATGGAGAGAACACACAACATCCACTCAGTGACAAAGTGCTGATAATCTCGCCATCCATTTTTCACCGCGATAGCTATTGTGCACGCTTTGCTCCAGGGAGGAAGGGTGGAGAAGAGAACGAAGAGAAGGCAGAACAAATTTTATAAAGAGCTGGAGAAACCTGCTGAGCGCTGAACGACTCGGCTGAAATTTACTGACGAGGCTCAAACTATTGTTAAGGCTAAAAGAAGCAGAACAGCGGCTTAAGGGAGCAAAACACTTGCTAAAAGTCAAAAGTAGCAAAAGGCGAGCTAAAAGCTAAATGTAGCAGTAAGGTGGCTAGAAGCTAAAAGAAGAAAAAGACAAAAGAAGCAAAATGCTAGCTCAAAGTTAAAGTAGCAAAGGTCTAACAAAGTATTCAAAGTCTGGAGGAAGGATCAAGACTAACTAGAAGGTAAAAGAAGCAAAAGGCTATTTAAAAATAACAAAATGCTAACTAAAAGTAGCAAAATGCTAGCTAAAAGCAGCAAAGCGCTAGCTAAAAGCTAAATGTAGCTAGTCGCTAAAAGAAGAAAAAGACTAGCTAAAAGTAGAAAAAATTTAGCTAAAAGATGAAAGCAGCAAAATGCTAGCTCAAAGTAAAGTAGCAAAGGTCTAGCTAAAAGTTTCAAAAGATTACCTAGAAGGTAAAAGTAGCAAAAGGCTAAGTAATAGTAGCAAAATGCTAGCTAAAATCAACAAAAAGCTAGCTAGAAATACCAAAATGTTAGCTAAATGTACCAAAATGCTAGCTAAAATCAACAAAAGGCTAGCTAGAAATACCAAAATGTTAGCTAAATGTACCAAATTGCTAGCTAAAATCAACAAAAGGCTAGCTAAAAGTAGCAAAACAGTATCTAAACTAAAGCAAGTATGCAGAACCAGATTTCAACAAGAACAATGTGTTTTCTATGGGGTTGTAAAATAAAGTTAAATATTTTGAAAAGTATAAAAGTTACAAAAATCAAAAGCCATGGCACCTGGGTCAGTATTGCAAAGCATCGCTCTGGGTGTGTATATCTGTGTAAATGGACTACTCTTGTTGCCATAATGTCCCAAACTTGACCCGGTCACGGGACGGCTAACCAGCCTTGCTCGTGGTCAAACACGGTGCTACATTGGATCGCATCTACTGACGCAAGATGACGTGAAAAAAAAGACATTGCAATTAAATCAGTTGCCTTGAAAGGTCAATAAACTGAAACACAACTTCCATTGCAATCAAATTTAATAGCCAACGGCAACAGTCGGTTTAGCCACACAGCAATAAGCGCTAATGAATGTTTTCTTAAATACTACCTCTGAGCTCATTGTTTTCTTCCTTTAATACACCCATGAGTTTATTACTCACACAACACAAGGACATATTTTATACTACTTTGCTCCACACCGTCCTTTCTCAATGAGGACACAACAAAAAACACAAATGAGTGAAAAGGTCCTCTAAACTCACGATTGTAGACAAATAAATCAAATGAATAAATAAACCTATCAACCATCTTGCTCATTATATTAACCTTTGATTTGATCTTTTGACGTGGAGTTCTGTGGATTAGTTAGGAGTAATTCATACCTGAGATAGGTCTTTGAATGACCTCAGGTTGGAGTTTAATTCTGCCTGGGCTGATGAGCTAGCAGCTAGTCTGAGGCGCATTTAGTATTTTTGGGAGACCTCCATTTCCATTCTTGTCATTATTTGTCAACATTTATTTACCCAACACGTCCTTGTAGCTTATTGTTG
The DNA here is from genome assembly GCA_028566095.1 of Kryptolebias brasiliensis. Taxonomy (NCBI): domain Eukaryota; kingdom Metazoa; phylum Chordata; class Actinopteri; order Cyprinodontiformes; family Rivulidae; genus Kryptolebias; species Kryptolebias brasiliensis. The sequence continues at coordinate 14,716,958 of JAOXNZ010000074.1, forward strand.
CTTACTGCTACATGTCAAAGGATTAAAAAGTGGAATTTTCTAAAAATTTCTTTCTAGACTCTTTCTTGTTTATCTGATCAATAACTGAATGTTGTCAGACTCCGGTTAAGGGACTGGGTTATTCTGGAAGTGCACCAGTAATGCTACAGCAATAAATAAAAATCACAGAATTGTATGTAAATAATTGTGTAATTCAATTTTTTTAATTGGCTCTAAGTAGCTGGTCAGAGCTAACCTCTTTTTCTCCAAACTGAGATACGAACTGTTCAGAGGCTTTCCACAGAACCCCGCTTCAAAAGATCTGAACTATTTTAGTGTTTTTTTTTCATTTGTGCAGTACAGGACCGTGATGAGCTGTGAATAACAACAATGGTCTATTAACTTCCTTCACATTCCCCTCTACCTGCCGGCCTGTAGGTGCCAAGATAAGGCCGATCTAATCAAATGATAATGTTTATCTACACTGAAGTCCTGCAGAGTGAGGGGAATTTGTTCTCAATTGACTAAAAGATTTTGACAAGACGACTCGAACACTTACTAATCAGAGTGAAGGCGGCTTCAATAAAAGTTTTGTATTAATAAGTTTAGAGATAGTGTCTGTGGGAGAGCAGCTTCCTAAATAGCTAAAAATCTAACTAATCAGACGGACCACAAAATCAATCTAAAACCTGAATGCTGCTCAGGCTTTGTTCATCAAGTTAGAGGAACAAATTTAGAAGGGATAACAAACACAAATCATATCTTTTGGCACTAGCCTTTAGCAAAAACACATTATCTTAAAATGAATCTATGAAAAATGACATTTAATCATGCATCCATATCGTTTCTTTTGATTGTATTTACATTTTTGCACTACATGTAGTGATATGACCCCCCACCCTTATAGACATTTTTGTGAATGCGTAGGTGAATTAGCTGTGGCTGCCATCTTGAAGTTAATCAGTTTTTGTTCCTTAGATTTTGTCGAACAGTAGAATTTAATACTCTAATCGTGTTTTGACACAGATTTTAAGGAATTAAAGAAAAAAAACTTGCCCTGGATTTAGTTATTCCACATTCTGTGGTTTGCAGTTCAGCTGTTGACGCCTAACTTAAATTTAATCTGAGCAAAACAACCAAAAGGCACAGCTGAAAATTAATTTTCTTTTTGAGTTGTATCCAAAATATTGTAAGATGTGACGAAGTGTAATTTTTTTAACCAATTTCGTCGTAACATTTTGTGATAAACATCTTTATGGAGTCAGAATAAATGTGATAGACTTATTTATAGCCTTAAATGTTGCTTTTATGGCCTTCAAACTTAAACTTTTTATATCAGCTTAAAACATCTTTGCAGGAAAGGACTAGAAAACAACAAAAATAAGTTTACTATATGAGCTTTGGTTTCATTTTCCCCTGTAGGCATCTCACCTGAGGCATGGGACAACTGAAAAGGTCAATTTCCCCTCCCCCCCAGTCCACTTTGACAGGTCAGTTAGTGGTTGTGTATCATTTACTGTAGTCTGATGCCAATTTTATTGCTCTATAAACGCAGCAGCTGAGTCATACCTGGTGGTTGTGGGACAAAATTTGCTGCGTAGAGGTTTCATTGCACCGTTCTGTCTTGTAGTCCAGTAGTTTTGAGTTTGATGGAATAAGAGAAGTAGTGTTCTGCTCAGTAGCTTCGGCTAAAAAATCCTCACTTTCACATGTGCGTATAGTATATATTGTCTCAAGCAGGCAGGTAGAGAGAAAAAAATAAAAGCGAAAGGTTCTGGTTTTAGGCCACCTCTAAAAGTTTAGAAATCCAACATAAAACACTTTACTGAACAGAACCTTATTCGACATAAATTAACCACTCGTCAAGTTTAGAACTACTATAGAAAAAACAGCAACATCAACTTGTTGCATTTCAGTGTTTATTTCACCTTCCTTTCCAATAACAGAACAACTAAAGTCAATATTCACCAAGATTCTTCATAAATACTCCAGCCTACCCAAGTAGTGCAACTTAAGTCTGGAGGGTTAGTCACAATTGTATTTAAACACAAATATCAGGGGAAAAAAAAATTATAAATTAATAAAAATGTTTAGGGGAAAAAAAAAAAAGAAAAAAAGGAATATACGTCAATATGAGAAAATACAGAAATATGTACAACAGGAATGTTTTCTAACTTTAGTCACCCTAAATACTCACTTCCTGTTGGTCTGGGACAGAAAACATCCTGTTTGTGGCCACTTTTTAAAAAAAAAAAAAAAAAACCACAGCTGCTGGGACAGAACTATTCTACATTTACAGAAGGTGAAGATTTAGTATAGATTGTAGAAATAGACGATTACAGCAACACCAAGTAGTGGCAGGTCATCTAAAAAGAAAGGAAACCTAATAAATAACCTATTAAAGTCAACAAAAAAAAATTAAAACTCTCCCACATCCACCCTCTTGTCTCTGAACTTGCTTCTGGCCTTGGTTCGAGCCTTGAACGCAGCAGAGTTATGGAGATGCTGGAAAACAAAAGTAACGCGATTAGAAACGGTTTCACCGAGACACATTCAGGATGCACAAAAAAGGAGAAAAAAAAATTTTAAATTAGTAACGGTTTTATGCACACTTACCCTTTCAAAGCGGGAAATTTTCATGGCCTTCATTGTAGCTGAATCGACCAAAATGGGTGGTCCCAGTTCAAACACGTCTCTGATGAATTCATTTGCCTGGTTAGAAGAGGAGGGAAGGGAAAAAAAATAAAATAAATAAATAAAAAAGGCCGGTTCATTAACCCCAAAACATCCCTAAATTTGCCATTTCATGTTTGCCAAGTCAGTTAGCTATGACAAATGACAACCATCTTAAATTAGACTGATTTCAAAAGTTACAAAAATCGGTTTAAAATGTGTATAAAATGATTCAAGTTTCATTAAAATTCATGAGATATTTACCTGTAGGTGGTAGTTCATTCCAGAGCCCACAAACTCTCTGAAAGTATCATAGGTCCTCTTTCTGACCCAACTGTCGATGGTCATGCGCTCTGTTCCAAAGCGAATTGTCTCAGTTTGGAAATCTCCCTCCTGGGAAAAACATACAGGCAGGTTAAAAAAAAATAATAATAATTTGCCACAGGTAACTACAATCCTTGGAACACAGAGGCTTCATTTTTGAATGTTCAATAGCACTTTCTTTCACTGAGAAGACATCCTGGATAATAAAGGCAGGAACTTTAAAGCCTCGAACTCCAACATTAAAAACCAGGCCAACAAAAAGAACTCACCTCGACAGCTTTGAGTACGTCCCTGAACACAGACCGCTGCTTCCTCTTATCGGTCTTGGCTCTGTGTTTGTTGCAGTCTGTGGCCAACGCATTCAGCTTCTCGCACAGCTCATCCCAGCCATCGAATTCAAACTCCTGACAGAAATAAGTTACATTCATGTCTTTAAAGTCAGAAATATTAAACGCTGCCACTGTTTTGGGCCATTTCTTTCCAGCACAGGTGTGAACTCACGGGCTCGATGTCCCTGGCCAGCTCAAAGAGCAGAGCAATGGTCTCCCCCGCAGCAATCCTCATGTTGACGTCATCACTTTCCAGCAACCTCTGCAGTTTGGACAGGTGTCTGCACAACAAAACAAGCATGAAACAAGAGAACTTTGGCAATAATAATAATAACAAAAAATTGAACAGGATCTTACTTATGCAGGATGTCTTTGAGCTGATTGGCTGAGCAGATGGTGAGCAGCAGTGCCCAGGACAGCAGGGCGTTGATGTGGAGCTGGCTCGCCTGCGGACTGATCGATGGACAGGTACCATCCGCCCTCGCGTAGGACCGGGTGAACAGGTTCTCAAAGCATTCCATCGTGGCCTGCACATCCTAGAAGCAGGGATTGTATAAAAATATCTCAGTGTATCAATCAATAAATCACACATTCAAAAGACTTTTAAATAATTACTTGAGGAATGTTTGAACTCCGCTGCTAATGCTACAGACTTCATAAATGTTAGCACAGATGAGTAAAAAAACAAAAACACATGCATCTGACAAGGCTGTCACAGTAACACCAGAGCTGATTGCCTTCAAGCCCATATGTGTCAAAGCACAAACAAGACGCCAAAATCGATTAAGAGCTTACCAAAATGTCATCCTCTGCAACAAGAGTGCAGAGCCCCAGACTTGTCGCCACCTATTAAAAGCAAAAATGATTTGATTTCAGTTGAGACCAGTGGAAAATTCCAAACGTCACAGGTGGAAGTTTCACATTCTTCTGCAGCCGTATCCCAAGATATTTCTACTCACAGCTTGTCTGGCTTGTATGTTGGCTGATCCATCTGCCAGGATGTTTTTAAAGATGGGCTTCAGGGTCTTGAACACCTCCTCGCTCTCAATTCCTGAGCCCAGCTGGATGCACAGCAGGCAGGCTAAAGAAGCTGCTGCTCGCTGCTCCTCACCTTTGCCTGGTCGAGCGAGAGACAGGCAGACGAATTATTGCTACTGTATGACGGCCACCACATTAATGGAAACACACTGACAGTAGGGATGTCCGGAGCAAATCGAAAGTATTGGACTAGAGTACCACCAAAGGCAGTTTTCATCGATCAATACACGAGTAGCTGGCATGTCCCAATTCAATACGATCAATAGTTTTACACTGCAATACAAATTCTTATACAGCAGCCAAAATATGGCACCAGTTGGGACGTACAGGTTTGTAAAATAAAGAACCCTGAGCACCAATTACAGTTTTCTCCACCACCAGGCAGTAAAAGATTCAAACTGCCCAGTCGACCCCAAACATACAACATGGAGGCTGCAGATGCTACAGCAGTCACATGTACTGATACAGAGTTAAACAGAACTGTTTTATTATTCAGGCCAGATATTAGCAAATAACAATAAACAACTCCGTTACTCCTCTGTTTGCTAGGCTAAACGTAGCTGAGCCCAATAGCCAGAGAGCACTACACTAACAGAGTTTGGCTCATATTGTTCCTTCAGTATCATCATGGGTAGAAATGATCATTCAGTCTGCTTGAAGGAGGACAGGGAACTATTCCTAACATTCTGTGGTTACAAAACACACCTGTGTCCATGGAAAAAGTTGCAAAATAATGCAAGTGTAAGACTGACACTCCTATTGGCTGATCCTTAATGTTTAAAGGACTTGTATTGTTGACCAAATATAAATAAGTCTTGATTGGGACATCCCTAATTGAAGTATAATGTCTAATACCTTTCTTAAGACAACGTTCAATGCTGTCTGTGATGGTCATCCTTCTCTCGGAGATGAACTCATACAGGATCCGTGAGGCCATTGCTGTCTTAAGCCCATCCAAAGCTCCCTGTCTCGTCTTGGCACTAAGGAGACAAACATTTTATTACTTAATACTTCAATGAGGTCATTTAAAAACATCCAACATGACACTGTAAAGACGGAAAGAAACTTCATCCAAGAGCATAAGCTAATATGTTTTAAGCTTAAGTAAGTAATTTCGTAAGGCTAAATATTGCCTTATATTCCATTACGAGGAAGATAAAATATTTTGGACATATGCCTGGAGAATGGAAATTTACAACTGACGTGTTATCTGGACGGAATTGCAGATAACGTGTAGAAATGTGACATCAGGAAGAACTTTACCTTTTATCCACAGTGCTGTCTATGAACCCTTTCAGCTTGTACTGAAAATCCTCCTGGGCTGTGTCCTCACTGGCCTCTCCGCCTAAAAATCAATTCAAGGCTACTTGAGTTCTCTCAAGACCGCACATGCAAGTTATCCAAAAATTTGCATGTCGACAGACAGGCATGCGACAAGCTCAGAAACCAAAACAAACCTACCTTCGTCTGCTACACTGGTTGTGTCACTGAAGCTGCTGCAATGACTGAGGGTCTCAATGGAGGCATCCTCATCACTAAAAGGCTGCACAGCTCCATGCTGGCCCCCTGAAAACACGGCTTCATGAGTGCAGAAAATGGCTTCAACAAAACATTACAAAGCCCGAAAAAACAGAGCAAATTCATTATGTAACCCAAGCAGACACCATGCGGGTATTGCAACATATGCCACAGTTATCTAATCAGCTGCATGTCCTTTCACAAAGCTCAACCTGCAGGTGTTTCGTAGGAAACAGTCAGGGTCAACTGACTTTTAGATGCCTGTGCAAACAGCGCAGCGGTTTTCGGGTTGCACGGACACAGATCACCAAAAAGAATTAAGTGCTCTACCTCGTAACTACAGCGTTAAATGCAACAGTAGTTCTCAAAATGAATAGATGTCAACAGTGTTTTGTCTGTTAGCTAAATACCTCATGAACCATTTTAATAAAAATCTCAGAAACTTAGCAAACGAACCAATACGTTTTGGAGTCAACCCAAATCAAGATGGCTACAACAGAAAACTGAATTTATAAAAACGCAAATATTGTTGTAAATTGGTCAATTTTACAGAAATTGAGCTCAAGTTTTGAGGGGTGGTAGCTGAGAGTCGTGTACAACACATACTCTGAGCTCTACACAATGTGCAATACATTTGCTTCAAACCTTAGCATCAACTACGAGAGTCAACCCTGTTCTTTAACATCTTTAAGTAAGGGTTCTTCTTTGTTGAGTAAATGAGAATATTCAGGGAGGATTGTATTCTACAGGTGGTGGCCAAACTGAAATGAAACCAGACCAGATTAGACCAGAGCCAACAAGCTTTTCTGCCACCATGACCTAAATTCACCTCTTTGGAAGACTTGATGGTTAGCTTATCATTGCAGCTGTCTCGGCTAAACGTGATTTTTTTTTTTTTTAGCCGTGACATAACACTGTAGGAGATAACAGCCTAAAAATGCTCATGCGTTATCCACTTAGCAGATGTTTTAATCTGTGTTTACAGTAGTTCGTGTAGACGTGGGCTTTCCCCCCTCAACAGCTGATTTCGGAGAACCGGGCGGCGCCTCTCCACTGTGACTATCCCGGTTCATGGAGTACAAAATGTCCTCTTTCTGTGAGTTTCCGCATTACAAACATGCCGTCATAAACCAATATATAAAAACTAATATCTACGTTATATACTAGTTTAACGTCAGTACATACTAGTTATGACAAATAAACGGTAAAGCCACTTTATTGGGGTTGAACTCGAGAGAATACTACCTCACGATACAGACCTATTCTTGTTTATGCCTACAAAAAAAAACACAAATACGCATCTATAGAAGAAACAGGTAGTTGTATAAAAAGAAAAGGCGATAAGGTTAAAAAGAATTTGTATTTAAATAATGTTGGCCTAGCAACGGAGGGTTTCATTTGGTCGGAAGTGGCTAACGTTAGCTTGTCACGTTGGTAGGCATTAAAGATTTCTAATATAAATAAAAATAGTTTATAATTATTAAAATATTAACATATTTCAAGCTGTGTCGTTCGCAGAGAACAGCAATGCTCGGTGAGACAATGGCTCGTCAGGTTGTGTACGCGTAAGCCGGTTTCCAAAGTTTGTAGTTCGTACTGGAAACACGTTGAATTCAACTCAATACACTGGCAAGGCTGAAAGAACTACAACTACCGTGACGGAAGCAAGGCCGAAGCGTTGCGGGCGCGCGTGGACTTACCCCTGCTTTTCTTCTTCTTGGTCCTTGGCATTTTTCGTGCAAATTTAGGTCAAATTTGATCCAAAATCAGCCAATACACGACCAGCTTTTATTGTATTGTCTGGTAAAGTGAAAATGTTCCCGTGGCACAGTAGATAAAAAGAAATCGAAGGCGATCTTAGCGATAGACTGTTGGCCGAGACGATACATTTTCCACTCATACGCCAGTGCTGCGCAGTCGGAGAGCCGCTCGCAGTATTTATACCGGCAGACATGTCACGAGGAAGTTTCCCGGTATCTCTGACCAATCACAGAACAGGAATGAGCTCTGCGTGTTTTGGCGCGTGACGCGGTGCATAGGTGAAGTGGCTTCTTTTCATTTTATTGTTTTGGTAAAAAAAGAAGTGACCATATTAGGCTACCACAGCCTTAAAGTGAAATGAGAGTCCCATTTATGCCACACTTAAATTAGTACATTAAAAAAGTTGTTTATGTTAAGTTAAACTAGTGAAGAAAAATAATCAGAAACATGAACACAAGCCCAACTCTTTATGCCATTTGGAGATTTTTTAACTTTTGTACTAAAAAGTTAAATTACAATTAAGGCAGTCTGGGTAAAACTTGTTGTTACTTTACAATGTTAAGGAAAGTGTACTATCGTTGAATCAAATGGAACATTACAGATTTAATCTTTTCAGACAAACTGGACCTAAATATGAATACCCTAATGCTAGAAATTCAAGTGAGAAAGAAACAAATATATATACAGCTTGTTTCACACACCAGCAGCTTTATTTGGAATTATAATATATAACTTTTTAGCTATCCGGTTAAAGTTTCAGTTCAGCAAAATCAGAAACCTCTTTGAGTTTTAATGAAATTATTTGACACCTTGCATTTTGTTGACTTTCTTTCATGTGTAGCTTTTTAACCCAGAGGAAACTCAGATGTAATTCAGTCGAAAAACCAAAGAAATTAAGTTTACCGTGGAAATGCAGAGAGCTGAGAGCTGAATGACTGCTGAAAACTGTTCAAAAAGTAGTAAGTAAGATTTATTTATATAGCACTTTTCAGCAACAAGGCGGTTCAAAGTGCTTTACAACATGAAAACACAAAGGTACAGAGTCCTAATTAAAAAAACACACAACAATATAAAAAGCTAAGCTAAACATATCTAAAGCATGAGCTAGGATAATCTAAATACAATAAATGAAAC
>JAOXNZ010000074.1:14755509-14766754 GCA_028566095.1 Kryptolebias brasiliensis
AGTGGAGCATTCCGACAGTTTCCCCGTCCTCCTCCCCCACTCCAATCAGATTTATCGAAGGCCGCTAATAAAGCAGTGCAACGTCACTATAAAAAAATAACCGCAACTCTTTGTAGCTTGTCTTCCTTATTTTTTTTTAGAGCGTACACCGTGAAATGTCTCACCGGGTGAGAAACGTGGCAGATAAGAAAATGGGACGATGTGTCTTGCAACCTGCGAAGCCTCAAGTTGCTTGCTTTTTCATGGCACATCCGCTCATAATTCACCGTAAAAACTACAAAGGTGGACGTGTAAGTGGCGGTCTGAACTGGTGATGAGACAGAATGAAGAAGAGGCTCTTTTTGACACTTCAAAGCTTTTTTAATACACCATTTGCAGCATTGGAAATGAGCATGCATCAGAAATGTTTTTAAAAAAACCCTCCTTTGTGCTCAAACACAACAGCTACACCCGTCCTTGCATGTGTGCGACCATCTCTTAAGAATATGTTCCATTTATGGACAAATTCAGCCTTTCTTCCCCTTTATTTTATGGGGTTTCTTCACTTCCTCGTCCTGGTGTCTCGTGTAATTTTCATGCACTAGCTGTCCCAGCAGAAACCATCTGTCCAAGAGGGCTCTCCACTGTTACAAGGTCATGTTTTACACCATTACCCTCAAACTATCCGCCTCTAATATGCTTCTACATGGTTAAATGGAAATCAGCTCTGGTGTTTCTCCCACAGATTTTCCGTTTTGTGGCTCTAAAAGCCAACAGGAAGCAAGGAAAAACTAAAAAAATAAGTAATCAATCAGAAAAGATCTTACAACAAAAGTGACACCCCCCTAATGCGCCGAGACGCTATAAATAAAGAGACCTTCGCTGACGTCATCGTCTGTCACTACAAGTCCCAGAATGCTTCGCTCCATCCTCTCACCCGCTTTTGCATTGAAGCTGCGTTCAAGTACCGCTCCGAAACTTTACTTCCAGCTTGAACTTGAAGGCTAATAAAATGAACTGATTCAAATAAACGTGTTTTTCACCCTCAGTTTGGAGTAACGAAACATTTAATTGTAATTTTTAAAATAATTTTATGGGATAGTCCTGAGAGTTCCTACGGAGGCTGGAAAATATATCTGAGCTAAAAAAAAAAAAACAACTCATGGAGCATTTACTTAAACTTTGAACTCTCCACAAACAAGCTAATAGCTACTTCTTCCCCTTTTGTATGCTAGCATTGATTTAACTGAGCTAAAATCCCCAATTTATGGAAACACATTTTCTTATTTTGCTTTCAGATAGCATTGTCCCATTACCATAATGTTAACTTTTGTGCTTTTTGTGTGATAATATAACCAATATCGCCAATAAAAAGCAACACAGGTAAGTTGCAAACGGCTAATGCTGAAAAATGTAAGCACATTTATTCACAATTATTCTAAATTTAGCCCAAAAAAACCCAAAACTTTTTTTTTGTGTGTGTTCCAATTTCCTGCAAATAAAATGGGTTTCATTATATCACATTGTTACATAATAAGACAATTGTTAAATACAATCAAGCTAGCAGAGCAATGAAGTTGCTCGTTACCCAGTAAAAGTTTCCCACTGGCAAATTCCTGTGAAAGTGGGATAATAAAGCAACAGTTTTTCTTTGGACCGCAGCTCCTTTTTTATTCATATTCACTCTTTTCTTTTCAACTGATCATTTTCAGAAGATTGGAGTTTTTGTTTTGTAAGTTATTTACCGCTGACTTTTGACATATTAAAGCGTACAAACGTATCTAACTCAAGGGATGAGCCAGTGCTTTGTCAACACATAACAAAAAAACTTAGTAAATGACCGTAAATCTGTCTGTATGTGCTTGCATTTTCAAGCAAAAAAGTAAAAGTTTGAAACACATTCAAAATCATTTCTCCCTCATTTGGAACAAAATAGACTTCTGCAAAGTACTTCTGATCTTTACCTGAATTATGAGATGATGGGATATTTTGACACAGAATAAATGTTGGGTGCTTTAATATGAACAAGCAGGAAAATCACTTGGTTGTCACATGAGTTGCAAACTCAAATTTGTGCAGTAATACTCATGTACGAGGCAATAAAGCATAAACAAGACATTGCCCATATAAGTAGTTTTTTTTAACCTCTGACTTATTGTATTGCTTTAATAGTGACCATTGCTTTTTGAGTGCCGTTTCATTTTACCGAATAAAATCGGGAAAAAAATTGCAAAACTAAAATTGAACGCTCAATGTGTTTCAAAACAGACTGCATCGATTTAAATTGGAACCATTTTGTTTTGACATCATAAATGCAGCAGTTATTCTTTTTAATTTTTTTTTACCAGGGCTAGGAAAGCGCGCCGGCTGCGTCGGTTGCCACGTTTCCTACAGCCCCTGAAGGCAGCACGTCTCCGTACCACTACGAGCAGCGGCGGCGGCGGCGGCGGCGGCGCTTTCTCCTTCTGTAACCTAAACAATGACTCCTACTACACACCGCAGCGAAACACAGCAGTAGGATGCGTTCCTCAGAGCCGAAGCCCGACATCTCGCTGCTATTCCGACCGCTCGCATAAATGCACGGACCGTAAACATGTGGATACCTACAGAACACGAGAAATACGGCGTCGGTAAGTTTATTTCCCCTGTTTTTATTCTGCTGAAACTGCTGTCCTCTGCTCGCAGCTGTAAGGACGCGGTGAGCTGGGTCTGGTGATGAATGGTTTCCAGTAGAGAACTGCTACAGTGAGGGGTTGTTGTTTTAGGTTTGTGTAACAGGGCTGCTTTCAAGCGAGGTGACAAGAAGAGCTGTGAAATTTTAATTATCAGGTCGTCACTCCGACCGCCTCTGATTCATTTGCTGCCAAAGCCGCATTTTTAATCTTTTGAATTGTCGCGGTAGAAACTACAGCTCCAGTCTGCTCCACTGCCTGTTTTCGCTCCTCTCTCCGTTCTGACGGGGGGATAGCTCAGCGAAATCTTCAAAATAAGATCATAGCAGGGTGAAAAACAGAAACAAAATCAAACAAAAAGATGTGTCGGTCAGCCCTGCTGCATCTTTAGTGTGAGATTGCTCGCAGGTCCTGGACGTGTCTGCGTCCTTCCAGGGCATTGTTCCAGACAGTCTGGGACTCCAAACACATCAAGTGAGACAAAAACAAGCTCCAACAACACAGGCCAAGCTAGGGGGAAAAAAAACAAAAAACCCACCCGGACTCTGTCCCGGTGTAGGGATTTCCTCTTTGCCTGTCTTTACTCAGGAAAAACAGGGGCTCGATGAGATGAGGGGGGGGCTTAAGTGTCTCATAATAACATTCCCCAGAGAGATGGGCTCCATGTGTGATGCTGTGGCCCCTACATGCCTCCACAGCCTCATTGAAAACGAGCCAATCATTGTTGGCGTGAGGAAAAGATCTGTTTACACACAGCTCGAAACCAATAAAACTGTCATCTGACAGTTGGATTTATTTATTTATTGTTTTTAACTTCCTCTTGATGTTGGCCTTGGCGTATGTTGCTGAAAATGCACAAGGTGCCGCCTAACAATAGTTACCTAAAATCAGTGACATGCAGTGAACCAGAAACTAGCCACTAGCCTGCCTGTTCGCTCTGGGTTCATTTGGACTTTTGCAGCCTTGATCACCAAGCGTTCATGCCAACTGCGACGGGTCTCTTCGTCTTACCTTGTACCTGTCTTGACCCTGCTTTGTTCCAACTTTGGCCAGAAATAGACCATTTGATCTGCCAATATTGACCACGTTTCAAATATCAGCAATCGGCCACACCTGTGCATACTTAACCAGTTACCAAGAAGGACAATAAGAATGCAGCATCTTTATCTAGAACCATTTTACCAAAGCCCCCCCCAATTAGTTTTTTTTCTTTATTATTGAAGCGAGAGTGCTACCCTGTATATTGTTTTTAAATCAAGTTCTTCTAAGGGTTGTTAAATACACAATTATTTAGGTTAAGCAATGTTTTGTTAAACGGAAAATATGTTTTGACCAAAAATAAAAAGACAATCAGCGTTGTGTAGCAGCCAAAATTGGCATCAGTGATAGATTATTATTTAATTGGCAGCACGACGGCTTAGTGGTTAGCACTGTCGCCTCACAGCAAGAAGGTCCTGGGTTCAAGCCCCGGGTTGGACCTGGGGTCTTTCTGTGTGGAGTTTGCATGTTCTCCACGTGTTTGTGTGTTTACTCCAGGTGCTCCGGTTTCCTCCCACAATCTAAAAACATGCATGTTAGGCTGCCTTCAGGCCTCCTTTGACATCTGTGATCTCAATGGGACTTGCCTGGTTAGATAAAGGTTAATAATAAATAAAATAATAATTGGTTGACCTCCAACCTTCGCCCTACTTTACTTTACTTTATGCCTTGACCACCACCTTGGTCCACTTTGGTCCCACCTTGGCTGCGCTCTGTTGATGGTTTAATCCACTGGAATATTAGTTTAAGGGTAAAATGATGTTCTCCTTGTCCCCTGATCCCTAATGTTAACCAATGTCACCTATCCATGACATCTAACCCTACATCTCAGATCACCTAAGGATGCAGTCAGGAGGTCCTGATTCATCCTTGCACCATACTCAACATAAAGGCAGAACTGTGTACTCAAAAGACAACCTGATTCTGAGTTGAGCGTTCCCTTTGTTGATCTTTGTACCAAACCCTGAGCAGCTATCGAGCATCAACAGGAGATCACTGAAGTAAAATCTCACTAAAACCTAATCTGAACCACAGACCTAATCTGAACTGCAGGTCATTTGACTGCTTTGCAAAATTTTCCCCCGGTGTCAGCTTGTTTCCCTTCCCCAAATTCTGTGTGTATACTGAACTTATCTAACCAAATTCACTTTGCAGATGGTGAGCGTGTTATGTGCTGGACACAGTTCTCTAGAGCCCATAACCTCCATTATTTAATAGAAGCAAACTAAATTAATCCACTGAGCGACTTAAACCAAACCCCGCTGTCAGAGTTTGCTCAGCTGGATAAATGGGAAAACATTTTTTTCGAAGGCTAAATACTTGCCATTGTCCCCCTGACTGCTTAAGGGTGCCAACTTAATTGGCCCAAGTTTTTTTCTTTTTGCACAATAACAACATTAAGACTCTTTTAATTGGCTTTGATTTATTCTATTAGACGTGTTGGCGGAGGTACACTTCATTGTGTGTTTTTTTTTTTTGTTTGTTTTGTTTTTTTAGGCCGGATTAAGGGTGTTTTCCTGTTGTGAAATACTGGCAACACACACACTCATTCACATACATTAAAGGCATGATAAGAAGATATTTGGTGGCACAGGCTTGTTAGTTATGATTACAGCATGTTCAATACCTTGGCTACAGCACATTTATTAATTGGAGTGTGGGGGTCATTCAGATTGATGTGTTTTTATTCTGTCAGCACCTGAAAAAGATTTATTCACACTCTCAGATCAAATGAATAAACAGTCAAGATAAGCTACTGCATGCTTTAGAAATATTGTAAGGTTTATGGTTGTAATACCAAACATCAGGCTTGTTTATTGGCATACCTTGGTTTCCAAAGTAACAATTCTACACTTCTGATTAGGTGGACGTCCACCTTAAATCCTAACTCGGACTGCTTTCAGTGGCTGAGGGATGTGAAGACTTCATTGTTTGTGGTTTAAGCATGTGTATCGAAAGGGTCAGGGGCATTACAAAGCAGAAAATCAGATTAGCTGGTCTACAAATTGTTTGCCTTTTTGGCACAAGAAAACATCCTTGTGACAGCCTCTTACAAGCTGCGCCTATTGATCCCTACTTGGAACAGCTGGTGCCTTTCCACAGCTCTCTTTAACTTACTTACCAGAAGAAAAAAAAAACAAAACTTGGTCTAAATCCCAATCTCACAGAGTTAACATCTGAGTTTACTTTCAACCAAACGGATTGTTGGTTCTTTTATGCATGTCTTTTGTAAGATCTAAACATTGATAAAGGCAAGTTCTTACATTAGCCATTTTAAATGTGGCTGTGATCTTCTTGTGATGCTTTCAGCAAACATTTTGTCATCTTTTGACAGAGAGGAGAGAGGTTGGCTATTTAAAAAGGCCTTGGAATACCTTGGATCCCTGCAGGATTATTTTGATCTCAGGGTAAATTGGGATGAGTTCAGAACGCCTTTCTGTCTAATTGGAAGGTTGCAGCGTTTGATGTCGATTCGCCTTGCGATTAAAATAAGGCCCCTGGACGACGGGAGCCCCCGCCATTCATAAAATATGAATGGACTCTCAATGAGTTGATATCACGGCACCCATTAGCTCACCAGTAGAGTGATTACTTGTTAATAAGCTAAAACAAGAAGGTTTGAAGATTAATGAGATAATGTTACTATCTGACTCCTAAACTGATGTGTTAGGGGTTGTGATACAGAGACCTTAGATTTATTCGAAAGGGAAAGTATTTCATGCATAAAAGTATATTGGGTGCAAATGCGTTTACATAGCCAGTAAACAGGATGAGTTTATAGTTGAAATGAATTGAAAGAGGCAGCTGTTTTGATATAGAGTTAAATCTCTGATGACAAACCTAGCCAAACATGTTCATGGGTACATAAAGAGCGATCTGTCACAGAAGACAAACACGCTTTGACTCTTTCAGTGGCTACACAAGACTTGAGGCTGAACTGCGTCATGTTAGAAAGAGTAGGCTTTTTTCCGTATTAAGGCCCTTTGATACAGCCAATCAAGCATGTCATTGCTCATCATAATTTAGACAAGTAATTAAACCGTTTTAACGAGCTGCTTCGGACCTGTTTGCGTGAAAGTTCCATTTTCCACCAGCGGAGCTAATATGCAACACTGTTCCTTCCTCTGAGGTGTGTGGAAAAAGAAGCTAGCAGCATCAGATGAAGGCAGAATGCAACGGCGCTGGGATAGAACGCTCCTGACTGAGGCCTGGCTGAGATGGAGGATGGACGTTGAGACAGGGGCTTTCCTGCTCGCCCATGGATGACATCGCTGGTCCCTCCCTTGGGAGGATGTTGCCGTATGGTTGATGGGGTGCTGTGGGAGGTGATTGGTGGTTGAAGGTGCCGGCGCGTGTCAGGGGTGGACTCCTTGTCGGGGTGACTGCCATGTCCTTACATTCAACCCCCCACACACACACACACACATGCACACTTTCGTTATCCCCCTCTCCACAGGGGATTAGCAGGTTGTTTTGGAAGAGGCACCCTGAGGCCCATTCCACCATTATACCCATGATTTCTTAATGCAGCAAGCCCCAGGGCGATGTATGGGGGGATGGTGGGTGAAGGAGGCGTGGCGAGGTGAAGCCTACCAGCTTGTAATTGCCATCTCCATCTGCAGAGATAAACCTGTTCTCCTCTGTGTGTGTACGCTCACAACTTTAGCAAACGAATCTGTCCAGGACATTCATGAACCATGACAACAATAGCCATTGTAGCACAAAGGTGGAACAGGATGTGGAGAAATGTCCCTGCTGGTTCGTTTATCATTCAATTAAATCATGCTCTATTTGTTACAAAGTCCTCGCTCATGAAGGAAAACACACAAGCTGCAACATAGCTGTCTGTTTCTGTTCTGCAGCGCTCAGCTTAAGGTCCGGAGACAGTTGTGTGATCTTAGTTCGGCTTTGTGGAAATAAAAATATGTCCTTTCATATTTTCTTTTTGCTGCACATGCCGAGAGATGCTTGTGTGAATTCCATTGGCTTGGGTGACACTTACAAACCAACACACTGTAATTGCCTGTCCACATCCATGTGTAATGTTGAGACAGGCAGCTGGAAGGAGGGGGGGTGGGGGGTGGAGTGTTCCCTGTGTTTTCTCTGCAGTGGCAGTGCTCGCTGTCGGGAGATGATGCTCCTTCTCGAACGGCTGAATGATTACCAGCTAACTAGAATGCATATGGTGATTTTAATGGCTATTATTTCAATTTGGCTTGACGTGAGTTATTGGTCTAATTTGCTTGTCTGTCGGTTAACGGCTAATATTCTTCTCCCAGGTGCACTTGGCTTGAACTAACTGCTTTCAATTGATATTAACATGTAGAATATTTTCTAAACTAATCCAGTCATTACTTGGTTGGTTAAATGTAAAAAAAAAAAAAAAAAAAGAAGACCAAACCTATTTTTTAATATTTTCAGGTTGTCACGTCAACCTGATTCAAGATCGCCACCATAGCTAATTGATATTAGGCAACGCAAAATTGGCTATAACTCAGTCAGTTTTACAGATATGAAGGTAATATTAGACATTGTAATGGCTTTCTTTTATTCACAACACATCTTCTGAGTGTGACATCTCGCAGTATGTTGGATAGCGTTGTTTTCAATATTCAACCAAACTGGCTACAGCTCTCAACATAGGATCATCTTAAAAATCTAGCATTTAAGGTGGCATGCGATGTGCATTCCTTTAATGAATGTTAATCCTGTTATGAGATTTCTTCATTTTATTAGAAAATATGAGCCAAGCAGTTATGAAATCATGGTTTTGTGTTTCTGGCACGCCTAATGAAGACTATCGCTGCAATCCTTTTTCCTCAGCACCAATCCACGATTCCCATGTGAGAGAGGTTAATGGGATATTTCCTATTAAGAATTCAACTGTTTAACTGATCAGCGGAGGCAACGGAGGAGTGTGCTACATGCTTGTATTTTATTTTTTTTTCCCTTGTTTGTGTGGGCTGAGGGGAAAAAAAAAAAACTGGCATGCCGTTTTCATAAATGAAGGGCGTCTGCCAGTGGCAATCACATTGATTGACAGCTGAGAAGAGCTGTTTATGAATAAAGAAACTCTTGTCGTCTTTGCTCGTTTATGGCAGAAAACCGGTTTCCCGGACTGGACTCGAATCGTCAGTTATCTGTGACGTGGGGCTGTAATCTGGGCCTGCATATATTGACCAAAAAGGAAGTGGTCATTGATTTGTGTGACCCAGAGGATCAAAGTGACCTCAAAGCTTCCATTTTTGCTCAAACCACATTTTAGCGACAGCTACCTCGACCCACTGTCGTGTTACCAAAACCAACGTGCTCGTTTCATTATTAACACACTGATGAAAAGGAGTAGGAATGGTCTGTTGCATTTAAATCTTACACCATTAATGGATTATTTATAGCTAATAAAAAGTCGAGGCTTTATTAAAAAAAACAAGTGCAGTATTTAATAAAATGAGCTAATAATCGTGTGTTGTTTTTTGTCTTCATTTATTCTAATTCTCAAACGTAGACTGACTTCTAACACCCTAGCGCGCAGTCACAGTGGGGGATGTGCAACACTGATGCATACAGATTGCTTTGCTTCAGTCCCTTGTTTTGATCTTCTCTGTAATTTATTTCTCGGTCAATGTCAATTTTATTTATATGGCACTTTAATTCGAGTTTTAAGTGCTCTATGTGGGTGATTGAACTTCTGTAGGTCAAATCTTTGATCCTTTCTCATCGTTCTTCCTTACCTTTTTTTTTTTTATTGGACAAGTCTAAACTTGGATACATTTAGACATGTTACATCCTCAGAAGAATGATCACAACTGTTTTTAATTATTTTGGTCCTTTACTTTACTGTAGACCACCAGAATCTAGTAAGTGGTTGGATGCTTTTGATACCTAACACACCTTTGAACATATAATTGGTGCATGATAGAGCTACAGTATAAGTACTATGACCGTGACATTTTACCACCATTTGACTACAAATTTCTGTAACTTAGGTGCTACACAGGCTTGTTGTCTGTGTCAGTGATATGCAACCTTTGTTTTTGCAATTTGAGAACAGCTAAAGTCTATTTTAGTGTGATTTAAAGGGATTGAGAAATTAAATTGTTTTTTTTTGTTAGTTTTTATGGTTTTTGTGTTTATGTTGTCAGTCTGTCTTGGCTTTAGCTCTTTGGCTGGATTGCCTTTGTTCCGATGTTTCTCAGTTTTTGTACTTTGTTGTTTTTGTATTGATAATTAGTCTTGAGTTAAGGTTAATCTCGCTTTTGGTGTTCATTGTTTTCTGGGTGGCAGCTAGAGGTCCAATGACTACTGGAGAAAGGCATCAGCTCCCTGCAACTCTGCACGGACGGGCTGGTAAAGAAAATTTATGGATGGATAGGTTGTAGCTATTTGTTTCTGTAATCCAGTTTTACTGTCTTTACTTCCTGTCTGGTTTTGATGGCCTGTTCTTTGTTCTGCTTTTGTGTCATCTAGGTTTGGTTACTGTCAGTACGCCTGTTCTTTAGTTTGTGATTGAAAAATAAGTTGTGGTAGAACACTAGAAAAGTAAATTGGTCTCAACCAAAGTTGTGGGTCAGCTGTGTGAAGCAATCATTTACAAACTCCAAAACCATAATACTACTAGTGCCTAAAAAGGCATGTCTGTTTTCTGAAAATCTTCTACCACACCATATTGCAACACACATATATAAATTTTGTTTTCTGTATTTATAGATGTTCTGGGCAGCGTGGTTTGATTATACATTCATGAACATGACCTAAATTCTTGAATGTTAAATGTGCTAAAACCCCCACCTAACTCGATTTTTGCCTTTAAAGTGCACGCCAAAAAGTGCTCGGTTCCTGTTAAAAGCATCACTGTTCACCGCAGGTCACATCAGACACTGTTAGGAGCTATCAGTAGTGCTAACGTCTGGATTAGTTGCTGATGAGTGAGGCAGACAGGAAGGGAGGTGAAAGGCCGTCAGACGGAAATCTTGCGACGTCTCGACCTTGGCTGGGCGTTCATCGAGCGATAGCCAGATTTGCTGCTTACGTTTGTCTCTTTATCTCACTCTTTCAGCTTTGCCTCATAGTGCCTTAATAAATAGAAGCATCTTTGCGTTCCCCTTTGTGGTTAGTGCTTTTCTTCTGGTTGATGTTTTCTCCTAATTCATTGCCGCTTCCACTCCTGCATTTCGGCTCATTTTTGGAGGGTGAGCTGTTTTCAGAGCCCGCCAGGTCACGCTGCGATGACCCTCATTTTATTTTCTGCTTCTTTTTTTCCCCCCACTATTGCTCATTCATTCTTTTTTGTCTGCACACCCCCCTTGTTTCAGTAGCCTTCTCCCTTCTGTCTGCGATGCAATCTTTTTCACCTTTATCTCTCTTCCACATGCATCCTTTTCTCCCCCGTATCTTCTCTCAATCCATACTCGCTTGTCCCAGATATCCCCAGATAGTGTGAGTGTGTGTGTGTTGTTCACATGTGCATTTGTGCACATGTGGGCATGCTTGTGTGTATTTTTTTTCCCTGTATGTGTGTGTTTACAGCAGCCTCAGTGGACTGGAAGTCTGAAGAT
>JAOXNZ010000074.1:14850667-14867670 GCA_028566095.1 Kryptolebias brasiliensis
CGTACAGGGAGCTCTTCAACAGCATGTGAGTCGGTGAAAGAACCAGAAAACTCAGGAATGAGGGGCTTGTTTTTTTTAAAAAATGCGTCAAAAGGACTACATAGAATCAAGTCCAAAAAGTAAAGTAAGTAGATTGGACTATAACGGACCTTTTTTTTTCAGATAACAAACTATTTTTTGTATAATAAGTGCAATAGGGATTTTTTTATGGTAGCATAATGAGAGGTAAGTTGTGGGCATTCAGTCATTTTCATCCTCCCTCACATCTCCTCCTCATTCATTCTGTCCATCTGTTTCCTGATTCGTGTTACTGCATGCTCCGTGTTTGCACCTGCTTGTGTGTGTGTGTGTGTGTGTGATCTCCTACATTTCAACTCTCCTTTCCAGAAATGTTGTGTTCAGTGATTTAAGACATCATTTGTATAGTAAATGTCTCCTCTATCTCTAAGAGGCTGTTGAGATATGTCGCTAAATTCCGTCTTTAGCTATCGGAATGCATTCGGGTAGCACGAAATACCGGTCTGAATCGCTTCGATGCGCATCGAAAACGTTTAGACTCAAACCACTTTCGGAGGTGGTCTAGACCCCTTTTATCTGCATACATTTGCTAGTAGTATTTGCTTGGACCTGGGGTAAAACCAAAAACAGCTTAGCTGCTTGCTGATTAAAGAAAATTAAACAACAAACCTTTGGTAATTTTCTGATGACACAGCTTTTTTTTTGTTTTAGTTGCTTTGGCTAAAAGTTGTATTAAACTGTTTTCAATATAAATGTCCGTTTTGTCAGGATTTTCTTAGTTAAAGTGGATTACAGGATGTTGCATGGGTGAGTTTCATATTTAATGTTAGCTCTGATGGTTTTTGGACTCACTGTAAGCTATATTACATATCGCGAACAACTGACAGCTGCTGGTGCATTGTGGATTTTTTTTCCCAGGTAAAAATCTTCAGTCTTTGTTTTGACACCGACCTCTGTGAAGTTACTATCATTATATTTGAGCATTTTTTTCTTTCTTATATTGCATTTGTTAGGTAATAAGCCTATCGAGCGACAACTCTACAAAAATGCGACTCAGATGGCTCTGAACCATGTTAATGTCAAAATAAAATACATTTTTGTACAGCAAACAGAAACGGTTTCGTGACAAGAAGTCTGAACAGCCTCAAAGTGTTTGATCCAAATACATCTGCTTTAATTGGCCCAATGTCTTTCATAGTGAATCATTCGTCTTCCTCATTGTTTTTTTACATGTGAGACGTTATAGAGTTTAATGAGACATTACCAATAAAATCAGATGTTTAGATCTATGACGTGCAGTATGATGTAGATTACTTGTTTTTGTGTTTCTGTCTTTTATTTTAGCATACGTTGATTTCCTTTTAGCTTTGTTTTATGTGCCTCCTACGAACTCCACTGATCCGTAAACTAGCCCTTGTGTGCGTGTGTTAATTTTAATCATGTTAATATTAATTTATTCCGCCTATGCTTCCCGCCTGGAGTAGAATTCCTCTGTTTGGTCCGTACCCTAGGTAAGACGCTCTCCTTTTTGGTCTCTGTGTCGTTTGTGTGAGGGGAAACGGGGAACAATTGTTGCTGCCAAACCAAAAAAAAAAAAAAAAAAAAAATCCCACAAAATATTTTGGGTGGTAACCAGTTAGTTATTTAGGTGGCAAAACAGTTTTTCTGTTTAAACTCCGGCAGGAAAGCCAACAAAGCATAGGTGACACTGGCATGACTGAGATTGATTTCCTCTTTGCTTTGTGTCATTTTCTTTCGTAGTATTTTTCTCCATCACTGTTTCCTTCCCATCCTCTCTCTCTTTCTGTCACTTGCCTCCTGTCTCTTCTGGTCCTCACGTCTCTCTGTCTTGTCTTGCTTCGTTTGTCCCGCAGCCTGCTGAAGAAGATCGAGAGAGAGACGTGGAGGGAGAGCGGCATCTCTCTGATCGCGACCGTCACTCGGCTGATGGAGAGGCTGCTGGACTACAGGTCAGAGTGCACGGTGTTCTCAGAGATGCGCACGCACGCCTGTTTTCATCCCTCCTTTGTCACTTCATACAGCTGTTGATGTTTCTACTGCAGGGACTGTATGAAGCTGGGGGAAGTGGACGGCAAAAAGATTGGCTGTACCGTCAGCTTATTGGTAAGTTCCTGGTCGTCCTTCCCCTAAAACTGTCTTCGGGTGGACTGAAAATATTGTAGAAGGCCAACACTTCAAGCAATAGTTCAAATCTTTTGTGGTAAAGTCATGAACAATCAATATCTTGCCTGTTGTGCATGGCGCTTTGAACAATCTCGTCGTTTAAACCTTCTTTATGAAACTTTACACCGCAGCCAATTTCACATTACGCAACTATTCTGGCAGCAATATTATGATACTCTTTGGTTGCTACAGCTAGCTGCTGCTGCTATTTCTGCTTCCAAATAACCATAGGGTTCTGTGCAATTAGGCATGTAATGCGAAGCCGAATGTTATGGGAAAAGACAATTGATCAATTGAATTTTTCTGTTTCGTTTGTTTGTTATAAGGTTGTATGTGAAGTTTTTGTTCTTACTATCATTATTATTGTTATTATTGCGCCCCTCTCTCCTCTCTTTTTTTTTAATTTTTTTTTTTTACACAGAGCACTGATTTGGTAAACCTTTAAGATTTATGTTTATTTTATGTTTCTTCTTTGTTAAAATCTGTGTTTGGGGAAATTTTAATAGTAATAATTGAAATAAAATGGCGTCTGTGTGACCCTCAATAGAACTTTGTTATAAGATGACAGTAATCCACTTTGGTCTCGGCCTTTTTCAGACTAACCGTTAGCTTGTCAGTCAAGTCAGAAAAAAAAAATTGTATTTCTTTAAATGGAGGCTTTTAAAAGAGAGATCTGCTGCAGTTAAGATCTTAACTGTTCATAACCTTTCCTCAAAACCCCATTTTAAAAGATGGAAACTACAATCAGGCCTCTTAAAAAGAACTCAGTTTGTTCAAACTAGTGATTTGTTACTTTTTTCCTATCAAAAGTGTAGATGATTAAAATAATCTGTTCCAACCCCACTCTTAAAATAAATTGTATGGTAAAATATTAATGGGATAATAAACTATAAAGCCAAGGAACACAGGTCCTGTCAGACACCCACCACTTTGAGGTCATGGGAGAAGCAGCGCAGGGGTGGAGAAGGTGATAAAGGTGTTTGTTTGGGAGGAGAATCCTTACTTTATGACTTCTGGGACATCATCCGGGGTGCTCTCCCCTCTCTGGATCTCCTCGCGTCACTGTTTCCAGGACCTTTGGGTTCAGGTCACCGTCTCCTTGCACCGAACGAGAAATCAGTCCGTAGAGATTCTGCATTTCAACATGTTACGAAAATGTGCCAAAACGTTGTCACGGTAGACCCGAACGCCATTTATATTCTGCAGAATTTATGGTCCGACTAATTCAGCTTCAGAAGGGGCAGTTTTAAGGAGTTTAAGGAGTAAATTCCAGGTGTCCCTTCAGTGCCTTAAAAGCAGCCTACAGGCAGATGGTTTAATTTACAGCTGGTTAATTAATGCAGGTTATTTTAGGCACAAGCAGTGACAGACTAACACATATTAAAAATACTGTCACAAAAAAAAAAACCACGCAAAGCATGTGACAGAAGTCAGGGGAGCAGAGATGGAGCTACCCGAAGCAGCTGCTAAATAATTCAATGGAAAGTCACCTCATTTGACAGAACCGCCTGTTCTTGGCGGCTGTGTCAAACGAGGTGATGGATGATGGGTGTTTGTTTTCCCACAAGTTGAGTATCAGCTGCTACAAACTGTTAGCAGCACAACTAATAATTTAGAGTGGTTCGCTAAATGCCCTGCAGCCAATGTGTGAGCTTTGCACAAAAAAAAAAAAAAAACCCCTACGTCGACCCAAAATATAACCAATCCATCACCCAAACAAGTCCGAACTGCAGTTCTTTGGGGCGGCTGCAAGGAAAAGAAAATAACAAACTGTTGGAGTATCCAACCCAGAATATAAAAAGTAATATAGATGAAATTTAAGATTTAGCATTTGGTTCAAATTTGGCTGCTATAAACTAACAAAACACCATATTTAGGACAAAATCCAGTCGAGATTTTCTAGAGTTAGAAAACAAATGTGTGCCTTACAGGTGCTATGTAAATTCAAGCTGCAACTGAAACATCCCTGCACTTCTGCTAAATGAAACCCTTTTTAAATCGCTTTTAAATTTCTGTGCTCCTTTTCATTCACTCTGTAGTTGTTGTGATCTCCTTATTCCCGCTTCACCCATTTGTTTCTGTCAGAACTTCTACAAAACTGAGCTGAACAAGGAAGAAATGTACATCCGCTACATCCACAAACTGTACGACCTGCACTTAAAGGCACAAAACTACACAGGTACGCCCGAAAACCTACGTTTCTTCAAGCTGCATGTTTTCTGAACGAATGACCTGCGAGCACGTGTCCAGCTGCCTCTGCGCGCCGATGACATCCCTGCTGTTTGTTTCCCTCTGTGTGTATCCCAGAGGCGTCGTACACCCTGCTGCTGTATGACGAGTTACTGGAGTGGTCCGACCGGCCGCTCCGAGAGTTCCTCAGCTATCCCATGCAGAGCGAGTGGCAAAGGAAAGAGTATCTGCATCTCACCATCATCCAGAACTTTGACAGAGGGAAGGTGAGCTGGGACACACCTGCTGGATTTCGTTAATCAAACAGAATTCCCACTTTTCACTCAGCTGCTTAAAGCTGTTGAATCAAATGTTGACATGTATACTCGACTGGAAGGTTTCTGTAGGAACGTTGAAGGGTTCCAAAGCAGCAGCTCCCTAAAATTCCAACATGCAATGCATAACACATACCTGTACTTCCTGGGTGTATTCCTGATATTTACCAGGTTTGTACCTGGTACTTACTGGGTACAAAATTGATAGCTACAGGGTACTTACCTTGTACCTACAATGTACCTAGCTGGTTTGTACCTAGTGTCTACATGGTACATAACTGGGATGTACAAAGTACTTAGCACATATGTACCTGGTACCTACTGCGGGGTACCTAGTGGGTATGTACCTGGTATCTATATGGTACTTAACTGGTACCTACAAAGTACCTTGTATGTATGAGGTATGTGCCTGGTACATACAGGGTTACGTACCTACAGGGGGACCCACAAGGTACGTACCTTGCACGTACCCAGTAAGTACAGGTTAAGAGGTCACCTCATAATAAAACCTGACCCCTGTAGGTGACCTGTAATTAAAAGATAGATACCACATAATAGCTGGTAACTACTTTGAATGTGTCAGGTTTGTACCCGGTAGGTACTAAGGTGTGTACCAGGTGCGTACCCAGTTTGTACCATGTATGTACCAGGTACATGCCCTATAAGTTTGTATCGGGCTGTATTGGGTACTGCTTCTCAGCGTTCTTCTATAAAGCCCAGTAGGTATTTCAGACATCCGTTTTTTAATCATCAAAACAGACAAAATGCTCATTTGCGTTACTATGGTAACCCGACACACCTGTGCCTCTCACTCCCGGGCATCACTTCTAAGACGGGCAGGCAGAAATACAACCTTGAAAGCAAGCCTCAAGCAAGCAAAGCAAATTGAACTGTGAGTCTCTGTAGCACGTGACTCTGGTGTTTGATGTGGAAGATCTGATGGTTAAAAAGACCTCTGACTTCCAGGTTTGAAGAGAAGGTTCTGCACTCAGATACAGTAAAGGTCTAAGATGGTTTGGGTTTGAGAGCAAGCCGTAATTCCTATAAAAGTAAGAGACATTCTGCGTAAAACAAGACAAAAACGTCTGTGTTTTGATATAAAACTGTAAAGAGTTTGCAAAAATCTTGGAAAAGTTGAACAGTTTGGGGTAAAATCCCCAAGAATCACAACGCCAGTTCAGCCACGTAACGGCCAGATGTTTGTGATCTGTTTAAACTTTAAATAACCTAAGCTATAGAGCTGTAATCTCAGCTGGATTTTTTTCCCTTGTTTTACGACCAAACGTCTTTCTATCGAGCCGCATGCTAAGATGTATATTTTATCCATTTTTCCAAAGCCCTGTGAGGAGTAGCAAATCAAAAGAGTAGTAGTAGTAGAGGTTCTTCCATTAATTAGATTTAATATTTTCCAATCTAACCAGAAGCGTGTCAGCTGCACACATTCAAATTTCAAGTAAATCGAGTTCATTTTTAGGCATTGTGTGAATCATTAACGCCTCGTTGTCTGAATCAGTCTAATTGCTGGTGGCTGTAGCCGAAGCAGGTTTCATGTTATTTGACACCATTCCTCTCTGACTGATGAAGCATCGGCGCCACTGATTCTGCCTCCCGGTCAGGAGTGAGATCACAGCTCAGGCTGTTGATTCATCTCAGATATGCTCCCAAACTCTGCTTCTTTTTCCTCTCTCTGGACATTCTCGCCGCTATTTGCAGTTCTTTTCTTCTGCTTATCTTACTTCAGGGGATTTAGCATCCAAATAAAACTGCAGTCAACCTAAAGGGGAAAACAAAAAACAAAACAACATCTTAAGTGTCCCAGATGAATTTCACAGCACTGCAGAATAATTAAAACCGCTCACTCGTTACCCAGAGTCCACTCTTTCTTCACATTTACGAGCCGTGCCATCTGCCGGTGCTTTCAAGGGACTAGAAGGCAGCGGGAAAGGGAAGCTTTGTGTTTCATTAGCGGAAGTGGTTGGAGGCTGCATGTGCTGCACCTGTGTGACGCCGCCGACTCCTGGCGTTGTTGACTCAGCAGCGCCATCAAGTGGTTCAGCAACATTCTGTTTCCCAGAGGTTTCTGCTTTTTTTTTTTCGCTGATGTGTTTGTGTCGTCTGGGTTTTCTGTGCTGCCAGTGTTGGGAGAACGGCATCATTCTGTGCAGGGAGCTCGCTGACCAGTACGAGTCCTACTACGACTACAGGAACTTGAGCAAAATGAGGGTAAGCTGGGAGAAACCTCGACAAGAAACATCATTTTTATGTTGCATAAAATAGCTACATTATCGCCCACATGCTGAAAAGCGAGCGGCAATGATGTTTTGGCCTGTGTCTGTGTGTATTTGTTAGCAAAATATCTCATTAACCAGTGGGCAAATTTCAATGAGACTTTCACTTAATCTACAGCTGATTACATTTTGGAGTCAATGCGATTTAAGATGGCTGCCACAGCTAATCAACTCTGGCAAACACAATAACTCAGTTTTACAGATATTGGGCTAAACTTTGGTGTGGTAGTACCTGAGCTTAATCCACATTTCATACTCTGTCTGCTAACAGATCACATATGAGATTATTTTCTAGGTTTGACAGAAACAGTTTCAACTCCGTCGTTTCTCAATATAAGCTAACTTTAGTTTAAAATTCTGACACAAACATTGGCGGGTGTGATTCATTCCTTCAAGGAATACTTTGTCTTTAATTTCAACTGTTTTTTTTGTTTGTTTGACCTAATTTTCCTCCCCAGATGATGGAAGCATCTCTGTACGATAAGATCATGGACCAGCAAAGACTAGAACCCGAGTTCTTCAGAGTTGGGTTCTATGGAAAGAAGTTCCCTTTCTTCCTACGGGTAAAGATTTCTCCATATTCCCTCGATCAGGAATTGTCACTTAAATAGGGATCCTTTTTTTTTTTTTTCCTTCTGTCTCCAAAAACCTAAAATAGAGCATGCAGAAAGAATTTACTTTTCTTACATAAGACTCCTTCAGCGTTAAGGTGACATTCAGCAGCTCTTATTCCGAGCTGTTTAATGATGTAACAGCCTCTGTCATTGTGGAGTCAAACAGGAGCTGCAGTTACAGCCCGCAGCCACTAGATGGCAAGCTAACCCCGTGCTTCTGTCTCTGCTCTGCCGCAGAATAAGGAGTTTGTGTGCCGCGGCCATGACTACGAGAGGCTGGAGGCCTTCCAGCAGCGGATGCTCAACGAGTTCCCCCACGCCATCGCCATGCAGCACGTCAACCAGCCAGACCAGACCATATACCAGGCAGACGCGCAGTGTATCCTTGGCTGTGTTTGTGTCTGTCTGTTAGCAAAATATTTCATGAACTACTGGATCGATTTTAACAGAACTTGCAGAAAATATTCACTGAGAATGCATCACCAACTGATTACTGTTTGGAGTCCACCCAATTCAAGATGGCTGCCACAGCCATCTGACCTCAAAAAAACAAAAAATGATTATTACTCAGTCACTTTGACAGATAGTGAGCTAAAATTTGGTGTGGTAGTAGCTGAGACTGATCTTCAGCATATATTCTGAGCACTAACAGATTGCACAAGCTTAAAATTTTGTTATTGGCTGTTTGGAGTCAATTTGTCTGTTAGCAAAATCACTCATGAACCCCCGGATGGATTTTAATGAAACTTTCAGGAAATAATCACTTGGTGTACATCTATGTGTGATTATCTTTTGGAGTCAATCCAATTCAAGATGGCCGCCACAGCCAATTGTCTTTATTAAACATAAAAATGGCTGTAACTCATTAAATTTAACAGATATTGAGCTCAAATTTGATGTGTTAGTAGCTGAGAGTCATTTGCATGTCTTCAAGGTTTGACCAAAACTGCTAAAACTCTGTCTTTTCTCAACATAAGACTGAGTCTAAAACTCTGACATGACATGGCGCCGGTCGATATGCATTCGTTCAAGGAATCCTTGGCCTTTGTCCTGCAATCTCTTTGCTCATCCGAAATAAAAGCCCATTCTGCAGCTAATATTCTTCCAAACAAAATGCTAGAAACAGACAAAAATGTACTAATTCATCATAGAAAATAAGGCTTTAAGTAGGGTGATTATACATTCATTTGTGGGATGTAAGTCGGCATATATGGCTGTAAAAATGACTCTGTGCGTCCTGTGTTTTTTTTGTTTTTTTTTCGTGTTCGTAAATCAAACCTCCAGCTCGCATTAAGAAACACCCTTTTTCCTTCCCATGCATGGTTCAGATTCATTCATACAAAATGTGGGCCTTGTTAATTATTCACACAAATGTACGGGGCAACTGTTGGCCTAGATAGAGGAGCAGCAACAGAGAGATGATCAGATGGGGATAATACGAAGCAAGTTCAACAAAGCAGGGCTTTCTTCTCTTAGCCTGGCTCGACTAAGAAAAATCAGCTACTGCAACGATAGTTCTGATGTTACTTTGTTTACCTGAACTCTTCTTTAGGTCACGAGTGCGTTTGCATGGAAGCCACATTCAACGTGTTTTTGATTCTTTCTCCTCTTAAAATACACCGATCCAACAAATAAGGTTACAGGGAAAAAAATACCTCATTCAGAAAGGACAGCCTGCTGTATTAACTGAAGGATATGAACGGAAAAACCCAAATATTCCATATGTTGCAGAAAAAAACATTAGTTATAATACAACCCCAGTTCCAAAAAGTTGAGTAAAATGTAAATAAAAACAGAATGCAATGATTTGCAAATCTCATAAACCCATAGTGTATTCACAATAGAACACAAAAGTGTTCAGTTTTTTGGAAAAAAAATAAGGTAATTTTGAATTTGATGGCAGCAACACATCTCAAAAAGTGGGACAGGGGCAACAAAAGGCTGGAAAGTAAGTGGTACAAATAAAAAAACAGCTGAAGGAGCTTTTTGGAGCGAGGTAGATTAATTGGCAACAGGTCGGTAAGAGGATGGGAGTACAAAAATAGCATTTTAATGAGGCTGAATCTCTCAGAAGTAAAGATGGGCAGAGGTTCACCAGTCTGCAGAAAGCTGCGTCTAAGAGTAAAGAAACAATATTTAGAACAATGTTCCTCAATGGAAAATTGGAAAGACATTTAATATCCCATCATCTACAGTTCCCCTCAGGGGCCACTGCATTAAAACCAGGTCTGGTTCTGTTCTGGACATCAGTGCATGGACTCAGGAACACTTCCACAGATCACTGTCTGTAAACACAGTTCACCGTGCCGTCCACACATGCTGCTTAAAGCTCTATCACACAGTTCAAAGGCCTGCCTCTCTGATGGTATGGGGGAGCATTAGCTTCCTCCTCTAGAAAGGCTCCATCGATGCAGAAACGTATCTATGGGTTTTAGAACATCTGCTCCCATCCAGATGACCTTTTCAGGCAAGGCCTTGCAGATTTCAGCAAGACGATGCTGAACCAAATAGGAGAAGAGTCCAGGAGCTGAACTGAGCTGCCTGCTGTCCAGACCTCTCACCAACTGAAAACATCTGCGACATCATGAAAAAAAAAAAAAGTCCAGCAAAGAGCCAGGACTGTAGAACAGCTAGAATCCTCTACAGACCAGAATGGGACAACATTCCCTCCAAAACCTCCAGCAGCTGCTCTCCTCAGGTCCAGATGTTTACAGACTGATGTAAAAAGAAGAGGGGAGGCTTCACGGAGGGAAACATGACTCTGTCTCATGTTTTTTTAAGATGTGTTGAGCCATCAAATTTTAAAAGTACCATATGTTTTTCAAAAATTGCACAATTTCATAGTTGAAACCTTTGATATGTTTATTATATTCTATGAAATCATAGTAAATCATCGCAGTTTAGTTTTTATTTACTTTTTACACAGCATTCCAACTTCAGCATTGGGGTCGTGGATCGAATGAAATAACTGAAAATATATCCATGAAAACACTGAGATTAAATTTGACAATTGAAATACCAGCAGTTGATCAACACCTGCAGTAAATGCGGCACGCTTAATATAACTCGTTCCGTCATGCGCCTCTCAGCCGCTTTCTTTGTGTCAAATGGTTGTGCATTTTGCTGCTGCTGCTGAGTGTAGGTTGTTCCCACATAACACCAATCAATAGGGTATCTGTCAGAGTGCTCAGCCATTCGTGCATCCTTGTCACAAACACTCGCACCTTTGAATTCATACACGTCAGCTGTCCTCCGGTTTATGAAGCCGCTCGTCTGAGTTTCTCGTCACAAAGGTGAGGCTTTCCTGAACCACCTCCGCCGCTCACGCTGACGAGCCTTCCGTCCTCCTACGAGCCAAAAGTAGAAACTCGACGCCCGGCCGTCGTCAAAACGTCCTGCCTGCGTGTGTCAAGTGGTGCCGCATCCCTTCCAACAAAAACCGGCTGCAGTGCTTTGCCTCCGTTGCTTTCTTGGCGCTTTTCCTTCACTCGCGGTGCTCTCAGACCTGCAGATCTACGCCGTTACTCCCATCCCGGAGAGCCAGGACGTGCTGCAGCGAGACGGAGTGCCCGACAACATCAAGAGCTTCTACAAGTTTAATCACATCTGGAGGTTCAGATACGACCGGCCTTTTCACAAGGGCACCAAAGACAAGGAGAATGAATTTAAGGTATGGGGGAGGGGGGGACTATTTATAAAGTCATAAGAGAAATGAGGTCCACCCTCTTTCAGTTCGAGGGTTTTATATATCAGGACCTAATAAAAATCTGGTCTTTAAAAAGCTGTGTGAGAAATAATTGGGCCCCATGATTCATTAGTTTGTAGAACCACCTTTAGCATCAATAACTTGAGGTTGAAGTAGTTGTTTTCTTTATGGCTTTATCAGTCATTCGCATAGTTGTAGAGAATGTTGGCCCACTCTTCTTTACAACATTGCTTCAGTTCATTGAGGTTTGCAGAGATTTGTTTCTGCACAGCTCAGCATGCCTCGCCACAGCATTTCAGTCAGGTTTAGGTCTGGACTTTAACTGGAACATTGCAACACCTTGGTTTTTTTTTCTTTTTGAGCCATTCTGTTGTAGATTTGCTGCTGTGTTTGGGATCGTTGTCCTGTTTTATGACCCAGGTTGTTCCGAGCTTCAGCAGTCAGATAGATGGTCTCATTTGACTCTTAAATACTGAGGAGTTGATGGTCAACTCAATGACTGCAAGGTACCCAGGTACTGTGGCTGCAAAACAAGCCCAAACCATCATTCTTCCACCACTGTGCTTGACAATTAGTATGAGGTGTTTGTGCTGATATGCTATCTTTGGGTTTTGCCAAACATGGCTCTGTGCATTATGGTTAAACATGTCTACTTTGGTTTCATCTGTCCTAAGGACAATGTTCCAAAAGTCTTATGGTTCCGTCTGATGCAAACCTAAGTTGGGCAGCCATTTTCTTTTCAGATAGATGCGCCTTTTTCCTACATTTAACATGTTAACTGAGGCCTGTAGAGTCTGAGATGGAGCTCCTAACCCTTTTAAAGCCTATGGAAGCAGCAAGAGTGGACTACGTTTAGTGGAATCTGTTGTGTTTTTGTACACTTGAGGTTAGATTTAAATAAGTTTAGAATCTGGTAAAGATCAGATCATGTTAATTAGGTCCTAATATGCTAAACTTGTAGAACTGAAAGAGGTTGTGCTTTCTTTTTCCCATGACTGTTTATATCTACAATCAGGATATGAACACTGACACGTACACTTGAAGCATTTTAAATTATTTAGACACATTTTAAAGTTCAGAAATAGGATGTTAGAAAAATACTTGGTGGCCTTTGACTGTACGGGAAGCAGCTACAGAATATTTCTCACTATTAAGCAAGTAAATAAAACATTTTGTGAATATTTAAAAAGTTAAAATCATACATTAATCGTATTAGCATTTTTCTCCTCAGAACTATTTGTCTTGTTCATCTATTATGAGCTGTGTAGGTACTGATCGTTTGCACCAGGTATTAGTCTGCAGATACCACATGTTTTATTCATTAGGAATGCAGTCTCAGTAATTATGCACAAAAAATTCAGGCACTAGTCAGAGCCATGTACTGCAAATGAAGTATTTACAGAATGATGCCAAGCCACAGCTGTCAGACACGTGCACACCTGGCACACAGAGCTCAATATTATAGTGTGAGTGCTGATTCAGCATTCACACTATAGTAATCATGTTCCTTTTATAATTTATTTTCTGTTGTACCTATTTGGACCAGTAACTTCTGCAAACTTTGTGCTATTTTAACAGTTCAAATATGAAAAGGTTCAGCTTATGCTGGACAGTTTGACTATTTGCTCTTTGTAACTTTTAGACTTTTCAAAATATTAAGCTTTATTTATTCATACTTGCTCTATTTTTGTCTTCTTATGCTAGTTTTAGCTTTTAGCTAGCCTTTTGAGCTAGTGTCTTGCTGCTTTTAATTAGCATTTTCTTACTATTAGCTTTTAGCTAGTGTTTTGTTGCTTTTACCTAGCATTTTCTACTTTAGCTTACAGTTAGCATTGTACTACTTTAATCTAACTTTTAATTAAGGTTTTTACTTTTACCATTTCGCTAGTGTTTTGCTGCTCTTAGTTAGCTTTTTGGTAGCATTTTGCTACAGTTAGTTATTTTGCTACTTTTAACTAACTTTATGTTGCAGTCAGCTAATGTTTTGCTGTTTTTAGCAACTTTTACAATGTCGCTAGCATTTTACTACTTTAAGCTAGCAATTTACTACTTTAAGCTAGCCATTTGGCAGTTTTACTGTTTTTTAGCTAGCATTTTGCTACGTTTTTGCTAAAGTTTTTTTTTTGTATTTTTGTCTTGTTTTACTATTTTCAGCCAGCATTTTTTCCTTTTAGCTTTTAGCTAGTGTTCTGCTTCGTTTAGCTTCAACAACTCAGTTTCAGCATTTCCTTCCTTCAGCATTCACACAGCATTTTTGCAGAAAATGCTATTTCTGTAGTTCTTCTAAATATTTAATTTAATTAACTATTAAATTAAATATAAATATATTTTATTTAATGTCATGACACGCCGTTTTCACATTGCTCTTCCATCAATGTTATTTAGCTAAATTTAAACATGATATTGGATTTCCATGGGACCTCAAATAGCATGTAATGAAAATCACATCAGTCATCTGAAAGTTTAAAAAAAAAAAAAACTTCCCCAAAACTCAACAAACTTCTTATCTATCTTTTTTTTTTTTCATAAAGGTCAGGACTTGTATTTATTTTAGGTTTTGCTTTCAACTTCCTGCTTTTAATATATGCTTTTCCTTCCCTCCCCCCAAGTTGTGTTCAGGTGGGTTTCGTGGCCTTTAAAAGCAGAAAATCAATAAAAGGGAGCAGGGTTGTGAAGCGAGTCGGAAGACCCTCCTTCAGCTCGAGGATGCTGGATCAATACTGCACATCAGCTCTCAGCTGCTCTTTTTTGAGGGTCCTAAAGCAAGAATCCAGGCTCGAAACTTGGCTTAAACTAAATCAAGCTGTCCTCTATCTGCACATTGATCGCTGTTTGTAGGGATCCTAGCAGAAAACGTCCGCTTATAATCTAAAATACTTTAAACTTTACCTAATTTAATACATAAGAAAAGGAGTTTAAGTGACTTTCCGTAAACAGCAAACTTACGCACATAAAAAATTACCCGAACAGCTTTCCATCCCTCATGTTTCCTGACATGTTTACAACATAGTCTAAATTAAATTAAAGACGCTCCACTATGGAGTGAATCTGTTATGTTAATAGCCTCCAGTAAATACCAGAGTTTCCGTAGTTTACGTCCTGTCAGAGTGACCTTGTGAGGTGCTGGCACACTGACAAGCATTCTGGCGGACTGCAGAAAGCACTGGAACATGAATGATGATATAAGAGATACGACACGACACCTGACCTACACCCAAAAGTGGCTGTTTGGCAGTATCTGTGCTCATAGCATGTTTTTATTCCTCCAACTACATGTCGGTAATTAAATTATTTGCACTCCGCCAGAACCAGGGCGCATGTGTTCATCAAGCAGAAGTAGTTTTGGAGTTTTTTTATTTTATTTAAAGCAACGGTCCGATTGTGATGGAAGTATTGTGGGTTCCTGCAGAGCCTGTGGGTGGAGAGGACAACCCTGACTCTGGTGCAGAGTCTCCCAGGCATCTCCCGCTGGTTTGAAGTGGAGAAGAAAGAGCTGGTAAGTGTGAGCCTTTTTTTAAAGTCGCCACAAAGCCATGAATGCAGCACACATCGCACACACAACGAACTGTAACACAACCTATAGGTTTTACACCTAAATCTGTTTCAAACTGATTCTACTGAATAGAATTCATGTTTGATTTCGTGGCCACAGCTCTGTCTGCCTGTTAGCAAAATATCTCATGAACCACTGGACAGATTTTAATGACACTTTCAGGAAATAAGTGGATGTACATCTACAACCGATTAACTTTTTGGACCCAGTTCAAGATGGCCGCCGCAGCCCCTTAGAAAACATTTAAAATGGCTATAATTCAGTGAATTTTACAGATTTGTTTTTGCTGAAATTTGGAGTGGTAGTAGCTGAGTGTTGATCTGATCTGACACATTAACTTGGAGTTAACCCTGTTTGTCTGTTAGCAAAATAACTCATGAACCACCAGTCAAATTTTTATGAAACTCTCAGAAAGCTATTGTTGGATCTACATCTACAACTGATTACCTTTTGGAGGCAATCCAATTCATTATGGCCACCACAGGAAACGGACTTTAGGAAACACAAACAAGGCTATAACTCAGTCAGTTTTAAAGATACTGAGCAAACATTTGATGTGGTAGTAGCTGAGAGTCATTCACCTTACATACTGAAAGTGCTAAGATATCATGCTAGATATCTCAATATCATATGAGGTTGTGCATAAAGTTGTTTTTGAGGTTTGACCAAATCAGCTATAGCTCTATCAATTCTCAGCTCAAGATGATCTTAGTCTAAAACTCTGGCATGAAAGATGGCGGGCGATATGCACTCCTTACTCCTCTTTACTTACTTTGTGTTTTGGGGCTGGAATCACACTGTATTACGTATAAATCCTCTAAAAGCCTTTTTGTTTTGGATTGTCTCGTTCAGTCCCCTAAGGAGTGGGTCGACTTCTAAATGCTGTTTTAGTTTTTTTAGTTTTTTTTTTCCCTCGTGTGTGCAAAAAACAATGCCGGGTCTTTCTGTTGAGGTGTAAGCGCATTTTCTTTACTTCACAGCTGCTAAGCGTGGTGTGAAATTGTGAAACGTAAAGCCAGTATTACCCTATGATGGCTATGCAAGAGCATATGAAATGTGAAATTGGCAAAAGGATTAGGCTTTGTGTGAGACCCAAAAAAAAAAAAAAAAAAAAGGAAGTGAATTGCAGCCTGAAAGGAAGGACGGCCTTTGAAGACGATGACCAAAGCGATCATTTGCTGCACGTTAGTAGAATAAAAATAAAGCTAATTATCAACAACCTTGGAAGCATTCTGTTCATCATCTGCCTTTGATGTCATCTCATGAACCACTGGACGTAATTTATTAAAATTTTCATCAAGTAATAACTGGGTGTACAGCTACAACTGATTCATTTTTGGAGCCATCTGATTTAAAATGGCTGCCACAGCTGATCAACCTTAAAGAACACACAAAAGACTATATTGGCTCAATAAAAGGATTGTTGAGCTAGTAGAAGCAGCTCTGTCGTCCTCTGACCAATAACAGTTTGAGTAAAGTTTTCGTTTAAAACTTTGGCATGAAGGAAGGCTAGTTTTGTTTATTTATTTATTTATTGCAAGGTGCTTTTAAAAATGATTTTAGTTCGCCATCTTTCCAGGAGAAATATCAGCAGTTTTCAAAGTAAAAGCGCCAGAAAACTCCCTGCAGATTATGTGTCCAGTTTAAAACGGCCCACAGTGGCAGAGTTTTACCGTGTTTTCACTTTGTAAATTATTCTTTATGTTTCTAAGCATTTTCTACGACGTTTATGTTGCGTTGCAATAGGTTTTTGATTATTGTGTGTCTAAGCAAATTTCCTATCACAGTAGCAATATTAAATGGCAACTCGATGGAATCAAAGTGATTCAGAAACGTTTAGAATTTTCATCTATTTTTCAATCACTTTAAATTATATATATTCCTCCTCGATGTTGGAAAACCTGTTGTAGACCCATTTGAAATGCAATTTGTTGAATGTAACAGGTTTTCAAACTGCTGTTTTTATTCACTTTACACACGAACAAAAATTTGTTCAAGAGCCAATTCTTTTTTTCTGCTCAGGCAGCACACAAGCCAGCCTTCAATTAGGCACATTTCTGCATAATTGTTTGATGCTTTATTTTTAAAACACCTTTTCACCTATTTTAAGACAAATGTTGATTTTTATTTGTTTAT